>CM037632.1:54576501-54618580 GCA_015227895.2 Colaptes auratus
AGAAGCAGCTGCCCACGGTGCCCACACTTTGCCATGCTCACAGTGTCCATCCTGCCCCCAGTGCCCACAGTGCCTGCAGTTCTCGTTGTGCCCACACTACCCCCCACAGCTGGAAGTGCCCCTGGAGGAGACCTCCTGGCCACCCCAGCCTAAGGTCACAGCCCCCAGCTGGGTGACAGCTGGAGGGCACATGGGGCATGTGCCCTGTGCCCAGCCCAGGGTGGGACCCCCTTCCCATGCAAGCTGCAGGGCCTGGTGTAAGGGAAGGAGCCCCCTGGCCCTGCCCTGCAGCACGGCAGTGCCCACGGGCTATAAATAGCCGGTATGTGGATGAAAGGGCAGCTGGGGCTGTGCCAGGGAGGGCTGGGCCCTGGCACCCACCCAGGACAGCACCACCTGCCTGCTGCAGGCAGTTGCTGGTGGGGCAGAGGGAGCTGGGGTGCGGGGGGAGGGGGAAGGGGGGCAGGTGAAGCCATGGGGCAGGTGAGCAGGAGGTGGGCATGGGGAAGGTGGCCCACAGGGAGGCAGACAAGGAGACCATGGGGAAAGGGGACCGTGGCCGGGGGGGGCCTGCAGAGAAGGTGACGATGAGGAAGGTGGTCGTGGAGATGGTGACCGTGAAAGGTGAAGCCCTGGGGTGCAGGGCAAGGAGACCACAGAAGGTGGCCATGGGCAAGGGCAAGCCAAGGGCTGCAGGAGAAGGTGCCCACCTCTCCAACCTTGACAGGCTGGAGAGGTGGGCACAGGCCAACCTCATGAGCTTCAACAAGACCAAGGGCAGGGTCCTGCATCTGGGTCGAGGCAATCCCAGGCACAAATCCAGCTGGGCAGTGACTGGCTGGGGAGCAGCCTGAGGAGAGAGACTTGGGGGTGCTGGTGGACGAGAAGCTCACCAGGAGCTCTCAATGTGCACTTGCAGCCTGGAAAGCAATCAGATCCTGGGCTGCATCAGGAGAAGTGTGGCCAGCAGGTCAAGGGAGGGGATTCTCCCCCCTACTCAGCTCTGGTGAGACCCCACCTGGAGTACTGCCTCCAGTTCTGGAGCCCCTACAAGAGGGATCTGGAGGTGCTGGAAGGTGTCCAGAGAAGGGCCACGAGGATGATCAGAGGGCTGGAGCACCTCTCCTATGAGGACAGACTGAAGGAGTGGGGGGCTGTTCAGACTGGAGAAGAGAAGGCTCCGAGGTGACCTCATTGTGGCTTCCAGTATCTGAAGGGGGCCTACAAGAAGGCTGGGAGGGACTTTCAGGCTATCAGGGAGTGATAGGACTAGGGGGATGGAATGAAGCTGGAGGTGGGGAGATTCAGGCTGGAGGTGAGGAGGAAGTTCTTCCCCATGAGAGTGGTGAAGCCCTGGAATGGGTTGTCCAGGGAGGTGGTTGAGGCCCCGTCCCTGGAGGTGTTTAAGCCCAGGCTGGATGAGGCTCTGGCCAGCCTGCTCTAGTGTGGGGTGTCCCTGCCCATGGCAGGGGGGGTGGAACTGGATGATCCTTGTGGTCCCTGCCAACCCTAACTGAAACTATGAAACTGTGCCCACGGAGAAGGTGGTCCTGGGGAAGCACAGCCTGGGGAAGAGCACCATGAAGGGTGGCCACGGGAAGGTGACACCATGGGGAATGTGACCACGGGGGGTGGCCATCAGGAAGTCCCACACCAGCCAGCCCCAACCTTTGAGCAACCAATGACCCTGGATCCACACAGGCAGCACTTGGGGGGAGGGGTCCCCAGCAGCTGCTGTGGGGCAGCCCCCCCACCCTCTGGGACCTCCTGGGCACACATGAAGGAGAAGGTGGTGGCCATGGGGCCACCAGGAGCCAGCTGAGGCTGTGCCCCACCGCAGCATTTATTGGTCTGAGGGGAGGTTACATCCTGCTGTCAGAGGCGGGGGCAGGGGGACAGAGAGCAGACCCTGGCCCCTGGCCACTGTCCCCCAGCCCCTGGCCTCTGACCCCCACCCCAGGAGGCCTGGAGGCCACCAGGTCAGGCCACAAAGCTCACAGGTCCTGCCCCAGAGCTGTGGAGGGGAGGAGAAGGTGGCCCCATAGCAGCCCCTTGGGGGCTCTCAGCACCCCCTGGACCCCCAAGGGGGGTACCCTTGGCAACTGTGCCAACTCTGTGCCACTCATGACCAGGGCAGAAGGGTCCCACCAGTGCCCCTCCTCCCCACCCAAACTCAAGACCTGCTCAGTGCCAGCAAGGCAGGGACAAGGCTGTGCCAGCTCCCCAGCAGGGGCTGGCCCCTTTGCTGGCAGGCACAGACCCCCCCTACTCTACCCACTCCCTTCCCTGCACCGTGGGGGGTACCTGAAGTGGGCACCAGCCCCCACAAAACCATCCCAGACCCCTCACACCCCAAAACCGTTTCAGAACCCTCCCCAGGGAGGGCACAGCCTGTCCTTGTCCTGCCCCATAGCCTGGGCACTGCCAGGGCAAACAGGGGGAGGCTGGGAGGGGGTCCAGGCAGGGCTGGAGGGGTCAGGCAGAGATGACAGAGGGGGGTCCAAGCAGGGCTGGGGGGGTCAGGCAGAGGTGAGGAGGGGCCCAGGCAGGGCTGGGGGGAGGGGCCCACAGCGCCCCAGGAGGATGACTCTCAGGAGCACTGCGCCTTGTGCTGGAAATAGGCCTGGAAGCGACTCTCTGCATAGTCTGGGGGGGGGTAGGAAAAAGGGAGTTAGGGGCTGCTTGGGACTTCCCCCCCCTCCAGAGCCCCCCAGGGCACCTGCAGCCCCTCCCCAGGGAGGCACTCACCAGGTACCCAAAGCTGATGGTGGAGATCTTGGCCTGCAGGATGGACCACAGCCCCCAGAAGAAGTGAGAGGCCAAGGCGAAGCTGGTAGAGAAAACCGACAAAGGGGGGGTGGGGGTGGAAAAGGGGGGTTGGGGATTGCTGCCCCACACTCTGTGCCACCAGCAGCAAGGGGAGTGCCTCCCCCAGGCCCATGGGGACGCCCCCAGGCCCTGCCCCTCACCGGCTGATCTCGGTGAGCATCTCCTCCTCGGCACGGAGCTGCTCCTCTGGCGTGCTGTCCCCACAGCGCCCCACGTCCCCCCACAGGTAGTGCCGGATGAAGTGGAGCTGCAGGGGGGCAGGCAGCGGGTTGGGGACCCTCCCCACGACACTGCCACCCCCCCTCAAGGCCTGGGGGAGGTCTCTACCTGCTGCTGCCTGCTGGGGTAGTTCTCCGGGGTGGCCTCGAAAAAGGGCCAGGCTGGGTTGGGTGTAGTTGTAAACCCACTCACAAAAGTGGTTCCCAATGTCAAAACCCCTGGGGGGGAGAAAGAAAAAGGGGGGTGGAGGTGAGGAGAGACCCCCCCCACGACCCCCCTCAGAAGGTTGAGAAGAGACCCCCTCCCCAGGGGCACCTGTAATTGTAGCTGCTGTACTCGAAGTCGATCAGCATCAGCTTGTCCGAGGAGGAGGCCTCGTGCCCGGCCAGCAGCAGGATGTTCCCTGCAGGAATGGGGAGGGATCAAGGCAGGGGTCCTGCCTGGGGGGGGTGGGGGGCGGGGCAGAAGGCTGAGGTTGTGCCCAGAAGGGTCCTGGCAGGAAGTGGACAAGGACAAGAGACCAGCGTTGTACCCAGGGAGGGGCCTGGCAGGACTGGGGCAGGGATGGGTGGTGGAGGCTGTGCCCAGAGAGGGGCTCAAGTGGGGGTCCTGGAGGGGTCCTTGTGGAGCAGGAGGCTGAGGCTGTGCCCAGGGGATGCCCAGGAGGTTGCTGGTAGGGGCAGGAGGCCACACTCACCTTCCTGGACGTCGTTGTGGCAGAAGACCACAGGCGAGGGGGTGGCCTCCAGCAGCTCCCCTGTGGTCAGGGGGCAGATGGCTCAGCAGGGGCAGGGCCACCACTGCCACCAGCAGAGCTCTGGACACGGCTGGGAGGGAGAGGAACCCAGCAGGAGCCCTACCCGTGGATGTGGGGACATCTCCAGGAGCTCCCACCCCACGGGACCGAGGGTGGGAGGCACCAGAAGGACAGCAGAGACCCTCCCTCCAGAGAAGCCCCTGAGACCCCCTGCCCCACAGCAGCTCAAATCCACCTGAGGTTCCTCATCTCCTCCTGCAGGTTGTAGGTCTTGAGGTGGTTGAACTTCTCCAGCTGCTCCTCCTCAGTGAAGGTGAGCTCTGAAATCTGCTTCAGGTACCTGGGGACAGCAGCCAGGTGGCACAGACACCCCTGAGTGCTGCCATGCCCAGAACCCCCTCCTCTGTCCCCAGCCTGGCACTGAGGGGCTGCCCTGAGCCCTGTGCCCGTGGGATCTGCCGGTGGTTGCCCAGGAAACCTTCTGAGACCTGGACACCAGGGGCTGAGGGATTTGGGGACAGTTTCTGGCTCCTCACAACTCCCTGACAGGAGGTTGCAGCCAGGTGGGGGGTGACAGCTCTTGTTCTGAGTGATGGGTGAGGAGGAAAAGGCCTCAGGCTGCCCCAGGGGAGGTTGAGGTTGGCCATGAGGAACAATTTCTGCCCCTTGAGGCTTGTCCAGGCCTGGCCCAGGCTGCCCAGGGCAGTGATGCAGTCCTCATCCCTGGAGGGGTCTCAGAGCTGTGGAGCTGAGGGCCATGGTGTGGTGGTGACCTGGCAGTGCTGGGCTAAGGCTTGGACTTGATGGTCTCAAGGGAGTTCTCCTGCCCCTCTGCTCTGCCCAGTTGAAGCCACAGCTGGAGCCCTGGGGCCAGGGATGGGCTCCCCAGTTCAGAGAGACTGGGAGCTGCTGGAGAGACTCCAGGGGAGGCTGGGAAGATGCTGAGGGGCCTGCAGCATCTCTGTGAGGAGCAAAGGCTGAGAGCCCTGGGGCTGAGAGCCTGCAGAAGAGCAGCCCCTGAGGCATCAATGCTCAGCAAGAGCTGAAGGAGCTGTGGGGGACAAGAGGCTGGGGCCAGGCTCTGCTCAGTGGTGCTCAGGGACACACAAAGGGCAAGGGGCCGCAGTGGAAGGCAGGAGGTTCCCTCAGGAGCAACTTGTTTGGTGTGAGGGTGCTGGAGGCCTGGAGCAGGCTGCCCTGAGAGGTTGTGGAGTCTCCTGCTCTGGAGAGCTTCCAACCCCCCCTGGCCGCTGTGCCCCTGGGCAAGCTGCTGTGGGTGCCCCTGGTGGAGCAGGGGGGGTTGGACTGGCTGAGCTCCAGAGGTCCCTTCCCACCCCAGAGTGCTGGGGCCGGGGGATCTCCAAGCTCTCCTCCATCCCAACCCAACCCAAGCCAGCCCGTGCCCTGCTGCCCCCGGCGCCGGCTCAGGCCCCCTCTCACCGCTCCATGGTGCCAAAGAGCCAGCCGGGCTCCTTGTTGAAGGGCATCACCATGCCGTGGAAGCGCGAGAGCTTCACCGCGATCTGCCGCGAGAGGCCTGGCTCCCGCAGCTCCTCCGTGCGCAGCCGCCGGCTCTGGGGGGACAGGCAGCAGGCAGCGGTGCTGGGCAAGGACGGGCAGGCGCCCCCGGGGCGCTGCCCGGCACGACGGGGCGCCGGGGCCCGCGCGTCCGTACCGGGATGAATTGCTCCAGCCGGCCCTGAGGGAAGACTCCGTAGAGGCGCGGCCCCAGCGCCCGCTCGGCCAGAATGGCGAAGGTGACGCTCTCCAGCACCAGGGAGTCCACCCCCTGCGGGCACTGCCGGTCAGGGACCCCCACCCCACAGCCCTGAGCGCTGCCCCGGCACCCCTGGTCACCCCCTTGTCCCAATGCACCCCCCAGCCACCCCCCTCACCACTGTCCCAGTGCCCCCCAGTCACCCCCCACCCAGTGCCCCCCAGTCACCCCCCAGTTATTCCCCTGCTTTCCCTGTTCCCTTCCCAGTCCCTTCCCAATGTCCCCCAGTTATTCCCTACCCAGTGCCCCCCAGTTATTCCCCTACTGTCCCTGTTCCCTTCCCAGTCCTTCCCAGTGTCCCCCACTTATTCCCCTACATAGTGTCCCCCAGTTATTCCCCTATTGTCCCTGTTCCCTTCCCAGTGTCCCCCAGTTTTCCCCCTTGCTTTCCCTGTTCCCTTCCCAGTCCCCACCCAGTGTCCCCCAGTTATTCCCCTGCTCAATGTCCTTTCCCTGTTCTCTTCCCAGTCCCTACCCAGTGTCCCTGTTATTCCCCTACTGTCCCTGTTCCTTTCCCACTGTCCCCCAGTTATTCCCCTACTGTCCCTGTTCCCTTCCCAGTGTCCCCCAGTTAGCCTCCCTGCTTTCCCTGTTCCCTTTCCAGCCCCTTCCCAGTTTCCCCCAGTTATTCCCCTATGTCCCTGTTGTCCCCCTGGCTGCTATCCCAGTGTTGCCCCAGTTCCCCATCCCAGTGACCCTGTTGCCCCTGCAACCAGTGGCCCAGTCCCTCTCCCAGTGGCTCCCTCAACCACTGCCCCAGTTCCCCTCCAAGTTGCACCCCCAGGCAGCGACTCTGTCCTCTTCCAGTGCACCCAGTTAGCCTCCCCCACTTAACAGCAGCCCCCCAGGATTCCGCCCCCCCCCCCCCCCTTTATGGGAGTGCTGCCAGGCCCAGGGTGGAATAAGGGTGATGGAGGAGCCTTGAATGCCTCAAGGGTGTTGCTTGGTGGGGGGGAGGGGGGAATGTACTGGTCCCAGTGGGGTTACTGGCGGCAGGGGGCACTGACCTGCAGGATGGCCCCCCATAGACACGCAGCAGCACCTGGCGGGGCTCGTCCCCCACGCTCAGGACGTGCTCGGGCAGGGCGCACTTGAAGAGCAGGTTGCTGAGCCCCCCGCTGCGGGCGCAGCGCGTCAGGGAGGGGCACTGGGAACGGGGCAGGGCAGAGCTGGGCAGCCCCCCCGGGGCGGTGACGGGAGTGGGAGAGGGGAAACGGGGTGGGGAGGAGTGAGGGATCTGGTAGGAAAGAGGGACATGGGTGTTGGGGGCGGAGTAATTGGGAGAGGGAGTGGGACACCAGTCAGGGGGGCAGCTGGGAGGGAGACTGGGAGACGGACACCTGCCCAGGGGAGCTACTGCGACACTGGGAGAGGGACTGGAGCAGCAGACGGGGAGGGAACGGAAGCGCACTGGGAGGAGGGCAGCTACTGGTTGTGAGGAACAGCTTGGAGGGGGACTGGGTCACTGGTCGAGGGACTAACTGTGGGACATTGGGCCACTGCTTGGCGATGCAACAGGAGCACTGGGAGGGACACTGGTCAGAGGGGCAGCTAGGAGACAATGGGAGAGGGGCTGAGCACCAGGAGGGGAACCGGGACGTTGGGGAAGACGGAGAAGGGGACTGGGCTACTGCTCAGGGGTACACGGAACTGGGGCCCCGGGGTGGACCTGGAGTGGGGAGGACGGGCCAGGGTCTCCCGGTGGCGGCTCGTACCTGATGGGTCCGATAACGAACTCATCGGGCCCGATGAGCTTCCAGGAACCGGAGAGGAACTCCCGGCACCAGGCGTAGGCCTGCAGGCGGGTGGCGGCGGGCACGGCGGCGGGCACGGCTCCGGCCCCACTGCCACATCCCGCCGCCGCTGTCGCCATAGCGTCTTGCCCCGGCCCGGCCGGCCCGACCCGCTGGGGGCGGAACCTGGGCGCGGCGAGGCGGGGAAAGCTCTAGACCAATAGGAACACGCGCCTAATGGCTGCGTTTCGGGCGCAACCAATAGGAACTCGCGCCTTGTGATGACGTCAGGAAGCGGGTCCAAGGCGGCGGGGATGCGGCGCAACGTGGAAGTGAAGGCGCGGCTGCGGGAGGGGGTGCAGAACGCGGCCCGGCGGCTCGGCGGGCAGGGCCCACAGCAGGACCAAGGGCAGCTGCTGGTCCAGGCCGACACCTTCTTTCGTGTGCCGCGGGGACGCCTCAAGCTGCGCCGCACCCCTGTGAGGGCGGGGAGGGCTCGGGTGGGAGGCCTGCCCCTGCCCGTGAACCTGACCTGACCTAACCCTGCCCCTGAGCCGATGCCTGCCCCAAACCCTGCCGGATCCGGATCCTGACCCTGCCTGATCCAGCCTGCCCCAGCCCCTTCCTCAGCCTGCTGGATCTGGACTCTGCCCCTGCCCAGTCTTGATCCAGCCTGATGCAAACTCTGACTCATCCAGCCTGGCTCTGACCCCGACCCCGACCCCAACCCCATCTAACCCTGGCTCTTCCTGATGTGGCCTAACCCTTGACCCTGCCTGAACCTGGCCCTGCCTCACCTAACTCTGCCCAACGCTGATCCTAACCTGACCCAAGCCCAGCCTGATCCTAACCCTGACCCTGCTTGGTCCTGGCTGACCTCAGCCTTGACCCTTCATTACTCTGACCTTCACCCTGACCCATCCTGGCCTGATCCTGCCCACATACCTGACCCTGATTCACCCACCCTGAGCTGTTCTGCCTGACCCTGATCCTGACACTGATCCTAGCTTTCCTTGGTCCTGATGCCCTTGACCCGTAGCCCAGGCCCTGATCCTGACTTTTCCTTCGTGCTGCTCCTGATGCTGTATTTCCTTATCCCTGACTCTGAGCCTGACCCTGACTTTCCTTGTCCCTGTTCCCTGACTCTGATCCCGACTTTCCTTGCCCCTGACTTTCATCCTGATCCTGACTTCCTTGCCCCTGCCAGGCAGGCCAGGGGGAGCTGATTTTCTATGAGCGCCCTGACACCACAGGCCCCAAGCTCTCCACCTTCACCATCGTCCCCACGGATGACCCTGACGGGCTGGAGGTGAGCACTGGGACCCCCTCATCCCCCCCCCAAAACCCCCAAACCCTTCACGGGCACCCTGGGGCGCTGCCTGGTGCCCTGGCCTGTGCCAGTGGGTGCCAGAGCAGCTGTGTGGCCGTGCCAGGCGGTGCTGGGGCAGGCGCTGGGCGTGCTGGGGGTGGTGAGGAAGCGGCGGGCGCCTCTTCCTGCGGGGCCAGACCCGGGTGCACCTGGACAGCGTGGAGGGGCTGGGGGACTTCTTGGAGCTTGAGGTGAGTCTGGGGGGCACAGGTGCCAGCCTCGAGGGCACCCCGAGGGGCTCATGCCCACCCCTAACTCTGGCTGTGCCCGCAGGTGGTGCTGAACGAGGGACAGAGTGAGGAGGATGGGCAGCACCTGGCACAGCAGCTGCTGGGGGAGCTGGGGGTGCCCGAAGACGACCTGATCTCTGGGGCATACCTGGACCTGCTGCTGGGCATGGGCTAGATGGGCAACAGGGGACTTAGCAGGGTTCCCACAGCATGGGCAGAGCCCCCCCTGTGCCACCCACTGCCTGGGCTGTGATGGTTCTGAAGGTGGTGGAGATACAGCCACCCCATGGCTGCCACCCTGTGCCCACCCCACAGACACTACCCTGTGCCCACCCACACGCAGCCACCACCCCCTGCCCACCCTGCAAACACTGCAACCCTGCCCCACCTCATGACTACTGATTCATGCTCACCCCATGGCTGCCATCCCATGCCCAGCTGCCATCCCATGCCCACCATGCAGATGCTGCCCATTGCCCACCACACAGGCAGCTGCCCCACACCCAGACCCCAAGTGGCTGCCACCTCATGCCCACCCTACCCATGGCTGTTGCCTCATGCCCACCACACAGGCAGTTACCACCCTGTGCCCACTCTACACCCACCCCATCCCCTTTCCTTTTGCCACACAATAAAAACTGGGCACTGCTGGCGTCTGTTTGAGCACCACTGGCACCTGTGTCTGTGTCTGGCTGATCTGGTGGGCACTGGGGCCTCAGGATTAGGATTAGGGGAGGGGGGGACAGCGGTGCCAAGGATGGAGAGGGAGAGCATGGCACTGATGCTGCAGCAGATGGGTCAGCGAGGAGGGGGGCAGGTGGCATCTGTGCTGCTGTGCCATCTGTTCCTGCCAGGGGGGCCTGATCTTGCTGTGAGGGGGGGAAGCTCACTGTGGCACTTTTGGGGGTGCAGCCCCCCACCCATCACCCTCTGGTGCTCCCTGAGCCCAGGGAGGGGCACCCACCTGCTGGGTGCCCAGTGCCCGGGGTGGGGTGAGTGGCACAGCTTGGGGGGTGGGCAGAGCGGAGGCTGTGGAGCCCTGAATTTCTTCCCCTCCTCCCCGCCCAGTCCCTGCAGATCTCCTTGTGGCTTTTGGACACCCACCCCTCGGACCCCCCAGATCCTCCTCAGCATCCAATGGGCAGGGCCCCTCTTCCCCCACGGCCCCTCTGGGCCATCGGCACCAGGCACAGACAGCAGGCACAGTCAGCAGGCTGCCCTGGCACAGGCGCTGGGCACAGACAGCGGTCTCAGACAGCAGGCACAGTCACCGGGCACGGACACCGGGAAGCCCGGGCCATCAACACGGGGCCCGCAGGGCAGCGGGCAGCGCCGCGGCCGTTCAGCACCGGGACAGCTCCGCATCAGCACCACGCCGCGGACAGCTCCCGGCCCCGCCGCCGCCCGGCCCCGGCTGCTCCGCCCGGCCCCGGCTGCTCCGCCCGCCCCCAGTGGACCCGCGCAGATGCTCCTGTAGACCCCTGCACCTCCTAACGGACCCCCCTGTGGACCCCCGTGCCTGCCTATAGACCCCATATGGACTTCTCCTATACCCCCTCCCCCCATATGGACCCCCGCACCTCCCTATAGACGGCCTATGGAGCACTGTACCCCCCCCATGGATTCTCCTATAGACCCCTTGTGGACGTCTTACAGACCCCTCCTTTCCCACGCCCCCCCGCCGAAGACCTTCCTATAGATCCCCTATGGACCTTCCTATAAAGCCCCCTTATAGACCCTCCTCTGTAGGGTATGGACTCTCCTATAGCCCCGGCCCCTCCCTATAGACCCCCTACATCTACCTATAGCCGCCCTGCTCCCGCTCTATACAGCCCCCAGACTCCTTCTGGACGCCCGCCCTCCCATCCCCCCTATACCACTCCCAGCCCCTCTCTGTACCATCCCCCCCTTACCCCAGTGATCCTTCCCAGCCCCTCCCCTCTCCCCTCTAGACACACCCCCGCCTTTACCACCCCATATCCCCACTGCTCCCTCCCTATACCACCCACTGCTCCTCCTGCCTATACCGCACTGCCCCCTCCCTATACGGCTCCCAGCCCCTCCTTATACAGCCCCTATAATCCCCACAACCCCTCCTCCCAATCCCGCAGCCCCCGCCCCTTCCTATACCGCTCCATCACCTCCCTACATCCTTCCTCGCCCCTCCTTATACCTCTCCAGCCCTTCCTTCCCGTCCTGCAGCCCCCGCTCCTCCCTATACCTGTTCCCCCTCGCCTATACCATCCCCGTCCTCTCTCTACACCACCCCTACAGCCCCCCGAGCCCGTCCCTATACCGCTCCATCCCCTCCCTGTACCCCTACTTGCCCCTCCTAAGCCATCCCTCCTCCCCATCACGCAGTCCTTGCCCCTCCCTATACCGCCCCTGTAGCCCCCCAGTCCCTCCCGATACCGCTCCATCCCCCCTACACCACTTCTACAGCCCACCCCAACCCCTCCCTATACCTACTCCCCCCTCACCCTCGCCTATACCGCCCCCATTCCCTCCCTATACCGCCCCTATCCCCCCACCCCTTACTCCCCCTCCAACCCTCAGCCCCCGCCCTTTCTGGCTCCTCCCTCCCACTGCCCCCCCCCCCCATTCCTCCGTCCCCCTCTCCTCCCCTCCCCCCCCCCCCCGCTTCCCCCCCCACCCCCCGCTCTCCGCAGTCCGGCGCAGCCCCGGCCGGGAGAAGATGGCGGATCGAGCAGAGATGTTCTCGCTTTCCACCTTCCACTCGCTGTCCCCCCCCGGCTGCAGGTCAGGGCCGCTCCGCTGCTGGGGGGTGCGGGGCACACACAAGCCCCGGGGAGGGTTATTGTTGGGGGATGGGGGAAAGATGCGGGATGTACCCCCCGGGATGCCTCCGGGCACTGCGGGGATGCTCTGTCCGCTGCCCTGGGTACCGCGGGGTGAAGCGGGGGGGCCCTGGCTTCATCCTCCGCACCACCCCCACACGCCCCCCCGCCTTCCCCCTTCATCTTGGGGTGCGGCGGGGGCCTCGCACCGCGGTTAACGGCGCAGCGGCCGCCGGCCGCATCCCATTCCCCCCCCCCCGCCCCACTGACCCCAGTCACAGACGGTCAACCCCCTCCCCCACAGCCGGTCCCAGACACCCCCCATCCATCCCAGACAACCCCCCCACTGCTTAGGATCGTCACTCCCCGGTCTCAGCTCCCCCCGCCCCTCCCCGGTCTCGTTTTCCCCCTCCCATCCCAGACCCCCCCCCTCCTGGGGTCACAGTGTGTGTGTCCTTGCTCCCCCCTCCCCCCCCGGCTCAGTTTCCCCCTCTCAGGCTCAACTCCGTGTTTTTTTTTCCCTCCTCTAGGCCCAGGTCCCTCAGCCCCGGGGTCAAGACGTTCCCCCCGCGGGTCCCAGACCCCCTTCCCCAGGCTCCAGACCCCCCCCCCCTTTTCGATCTCAGCTGCCCCCCCCCCCTCGCGATTTCCAGACTGCCCCTCCCCAGATCCCAGGACCCCCCTCTCCCCGCAGGTCCCAGGCCCCCTCCCCAGTCTCAGAACCCACCGCCAAGGCCCAGACCCCCCCTTCCCGCCGGTCCCAAACCACCTCCCCGCCCTCCCCGGTGCTGCTGCATCCCGCCGGTGCGGGGGGAGCCACCGCCGCCGCCGCCGCCCCTTTGTCTCTCCCGAGGCTCCGCAGCGGCCCCGGGATGCGGGATGCAGGATGCGGGACCCCCGGGAACGGGCCCGCGGGGACTGGGGGTGCTTAGCGGGGGAGGGCAAGCCCAGTCACCGGGGGTACGCGGCTGGGGGAGCTCGGCGGGGTGGGAAGGGTGGGGGCTGACAGCGGGAAACATCTAAGGGGGTACGGGAGGGGAATCCGGGGGGCATCTGCAGGGCTGTTTGGGGGCTGTGGTGGGGCAGAGGCTGCGGAGCGAGGGGCTGGGGGTGTGCGAGGTGTGCCCTTGGTGGCTGGTGGCCTGTTCAGGGCAGGTGACGTGGCTGTGCCCTTCCTTCCCCTGGCACCCTCCTCTCCTGAGATGTCCCTTTCCTCTGGCATCCCCTCTCCCCTGGCATGAGATGTTCCTTTCCCTGGCATCCCCCTCCTCATCCTGGCATCCTTCTCACTCTGTCCCCTTCCCCTGGCATCCCCTTTCCCGTGTCCCACTCCCTGTGGTGTTTGCAGCAGGTCCCTGCCCTTCACTGCAGCTGGGCCTGGGCCAGGGACACGTCCCAGCTGGGGACATGTCCCAGCTGTTGTCCCCAAGCCCTGGCCAGTACCATTGGTGGGTGCTAATGCTAAGGCTAGGGGGGTGGCATCTCTTCACCACCCTTGTGTCCCCCCTCCTTGGTGCTCTTCAGAGTCCCCTCATGTCCTTCTCCCTGGTGGCACCCAGCGTGGTGGGACACTCTTTGGAAGTCCTTTGCTGTCCTCCTGCCTGGCAGAGAGGAGAACCTGGTGAAGGTTGGAAGGGCCATGGTGGTTCCCATGCAGCAGGACCTCAGCAGGGTTCCTGGGTGGCTTTTTCCTGCTGGTCTGGGTGCTGGTCACAGGTTTGGGGTGGGGGAACAAGCACTAGGGTCAGCACTCAGCTCCCTGGGGGGTGAGAGTGGGCATGAGGTGGGCTGGTGGCATACTGTCCATGGCAGTCCCTGGCTGGCTGCTGCAGGAAAAGCCGTGGCAGGAGAACGTCTGCCAGGTCCAGGTGTCCTGGAAGCTGCTCTGGAAATGGGCAGGAAATTCCCTGCTCCTGGGGCTACTCCTGCATCCCTCCCTGGCAGTGGGGGATCTTGGACCTCTTTGGGGGTCACTTGGTGCTGCCTGGACCCCATCCTTCCCAGCTGCTCCTTGTTCCCCTCGTGCCGGAGGTGCCCATGGCCACGTCCTGTGCCTGCAGCAGTGCTGCTGCAGCTGGGACATGGCCAAGGTCCCCAAGGGGCCCCTCAGCTCTGGCTGGTGGCCCCATCCTGCTGTGATGAGCTCAGCCCTCCACGGCAGCCCACCACCCTGTTGTGGCGATGCCATCCCACCATGGCAAACCTAACCCTCTGTGGGGGCCTCATCACACCGTGGCATCTTGCCAGAACAAGGCACCATCCTACTGTGGTGGTCCCATCCCACCATGGCAAGCCCATCCCATCCTGCTGGTGTCCCTGCGTTCCACCATGACAACCCCATCCTGCCTTGGTGGCCTCAGCTCACCATCCCACCACGGCATCCCACCGTGGCACTTCTTTCCTGCTGTGGCGACCCCATCCCTCCTCCATGGCAGCCCCATCCTGCTGTGGTGATCCCATCCCTCCTCCAGGGCAGCCCCATCCTGCTGTGGCGACCCCATCCCTCCTCCAGGGCAGCCCCATCCTGCTGTGGTGAGCCCATCCCTCCTCCAGGGCAGCCCCATCCTGCTGTGGTGATCCCATCCCTCCTCCAGGGCAGCCTCATCCTGCTGTGGTGAGCCCATCCCTCCTCCAGGGCAGCCCCATCCTGCTGTGGTGAGCCCCATCCCTCCATGCCCTGCTGTGGTGGCCTGGTGCCACCACGGTGCCCCACCGCCCTGCCGTGCCTGCCTCAGCTCCTGAGCGCCATGACCTAGAAACTGCAGCCGTGGTTTGTCACCGTGGTGGCTCCCTGATGAGGGGGGATGTGGCCTCCTTGGGCAGCCAGAAGCTGGCCATGCCATGCTGGCCGTGCCATACCACCCCAGGACCAGGGCATGGGCTGCTGGAGAAGCTGCTCCCTTGGGTGAGGAGGATCCAGGGATGTAGAACAAGATCCTGGTTGGTCCTGGCTTGCAGCACCCAAGCAGGTGGTGGCCACCCCAGGAAAACTCGTCTCTGAGCTGGTCCCTGTTGACCCAGGCAGATGAGGGACCCCTGAGGCCTCTGCTCACCCCTGGGGAGTGCAGGAGGTCCCAGCAGGTTCTGTCCCCAACCCTGTGGCCTGCAGAGCAACCACTGATGTCTGGTTGCCACCAACACCAGGGCTGTGCTCCCCTTCATCCTGGGGGTTCTGCTTCCCCCTATCCTGAGGGTTCTTCAGCCCCTTGCCCCCCAGTCCTCAAGGTTCTGCTTCCCCAATCCTGGGGATTCTGCTCTCCCTATCCTGTAGGGTCTGTTCCTCCCCATCCTGGGGGCTCTGCTCTCCCCATCCTCGATGTTCTGCTTCCCTCCTCCTGGGGGCTCTGCTCTCCCCATCCTCAATGTCCTGCTCCCCCCATCCTGGGGGCTCTGCTCTCCCCATCCTCAATGTCCTGCTCCCCCATCCTGGGGCTCTGCTCTCCCCATCCTCAATGTCCTGCTCCCCCCATCCTGGGGCTCTGCTCTCCCCATCCTCAATGTCCTGCTCCCCCCATCCTGGGGCTCTGCTCTCCCCATCCTCAATGTTCTTCTTCCCCCATCCTGTGGGCTCTGCTCTCCCCATCCTCAAAGTTCTGCTCCCCCCATCCTGTGGGCTCTGCTCTCCCCATCCTCAAAGTTCTGCTTCTCCCTATCCTGGGGGCTCTGCTCTCCCCATCCTCAATGTCCTGCTCCCCCCATCCTGGGGCTCTGCTCTCCCCATCCTCAATGTTCTGCTCCCCCCCATCCTGGGGCTCTGCTCCCCCCATCCTCAATGTTCTGCTCCCCCCATCCTGGGGCTCTGCTCTCCCCATCCTCAATGTTCTGCTCCCCCCATCCTGGGGCTCTGCTCCCCCCATCCTCAATGTTCTGCTCCCCCCATCCTGTGGGCTCTGCTCCCCCCATCCTGGGGCTCTGCTCCCCCCATCCTGTGGGCTCTGCTCTCCCCATCCTCAATGTTCTGCTTCCCCCATCCTGTGGGGTCTGCTCTCCCCATCCTCAATGTCCTGCTCCCCCATCCTGGGGCTCTGCTCTCCCCATCCTCAATGTCCTGCTCCCCCATCCTGTGGGCTCTGCTCTCCCCATCCTCAATGTTCTGCTCCCCCCATCCTGGGGCTCTGCTCTCCCCATCCTCAATGTTCTGCTTCCCCTCATCCTGGGGGCTCTGCTCTCCCATCCTCAATATTCTGCTCCCCCCCATCCTGAGGCTCTGCTCTCCCTATCCTCAATGTTCTGCTCCCCCCCATCCTGGGGCTCTGCTCTCCCTATCCTCAATGTCCTGCTCCCCCCCATCCTGGGGCTCTGCTCTCCCTATCCTCAATGTTCTGCTCCCCCCCATCCTGGGGGTTCTGCTCTCCCCATCCTCAATGTTCTGCTTCCCCCATCCTGGGGCTCTGCTCTCCCCATCCTCAATGTTCTGCTCCCCCCATCCTGTGGGCTCTGCTCTCCCCATCCTCAATGTTCTGCTTCCCCTCATCCTGGGGCTCTGCTCTCCCATCCTCAATATTCTGCTCCCCCCCATCCTGAGGCTCTGCTCTCCCTATCCTCAATGTTCTGCTCCCCCCCATCCTGGGGCTCTGCTCTCCCTATCCTCAATGTCCTGCTCCCCCCCATCTTGGGGCTCTGCTCTCCCTATCCTCAATGTTCTGCTCCCCCCCATCCTGGGGGTTCTGCTCTCCCCATCCTCAATGTTCTGCTTCCCCCATCCTGGGGCTCTGCTCTCCCCATCCTCAATGTTCTGCTTCCCTCCTCCTGGGGTTCTGCTCTTCCCCCCACCCTTGAGATTCTGCTCCCCCTCATTCTTGAGGTTCTGCTTCCCTCCTCCTGGGGGTTCTGCTCCTGCCACCTCTGGGGTTCTGCTCCCTAGGGCTGCCCCACTGCTGGGATTTGGGGTCCCTGGGGCAGGCCCCCACCCTGCTGCCAGCTGAGGCCAGCTGGTGCCTCCAGCAGCAGCCCTGCTGTTTTGCTCACAAATCTGCCCATATTGGCTGCTCTCTCCGTGTCCTACTTCTGGGCATTAAGTGATTAGGGGACATCTCCTCCCTGCACAGTGGGGGCCAGGGGCTGCAGAAGGGGGGGCAAAACAGGGGGGCAAAGGATTGCAGGGGGGGTGGCCAGGGGAAGCTCTGAGGGCTGTGACCCAGCACCATGCATGCCAGATGGGTCCTGGGACAGGCCGGTGAGGCCCAAGAAGACCCCACTGAAGCCCTAGCAAGAGCTCAGTGATGCTCCAGCTAGACTCCCAGTGAGACCCCAGCAAGGTGCCAGTGATGCTCCAGCTAGACACCAATGAGACCCCAGCAGGACCCCAGTGATGCCCCAGCAAGACTCCAGTAAGACCTCAACAATGCCCTAAATAGACCCCAAAGAGGTCCCATTAGGACCCAAACCAAGTCCCCAGACTCATGCCCACCAGAGGAGCCTCACAGCCCTGTTCCTTGTCCAGGTGCTGCTGGGCTCTGGGGGGTCTGGGTGTTCCTCCCAGTAGGGTGGCCAGGAGGTGCCTGCTGGCACCCAGGTGCTGCTGGGCTCTGGGGGGTCTGGGTGTTCCTCCCAGTAGGGTGGTCAGGAGGTGCCTGCTGGCACCCAGGTGCTGCTGAATCTCCTGGCCTTCAGAGCCACCAGAAGTGTTGGGTTTCCCTTTGCCAACACCAAACCCTGCCAGCAGTTGTTGGTAGTCAACTTTTCTCCTCTTTTCCCTGGAGAACTGATTCGTGCCCCCTCCCCAAATTCTTGCCATGGTTGCTCTGGCTGCTGTCATCTTGGGATGAGGCAACCTTGGTGGCACCATGGGCAAGAGCAGGGTGTTGGGGCATCAGTGCTCCACTTGCTGTGGGTTTGGCTGGGAAGTTGGTGGCCACCATGGTGGTGGCATCAGCACCTCTGCCTGGCCAGAGCTGACAAGCCCTCATGGAATCCCAGCATGGTGAGGTGGGAAGGGGCCTCTGGAGCTCAGCCAGTCCAACCCCCCTGCTCCAGCAGGCCACCCACAGCAGCTTGCCCAGGGGCACAATGGCCAGGGGGGGTAGGAAGCTCTCCAGAGAAGGAGACTCCACAACCTCTCAGGGCAGCCTGCTCCAGGCCTCCAGCACCCTCACACCAAACAAGTTGCTCCTGAGGGAACCTCCTGCCTTCCACTTGCTGGCCCTTGGCCCTGGTGCTGTCCCTGGGCACCACTGAGCAGAGCCTGGCCCTAGCCTCTTGCACCCCACAGTTCCTTTAGCTCTTGCTGAGCATTGATCCCTCAGGGGCTGCTCTTCTGCAGGCTCTCAGCCCCAGGGCTCTCAGCCTTTGCTCCTCCCAGAGCTGCTGCAGGCCCCTCAGCATCTTCCCAGCCTCCCCTGGACTCTCTCCAGCAGCTCCCAGTCTCTCTGAACTGGGGAGCCCAGCACTGGCCCCAGGGCTCCACCTGTGGCCTCAGCAGGGCAGAGCAGAGGGGCAGTAGAACTCCCTTGAGACCATCAAGTCCAAGCCTTACCCCAGCACTGCCAGGTCACCACCACACCGTGGCTCTCAGCACCACAGCTCCACAGCTCTGAAACCCCTCCAGGCACGGGCTGGGTGCGAGGGGGCAGGGTCCCATGCAGCCTGTGGCTTTTGTCCTCCCTCTCACCTCCAACCTCCTTCGCCTCCTGCTTGCAGTCCCAGGAGCTGCCTGGGCTGATGGTAGGGCACCACCATTCCGTGCTGGTGCCACATGGCTCTCCAAGCCCCCGTGGTGCCATGCTGGGGAGCTGGTGGCATCTCCCTGGGGTTTGTGGGGGTGTCACTGATGCTGATGTGCCGGCCCCTCTGCCCAGGCCCCCCCAGGACATCAGCCTGGAGGAGTTTGATGACGAGGACCTGTCGGAGATCACGGACGACTGCGGCATTGGCCTCAACTACGACTCTGACCACTATGAGAAGGTGCAGGGCATGGGGCACGCTGGGGGGGAGGGCACTGGGAGGGCATCGGCCTGGCAAAGCCCGTCCTGGAGCCCAGGGTGCAAGTTCCTCCTGCCTGGGTACCAGGGGGACGTGCCAAAGGGTGCTGAGCACAAGGACCTCAGCATGGCTGGGCACCCTGGCACCTCCCAGCACACCCAGCTGAGCCCCAGGAAGTGGTCACAAGGGACATGTTGGGGGGGGGGAGGGGGGAGGGATGTCAGCAGCCAATGCCAATGCTGGACACACCAGCCAGGTGCCCACCTACCATCCTGATGCCCTGGCTCTGGTGGTTCCAGTGCCTCCTGTGGCTTTGCTGACTCTGTGGTAAATCCAGTGTCTCTCCTGGATCTGATGGCTTTGGTGGCTCTGTAATAGATCCAGTGGCTCTCCTGGATCTGTTGGATTTGGTTGGTCTGTGGTCAGTCCAGTGGCTCTCCTGGATCTGTTAGCTTTGGTGGCTCTGTGGTAGATCCAGTGGCTCTCCTGGATCTGTTGGCTTTGGTAGCTGTGTGGTAGATCCAGTGGCTCTCCTGGATCTGATGGCTTTGATGTCTCTGTGGTAGATCCAGTGGCTCTCCTGGATCTGTTGGTTTTGGTGGCTCAGTGGTATGTCCATGGCCCTCCTGGATCTGTTGGTTTGGTGGCTGTGTGGTAGATCCAGTGGCTCTCCTGGATCTGGTGGCTTTGGTGGCTCTGTAATAGATCCAGTGGCTCTCTTGGATCTGTTGGCTTTGGTGGCTGCATGGTAGATGCAGTGGCTCTCCTGGCTTTGGTGGCTCTCTGGTAGATCCAGTGGCTCTCCTGGATCTGATGGCTTTGATGTCTCTGTAATGCTTCCACTGGCTCTCCTGGATCTGTTGGCTTTGATGGCACTGTGTAGATCCAGTGGCTCTCCTGGATCTGTTGGATTTGGTTGGTCTGTGGTCAGTCCAGTGGCTCTCCTGGATCTGTAGCTTGGTGGCTCTGTGGTAGATCCAGTGGCTCTCCTGGATCTGTTGGCTTTGATGTCTCTGTGGTAGATCCAGTGGCTCTCCTGGATCTGTTGGCTTTGGTAGCTGTGTGGTAGATCCAGTGGCTCTCCTGGATCTGATGGCTTTGATGTCTCTGTGGTAGATCCAGTGGCTCTCCTGGATCTGTTGGTTTTGGTGGCTCAGTGGTATGTCCAGTGGCCCTCCTGGATCTGTTGGTTTTGGTGGCTGTGTGGTAGATCCAGTGGCTCTCCTGGATCTGGTGGCTTTGGTGGCTCTGTAATAGATCCAGTGGCTCTCTTGGATCTGTTGGCTTTGGTGGCTGCATGGTAGATGCAGTGGCTCTCCTGGCTTTGGTGGCTCTCTGGTAGATCCAGTGGCTCTCCTGGATCTGATGGCTTTGATGTCTCTGTAATGCTTCCACTGGCTCCCTGGATCTGTTGGCTTTGATGGCACTGTGTAGATCCAGTGGCTCTCCTGGATCTGTTGGATTTGGTTGGTCTGTGGTCAGTCCAGTGGCTCTCCTGGATCTGTTAGCTTTGGTGGCTCTGTGGTAGATCCAGTGGCTCTCCTGGATCTGTTGGCTTTGATGTCTCTGTGGTAGATCCAGTGGCTCTCCTGGATCTGTTGGCTTTGGTAGCTGTGTGGTAGATCCAGTGGCTCTCCTGGATCTGGTGGCTTTTGATGTCTCTGTGGTAGATCCAGTGGCTCTCCTGGATCTGTTGGTTTTGGTGGCTCAGTGGTATGTCCAGTGGCCCTCCTGGATCTGTTGGTTTTGGTGGCTGTGTGGTAGATCCAGTGGCTCTCCTGGATCTGGTGGCTTTGGTGGCTCTGTAATAGATCCAGTGGCTCTCTTGGATCTGTTGGCTTTGGTGGCTGCATGGTAGATGCAGTGGCTCTCCTGGCTTTGGTGGCTCTCTGGTAGATCCAGTGGCTCTCCTGGATCTGATGGCTTTGATGTCTCTGTAATGCTTCCACTGGCTCTCCTGGATCTGTTGGCTTTGATGGCACTGTGTAGATCCAGTGGCTCTCCTGGATCTGTTGGATTTGGTTGGTCTGTGGTCAGTCCAGTGGCTCTCCTGGATCTGTTAGCTTTGGTGGCTCTGTGGTAGATCCAGTGGCTCTCCTGGATCTGTTGGCTTTGGTGGCTCAGTGGTATGTCCAGTGGCTTTCCTGGATCTGGTGGCTTTGGTGGCTGTGTGGTAGATCCAGTGGCTCTCCTGGATCTGGTGGCATTGGTGGCTGTATGGTAGATCCAGTGGCTCTCCTGGATCTGGTGGCTTTGGTGGCTGTGTGGTAGATCCAGTGGCTCTCCTGGATCTGGTGGCTTTGATGCCTCTGTGGTAGATCCAGTGGCTCTCCTGGATCTGATGGCTTTGGTGGCTGTGTGGTAGATCCAGTGGCTCTCCTGGATCTTTTGGCTTTGGTGGCTCTGTAATGCTTCCAGTGGCTCTCCTGGATCTGTTGGCTTTGATGGCACTGTGTAGATCCAGTGGCTCTCCTGGATCTGTTGGCTTTGGTGGCTCAGTGGTAGATCTAGTGTCTCTCCTGGATATGTTTGCTTTGGTGGCTGTGTGGTAGATCCAGTGGCTCTCCTGGATCTGGTGGCTTTGGTAGATCCAGTGTCTCTCCTGGATCTGTTGGCTTTGGTGGCTGTGTGGTAGATCCAGTGGCTCTCCTGGATCTGGTGGCTTTGATGGCTGTGTGGTAGATCCAGTGGCTCTCCTGGATCTGGTGGCTTTGGTAGATCCAGTGTCTCTCCTGGATCTGTTGGCTTTGGTGGCTGTGTGGTAGATCCAGTGGCTCTCCTGGCTTTGGTGGCTGTGTGGTAGATCCAGTGGCTTTCCTGGATCTGATGTCTTTGTCTCTGTGGTAGATCCAGTGTCTCTCCTGGATCTGGTGGCTTTGGTGGCTGTGTGGTAGATCCAGTGGCTCTCCTGGATCTGATGGCTTTGATGTCTCTGTGGTAGATCCAGTGGCTCTCCTGGATCTGGTGGCTTTGGTGGCTGTGTGGTCGATCCATGGCTCTTCAGTGGCTCTGATAGCTCCAGTGTCTCTTCTGGCTTTGGTGGCTCTGGTCACTTTGGGGTCTCTGCAGGGTCTCCTGTGGCCCTGGTGGCTCCCCAGGCTTTGTGACTCCCTGGGCTCTGGTGGCTCCAGTGGCTTTGATGGCCCTGGTGGCTCTGGCAGGCATCTGCGTGGGTCCCCCCCACCATGGGGTGCTGGGTGCTGGGCCCAGGACAGGCAGGGTGCTGGCAGACCCACAGGGGTCCTTGGCAGGAGGCACTTTGCTCTTGGAGCCCTCCGCCCCGCTGGGGCAGGGGTGGTGCCACCCATGGGTGGCTGTGCCGCTCACCCTCTGCCCCCTGGCCAGGACTGCCTGGTGCTGGAGCGCGGGGAGCAGCCGCACCCAGTCTGCACCTTCCAGGAGGACTTCCAGGAGTTCGAGATGATCGACGACAATGAGGAGGAGGAGGAGGAGGAAGAGGGCAATGAGGCTCCCCTGTCCCCTTCGGCCTCACCCGTGCCCTCGCCCGTCCTGGAGGAGACCCAGAAGCTGCGACCCACCACCCTCAACCTGACTGCCCCGGGCACCCAGGTGAGGCTGGGGCTGTGGGCAGGGGTCTCTGCCCCCCCCCTTCCCCAGGTTCTCTGCCCCCCCTTCCCGAGCTGGTGGGAGAGGAGAGGGGGAGCTCTGTGGGGGGTGACATGGGAAGAGACCCCACCAGGCACCCCCGGAGTGGGCACAGAAGGGAAAGATGGCACCATCCGAGCTGAGAACACTGGGGAAGGGTCTGTGCCCACTGGAGGGTCCTGAGCTCCCCAGGCCGTCTCTGTGTGCCTGAGGGCTGGGTGCTGGCAGCGGGCACAGCGGGGATCGTGTGCCAGCCCTGTGTGCCACATGTGCTGTGCCCCACCCCGTTCCACCCCTGTGCTCAGGGGCTCCCCTGTGTGTGGGGGGGTGTGTGTGTGGGGAGTCCCCGCTGGGGTGGCACTGCAGGGGTGCCCCACGTCCCCATGCAGGGTGTGCCACGCCTCGCCACCGCAGTGCGTGGGCAGCCGCCTGCAGCTGCCAGCGTTGCCATGGTGCCGGGGGGGGTGTGCGGTTCTGAGATGCTGGGCACCCTCTCCCAGGAGGGCACTGGAATTTGGCAGGGGGAGTTGGCACAGGAGTGTGCCAAACCCCTGGAGTGGGAACCCTCCACCCCGACCCGCCGCACCCTGGGGGTTGCATGGGCATGGCCGCATCCTGCTGCCACGCTGCGTGGTTGTGATACCAGGTGGTGCCCAAACCCATGTGCCTGGGGTACTAATCCCAGTTTTCCCAGCTCCAACCTTTATGCTCCAGTTCCAGGCCTGGATGAGACCCCATTACCCCCTGGATCTCGCCAGCACCCCTCCCTAGGGCAATGCCCGGCCCTCCCTTGCTGTGCCAGGCTGATGTGTGCCTGCTGGCACATGGTGCCAGCCCTGCTGGTTGGGATTATTGCTGCCCATGCTTCCTGAGGGAATGATCCCTCCCCACAGGGCCTGGTGGCTTCGAAGGTGTGGGGGGAGCCATGCCCAGCTCAATGGGTGAGGCTCAGCTCCTGGGGCACTTGGGCACAGCCCTGGGTCCACAGCAGTACCAGGCTGTTGTGCCCAGGGCCGTGTGGGGCAGGCACTGTGCTGTCCCCCTGCCCTGTGCTGCCAGGCTGGGGCAGATGGGGATGCAGCAGCTCTAATCCCAGCAAAGCCCTTGGGCACGTGGCATGGGCGCTGCCATGCTGCTCAGGAGCACCAAGCCATGCCAAGAGGCATCCCTGGACTGCTTTGGGTGCTCTTGTACCACCCTCACTGGGCATCCCGGCTCCTTGCCCTTGCCATGGCCCCAGATGTGCCCTAAGGGGCCTGCCCCTTGTTTTGGCTGCCCCAAATCCACCCCCTCCGGGGGCTCACCCACCCATTGCCCACCCCCTGGCACTTCTCTGCCCCCAGGACTCCCTGAACAACAATGGCAACTTCCCTGTGCCCGCTCACCGCACCACCTGGCAGGATGCCCTTCGCCACTCCTCCTCCTCCTCCACTTCCTCACACACTGGTGAGACTGGGGTGGGCATGGGCACAGGAATGGACACCCTTTGGGTTAACTCCTGGTGGGGGTTTTTCCCTGGTGCAATGCTGTGGGAGAGTGGTTGGCACCGGGCACCCCTTGGGTTAAATCTTGGTAGGGGGTTTGTCCCTGGTGCAATGCTGTGGGGGAGTGGTTGGCACCGGGCACCCCTTGGGTTTACTCCTGGTGGGGTTTTGGCCCTGGAGAGGGACAGCAGCTGGCGTCAAGGACCCCTTGGGTTAAATCCTGCTGGGGTTGTGCCTCTGGAACAGGGCCGTGGGTAAGGGGCTGGCACAGGGTATCCCGTGGGCAGGCTCTGGTGACAGTGGGGCTCTGCCTTCCCTTGCAGGACACTCGTCGCCCCACGCCTGCATCCAGGACGGCCCCTGCCTGGAGACCCCCCCTGGGCTGCCCCCTGCCTCGCTGCCGCCCTCCTGCCCCTTTGACTCACAGGGCAACAGCCCCGGGTGGCTGGCACATGGTAACCCCTCGCCCCCGGGCAGCGGGCAAGATTTGAACATGAACCTCATCTCCTCTGTGCTCCAAGCTCCGCACGCCCCTGCCCACCCCAGCCCGCTGCCCCCTCACCCCTCTCTCTCTCCAACAGGGCCCGCGGCACCTCCCGGCCACGCCGCCGGCCCCGATGCCACCTCGTCACCCACACCCGCCGCTGGGCACCGTGCCGCCCCCCGGCGCGAAGCCAGGCCCGGGCAAGGGGGTGGCACGGGGCCCGGGAGCCCGGGGTCCTCTGCAGCCCACTGCCAGCAGCCTGGCTCCCCTCGAGCCCCAGAGGAGCTGGCGGCCGTGGCCCGTCACGACGGGCATGGTGCTAGGCTGGCGGGCACCTACGCGTGCCCCGCAGAGCCGCTGAGCTCCGACGGGGAGGGCACCCAGCCTGGGCGGGCGGCCAGCGTGCGCGGGCACCCCTCGGGCTCCTCGGAGACCACCTCGCCCTCCTCGGACCCCGGCATCGAGGCTGACCTGACCAGCAGGACCGGCAAAGCCTTCGCGCCCGGCGGGCGGCGCGGGGAGGACCTGAGCTCGCCTGGCTCGGACTCGGAGGTGGAGGGGGAGATTGCGGCGGCCTTCGGCGGCGGGCACCTGGTCAGCAACATGATCTCCTCCATCTCCGAGACCGAGCTGGACCTCAGCAGCGCCAGCAGCAGCGGCAGGTCCTCACACCTCACCAACTCCATCGAGGAGGCCAGCTCCCCCGCCTCCGAGCTGGAACCCGAGCTGGAGGTGCCTGGGCTGATGGGCATCAAGGACGCCCTGCTGCTGGATAAGGGCAAGGAGCAGGAGGAGGAGGAGGTGGAGGAGAAGCCGGAGAGGGAGGTGGTGAGGAGGGAGAGCTTGGCGGAGCTGAAGATGGAAGGTTACTATGACAGCCTCAACCCTGCCGACCCCTGTGCCGTGCCCACCGGGCAGACGGACGCCTCCAGCCCCCCGGACCTGAAGATCGATCCTGACCACGGCCTGGAGAGCATCCGGCGCTCCTTCTACCTGCCCGTGGGGCCCAAGCTGCTGCCCGAGGCGGACGAGGAGGACAACAGCGACTTCGAGTCGGACTCGGAGTCGGAGCCCGACCTGAGCGAGGACTCGGACTCCCCCTGGCTGCTCAGCAACCTGGTCAACAAGATGATCTCGGAGGGTTCCTACCCCATCAAGTGCCCGGACGAGTGCTTCCAGCAGGGCCACTCGCTCTCTGACACCATCTCGCCAGCCTCCGACCTGGAGCCCGAGATCCTCAGCGAGGCCCTGGAGCCTGGCACGCCGCCCTCGCCACTGGGTGCGGGCGAGCCGGGCGCCCTGCCCCGTGCCATCGAGTTGGTGGACATGGAGACGCTGCGAAGCTCCCTGCGGGAGGAGGGGGAGGCGGGCACCGAGCCAGTGCCCGAGCTGCCCAGCGACGAGCCGGGTCCTTTCCTCTTCATGAGCAACCCCACGAACGACACCATCGCGCCCGTCACCATCGACCGGCTGGGCACCGCCGAGGTCCTGGCCTCCTTCGGCTGCCGCCCCGCGCCGCCCTGTGGCTCCCCTGGCAGCCAGCCGCTGGGCACCGGCCCCCAGGGCTGGGCCGTCGACAGGGACCTGGACTCGGACGTCCTGGAGGCCGATGCCATGATCGATGACGTTCGGTTAGGGCCGCGGGGGCCCGACGCCATCTCGCCCACCCTGGACGTCTCCACCGCCAAGACCAACCGGGGGTTCACCATGGCCTTCTCCAGCCAGCAGCAGGAGGAGGAGGAGGAGGAGGAGGAGCTGCCCTACCTGAAGGGTTCCCCATTCGCCGAGGAGCAGCTGCAAGGGGGCTTGGGGGGGCCGGCAGCGGGCACCCCCGGGCCGGCAGAACCGCGGGCAAGGGACGAGTCGCTGGCATACGACGCTCTGAAGTACACGCTGGTGGTGGACGAGCACACCCAGCTGGAGCTGGTCAGCCTGCGGCGCTGCACCTCGGTGCTGAGTGACAACAGCGACCTGCTGCCCCCCGGCGACGATGGTGACGGGCACGGGCTGGGCGTCCCCGACCCCCACAGCTCCTCCGAGGACTCTTCCCCGGAGGCTGACCTCCACTTCTCCAAGAAGTTCCTCAATGTCTTTGTCAACAGCACCTCACGCTCCTCCAGTGAGTCGCCGTGGTGCGCCGTGCTGCACCGTGCCCTGTCCTGCTGTGCCCTGTCCTGCTGTGCCGTGTCATGGTTCCGATGTCTCCTGTCATGTGCTGTGCTGTGCCATGCCCTGCTATGCTATGATGTGCCATGCCGTGCCATGCCATGCTGTGCCGTGCCATGATGTGCTATGTCATGATATGCCATGCCGTGCCATTTGATGCCATGCTGTACCATCCTGGGCTGCTCTGTGTGCTATTGGGAGGCTGCTTGCCTTTCACCACCCTCCCTTGGCCATGGCATCATCCCTGGGTGACATGGCACAGCACAGTATGGCATGGGAGGTGGGGCAGGTTGGCTGTGAGGGGCATGAGGCTGGACCCAGCAGCCATGGGTTCCCCACCGTGGGGCTGGACCCAGCAGCCATGGGTTCCCCACCGTGGGGCTGGACCCAGCAGCCATGGGGTCTACCTCAGGTGGGACTCTCCTAAGTCAGAGCCTTGCAACCATGGGTGATGGCCATCAGCTCCCCAGCCTCCTCACCCCTAGATCCCCCAGCATGTAGTAGGGTGGGAGCTGTCCCCCAGCCCCATGGTAACCTCCTCCTCTTTCTCCTCTGCAGGCACAGAGTCCTTTGGGCTGTTCTCCTGCATGGTCAATGGGGAGGAGCGGGAGCAGACCCACCGCGCTGTCTTCAGGTGAACACCAAGCCCACCATGACCATGGCCGTGGGCACCTTGGTGGTGGTGGGCTCTTGCAGGACCCCCTGCATCACAGCATCACAGCATGCATGGGGTTGGTCACCCTGCAGCCAGCAGAGACATCTCCAACTAGATCAGGTTGCTCAGGGCCCCAGTGAATTTGACCTTGAATGGTTCTTCAGGGCTGGGACCTTCCACTGCTTCTCTGGGCAATCTGTTAAAGAGGGTTTCATCTCCTAGACCCTATCAGTCTGACCTCAGTGCCAGGCAAGGGTATAGAACAGGTCATCTTGAGTGCAATCACACAGCACATACAGGATGGCCAAGGGATCAGGCCCAGCCATCAGGGATTTAGGAAGGGCAGGTCCTGCCTGACCAACCTGATCTCCTTCTATGATCAGGTGACTGCCTGGTGGATGTGGGGCAGGCTGTGGATGTGGTCTACCTGGACCTCAGCAAAGCCTTTGACACTGTCCCCCACAGCAAACTCCTGGCCAAGCTGTCAGCCCATGGCTTGGACAGCAGCACTCTGAGCTGGGTTAAGAAGTGGCTGGAGGCTGAGCCCAGAGAGTGGTGGTGAATGGTGCCACAGCCAGCTGGCGGCCAGTCACTAGTGGTGTGCCCCAGGGATCAGTGCTGGGCCCCATGCTCTTCAACACCTTTATTGATGATCTGGATGAGGGCATTGAGTCCATCATCAGTAAATTTGTGGACAACACCAAGCTGGGGGCAGGAGTTGATCTGCTGGAGGGCAGAGAGGCTTTGCAGAGGGACCTGGACAGGCTGGACAGATGGGCAGAGGCCAAGGGCATGAGATTGAACACATCCAAGTGCCGGGTTCTGCACATTGGCCACAGCAACCCCATGCAGTGCTACAGGCTGGGGGCAGAGTGGCTGGAGAGCAGCCAGGCAGAGAGGGACCTGGGGGTGCTGGTTGATGGGAGGCTGAACATGAGCCTGCAGTGTGCCAACGGCATCCTGGCCTGCATCAGGATCAGTATGGCCAGCAGGAGCAGGGAGGCCATTCTGCCCCTGGACTCAACACTGGTTAGGCCACACCTGGAGTCCTGTGTCCAGTTCTGGGCCCCTCAGTTTAGGAAAGATGTTGAGTTGCTGGAAGGTGTCCAGAGAAGGGCAACAAAGGTGGGGAGGGGTCTGGAGCACATCCCTGTGAGGAGAGGCTGAGGGAGCTGGGGTTGCTTAGCCTGGAGAAGAGGAGGCTCAGGGGAGACCTTCTTGCTCTCTCCAACTCCCTGAAGGGAGGTTGTAGCCAGGTGGGGGTTGGTCTCTTCTCCCAGGCAGTCAGCACCAGAACAAGAGGACACAGTCTCAAGCTGTGCCAGGGGAGGTTTAGGCTGGAGGTTAGGAAGAATTTCTTCCCAGAAAGATTGATTGGCCATTGGAATGTGCTGCCCAGGAAGGTGGTGGAGTCACCATCACTGGAGGTGTTTAGGAAGAGACTGGATGAGGCACTTGGTGCCATGGGTTAGTTGATGAGATAGTGTTGGGTGATAGGTTGGACATGATGATCTCAAAGGTCTTGTCCAACCTATTCTATTCTATTCTATTCTATTCTATTCTATTCTATTCTATTCTATTCTATTCTATTCTATTCCTATTCTCTATTCTCTTCTCTACTATTCTCTTCTCTACTATTCCCATCCCATCCCATCCCATCCCATCCCCCGCACAGGTTCATCCCTCGCCACGAGGATGAGCTGGAGCTGGACGTGGATGACCCCATCCTGGTGGAGCTGGAGGAGGATGACTACTGGTACCGGGGCTACAACATGCGGACGGGGGAGCGCGGCATCTTCCCCGCCTTCTACGCCCACGAGGTGGTCAGCCAAGCCAGGGACACCATCGGTACGGCCCCATGGGGGTCTCCAGGGGGCACATGGTGGTGGGGGGGGTGGTGGTGGTCTCAGGGCATCGTCTCCACGTTCCCTATGCAGGTCTGAAGAGGAACCCATGCTGGGTGGAGAGGTTCAACGTCCAGTTCCTGGGCTCAGTGGAGGTCCCATACCACCAAGGCAATGGCATCCTCTGTGCAGCCATGCAGAAGGTCAGTGGTGGTGGTGGTGGAGTGTCCTCACCCCAACCCCCAATCTGCCCTCTTAATGGCTGCCCATGGCTTGAATGGGTGGAGGCTCTGTTAGGTTAAGAACTGGCTGATGGTCAGGCCCCAAGAGTGGTGGCTGGTCACCAGGGGTGTTCCCAGAGCTCAGGGCTGGGACCGGTTGTGTTTGATGCCTTCAGCAATGGTCTGAGGGGGTCAGGGCACCCTCAGACAGTTTGCAGGTGACACCAGGCCAGGTGGAAGGGGTTGGAGGCTCTACAGAGGGATCAGGCCAGGCTGGATCCATGGGCTGAGGCTGATGGGATGAGGTTCACCAAGGCCCAGGGCTGGGTCATGCTCTTGGGTCACAACAACCCCATGAAGGCTCCAGACTGGGGGCAGAGTGGGTGGAAACTGCCCGGTGGAAAAGGACCTCAGGGGTTGGTGACAGCAGCTGGAGATGAGCCAGGGGTGTGCCCAGGTGGCCAAGAAGGCCACCAGCAGCCTGGCCTGCAGCAGCAATGGTGTGGCCGGAAGGAGCAGGGCAGGGATTGTCCCCCTGCACTGGGCACTGCTGAGGCCACACCTGGAATCCAGGGCTCAGTTTTGGGTCCCTCACTCCCAGAAGGACATTGAGGGGCAGGAGCAGGTCCAGAGAAGGGCAAGAGAGCTGAGGAAGGGTCTGGAGAAGGAGGAGAAGGGTCTGGAGAACTTGTGAGGAGCAGCTGAGGGAGCTGGGGTGGCTGAGTCTGGAGAGAGAGGCTGAGGGGAGACCTTCTGGGTCCCTGCAGGGAGGCTGCAGCCAGGTGGGGTTGGCCTCTTCTCCCAAGGAACAAGGGACAGGACAAGAGGAGCTGGCCTCAGGTTGGCCAAGGAGAGGTTGAGGTTGGCCATGAGGAACAATTTCTGCCCCTTGAGGCTTGTCCAGGCCTGGCCCAGGCTGCCCAGGGCAGTGGTGGAGTCCCCATCCCTGGAGGGGTTCAGGAAAGCTGTGGGCATGGCATTGGTGACATGCTTTAGTGACCATGGTGGTGTTGGGTTGATCACTGGACCCAATGAGCTTGGAGGACTCCCTTCCAACCCCAGTACCCTCTGTGCCCTTCACCCCCTGGTGCAGATTGCCACCACCAGGAAGCTGACGGTGCACCTGCGCCCGCCGGCCAGCTGCGACCTGGAGATCACCCTGCAGGGCATCAAGCTGATCCTCACCGTCACTGAGTACAGCCAGGATGAGGAGGTGGGGGGCTGGGGTGGGCACGGGGGGCTGGGAGGCACCAGTCTGGGGGGTCTTGGGCACCTGCCCTGCCCACCAGCCAGGCACCTACATGGTGGCTGTGCCTCCCCTCCCCAGTTTGAGCGGTGCAGCCACTTCTTCCAGATGAAGAACATCTCCTTCTGTGGGTGCCACCCACGGAACAGCTGGTGAGACACCCTCCCCACCATGGATCCTGGCACCCCCAGGCTCAAAGGACCCCTTGGATCCTCCTCCAGTGTTCCCAGCCCCATGGGACCTCCCAGAATCCCCTGTCCAGTCGCAAAGAACCCCCAGACCCTGCTCCACTGCTCCCAGCCTCAAGGGACCTCCTGCAACCACCTCCAGCACTCCCAGTACCAAAAGACCCCTAGACCCCCTCCAGTGCTCCCAGCACCCAAACTCTCCCCCAGACCCCTTTCCAGTGCTCCCAGCCCCCAAACACTCCCCCAGACCCCTTTCCAGTGCGCCCAGCCCCCAAACACCCCAGAACCCTTCAGTGCTCCCAGCCCCCAAACATTCCCAGACCCCTTTCCAGTGCGCCCAGCACACCAAACATTCCCCCAGACCCCTTTCCAGTGCTCCCACCCCCAAACACCCCCAAGACCCCTTTCCAGTGCTCCAGCCCCAAACACTCCCCCAGACCCCTTCCAGTGCTCCCAGCCCCAAAACATTCCCCCAGACCCCTTTCCAGTGCTCCAGCCCCCAAACACTCCCCCAGACCCCTTTCCAGTGCTCCAGCACCCAAACACCTTCCCCACCCAGACCCCTTTCCAGTGCTCCCAGCCCCCAAACATTCCCCCAGACCCTTTCCAGTGCTCCCAACCCCCAAACACTCTCCCAGACCCCTTTCCAGTGCTCCCAGCCCCCCAAAACACCCCCAGACCCTTTCCAGTGCTCCCAGCCCCCAAACATTCCCCCAGACCCCTTTCCAGTGCTCCCAGCACCCAAACATTCCCCCAGACCTCTTTCCAGTGCTCCCAGCACCCAAACATTCCCCCAGACCCCTTTCCAGTGCTCCCAGCACCCAAACATTCCCCCAGACCCCTTTCCAGTGCTCCCAGCACCCAAACACTCCCCCAGACCCCTTTCCAGTGCTCTCAGCCCCAAAGCCCCCCAGACCTCTCTTTGGTGCTTTCACCCCCAAAAGACCTCCCCAGCCCCTCTCCAGTGCCCCAGCCCGAGGAGACCCCTACACCAGAGTTCCCAGTCCCCTGGGAACTCCAGACCACTCCAATCTCAGACTGCACCCCCCTCCAGTCCTCCCAGCCCGAGAGGCCCCCAGCCCAGTGCTCCCAGCCCCAGAGGAGCTCCCAGACCCCCAGCCCAGTACTCCCAGTCTCAAAGGATCCCCCACCCCCCCCCTTCAGTGCTCCCAGCCCCGAAGGACCCCTCCAGACCACCCTTGAGCACCCCCAGACCCTCCCCTCCAGTGCTCCCAGTCCCAAAGGACCCTTCAGACCAGCACCTCCAGTCCCACTCCAGCCCAGCACTCCCAGCCCAAGGCACTCCCTGCAACCACCTCTCCAGCACCCCCACCCCGAAAGACTCCCAAGGGACCTCCTCCAAATCCCCCCAGCACCCCCAGCCCCAAGGTTGCCCCCTTGGGTCCCTCATGGTGCCAGTCCAGGTGCCCCCACTCAGTCCCAAGCCCCGAAGCCCTACTGGGGTCCTCTCTACAGACCTGGCCCTACCTGGGGGGGACAGGATTGGGGGTGCCCCTTCCCAGGGCAGGACTGGGGGTGCCCCCCCTGAACCCCCTTCCCTGGCAGCTACTTCGGGTTCATCACCAAGCACCCCGTGCTGAGCCGCTTCGCCTGCCACGTCTTCGTCTCACAGGAGTCCATGCGGCATGTGGCCGAGTGTGTCGGGTACGGCGGGCACGGGGCACCGCGGGCTGGGCACGGGGCACCGCGGGCTGGGCACGGCTGGGGCCGGGGGCTGGGCGGAGACGCCCTGGGGTGCCAAGGGCTGGGGGCACAGGGGAGATGGGTGGTGAGTATCTGGGTGCCAAGGGTGCTGGGTGCCAGGGGTGTGGGCATAATGGGGAGTCTGGGTGCAAGGGGCCTGGAGGTGCCAAGGGCTAGGGGTGAGGGGAAGCTGGGTGGTGAGTATCTGGGTGCCAAGGGTGCTGGGTGCAAGGGGTGTGGGCATAATGGGGAGTCTGGGTGCAAGGGGCCTGGAGGTGCCAAGGGCTGGGGTGAGGGGAAGCTGGGTGGTGAGTATCTGGGTGCCAGGGGTGCTGGGTGCCAGGGGTGTGGGCATAATGGGAAGCCTGGGTGCAAGGGGCCTGGAGGTGCCAAGGGCTGGGGGTGAGGGGAAGCTGGGTGGTGAGTATCTGGGTGCCAGGGGTGTGGGCATAATGGGAAGCCTGGGTGCAAGGGACCTGGAGGTGCCAAGGGCTGGGGGGTGAGGGGAAGCTGGATAGTGAGTATCTGGGTGCCAGGGGTGTGGGCATAATGGGAAGCCTGGGTGCAAGGGGCCTGGAGGTGCCAAGGGCTGGGGGTGAGGGGAAGCTGGGTGGTGGGTGTCTGTGTGCCAAGGGTGCTGGGTGGCAGGGGTGTGGGCATAACTGGAGGTCTGAGGGCTGGATGTGCCAGGGCTGGGGATGAAGGGGGGGTGGGGGTGCAGGGGAGATGGGTGGTATCTGGGTGCCAAGGGTGCTGAGTGGCAGGGATGTGGTCATACTGGGGGCTCTGGGGGCTGGATGTGCCAGGGCTGGGCATGTAAGGGTGCTAGGGGTGCAGGGGGTGCCAGTGCCCCCCCTGAGCCTGCTGTGCCCCCTGGCAGCCGAGCCTTTCAGGAATACTACCAGGAGCACCTGGAATACGCCTGCCCCACAGAGGACATCTACCTGGAGTAGGGCGGGGGGGCAGCGCTGCCCAGTGCCCCCCCCCCAGAGACTCTGAGCCCCCCCTGCCAGCCGGCTTGGCTCCCCCCACCCCTACTCCAGCCCCACTGTCCCCCCCAGCACATCCTCACTGCTGCTTCTTTAGGGGGGGTGGGGGCCCGGGGGCCACCCCCACAGCCATGGACCCTGTGGGTGGGTCCTGGGGACACCTGGCCCTGGGGGGGTGACACATCCGAGCCTGGGGGGATCTGGGGGAGAAGCTTCCCCTCCCCTGCATGAGCAAAGCCAGCCCAGGAGCCCCCCCACTGCTGCAGGGGGCATGGGGACAAAGGGGGGGGCAACTGTTGGGGGGGGGGGCTCAGGGAGGGGAAGTGGGGCTGGGGGAGGCCTTGGGGGGCTGATGGCTGCAGGGGGAGGGGGGTGCTGGGGTGAGCACCCCCAGCCATGAACCCCCCCTCTGCGCCGTCCCCACCCTGCACAGCAGCAGTGCCACCCCCCAACCCCCAGGAGTCCCCCCCGTGTCTGCAGCCCCCCCAGGAAAGCCCCACGCCCCAGGGAGGCTCCCTGGGCTCTGAGCCTGCCACCAGCCCCCAGCCCCTGCCGTGTCCCCAGCCCCTGCCCCACCACTGCTCTGCCACCTCCTCCTGACCTGGGGCCACACTGCCCATGGTGGCCATGGGGTCATAGTGGCCATGGGGCCCACACTGGCAATGGGACCACACCAAAGTGGAGCCACACAAGCCATGCTGGCCACGAGGTCATGCTGGCCACGGAGATGTGGTGGCCACAAGACCATGCTGACCACAGGACCGTGCTGACCATGGTGGCCATGAGGGCCATGGAACCACACTGGCCACAAGACCACACTGACCATGAGACCACACTGGCCATGAAACCATGGTGGCCATGGAACCATGGTGGCCACAGGATCATGCTGACCATGAGACCATGATGGCCACCCATAGGATCATCATGACCATGGGACCATGGTGGCCATAGGATCATGCTGACCATGGCACTTCAGTGGCCATGAGGCTATGGAGCTTTGGTGGCCACAGGATCATGCTGACCACGGCACCACAGTGGCCATGAGGCCATGGTGGACGTGGAGCTATGGTGGCCACAGGATCATGCTGACCACAGCACTACAGTGGCCATGAGGCCATGGAGCTTTGGTGGCCACAGGATCATGCTGACCACGGCACCACAGTGGCCATGAGGCCACGGAGCTATGGTGGCCACAGGATCATGCTGACCACGGCACCACAGTGGCCATGGAGCTCTGGTGGTCACAGGATCATGCTGACCACGGCACCACAGTGGCCATGGAGCTCTGGTGGTCACAGGATCATGCTGACCACGGCACCACAGTGGCCATGGAGCTCTGGTGGTCACAGGATCATGCTGACCACGGCACCACAGTGGCCATGGAGCTCTGGTGGTCACAGGATCATGCTGACCACGGCACCACAGTGGCCACGAGGCCATGGTGGCCATAAGGATATGACGGTCCTGGACCCAGGGTAGCCATGAAGTGCAGGAGCCACGCTGGGGCCGAGGGGGGCTGCCCAGAGTGCAGAGGGGGGACACAGCTGATGCCACCAGCCCCACGGGACCCCGCCCCCCGCCCAGCCTGGCTGTGTTTGCCCCGCGGGAGGAGGCCGGGCGGCGGCCTGGGCAGGGGCCGTCCCCGCTCCCGGCTGCCGGCCCGGGTGGCCTCCTCCGCTTGCCGCCCCCGTGCCCGTGTCGTGCCCGCGTCGTGCCCGCACCGCCGCCCACCGCGCCCCCGGTATTTATCTGGCACCCGACTGACACCAGGAGCCCCCCGACCTCCCCAGCAGCTGCCACTTGTACAAACCCCGGTGCCCGGTTCTGCCCCCCCGCTGCCACCTCATCACCCACCTGGTCTTTCAATAAAATATATGCTTGGTGTGACCACGGCCCCCGGGGACCTTCTGTGGGCAGCGGGGCGGGCAGCGGGGCGGGCAGCCGTGCAATCACAGAATGGGTTGCGGTGGGCAGGAGCCCCCCAAGGTCACGGGGCCCACGCCTAAGCCTGCGCTGCCAGGGCACCACCGAGCCGTGCCCCTCAGCACCACAGCTCCTTAGCTTTGAAACCCCTCCAGGGATGGGGACCCCGACACTGCCCTGGGCAGCCTCAAGGGGCAGACATTGTTCCTCGTGGCCAACCTCAACCTCCCCTGGGGCAATGTTGAGGCCATTTCCTTTTGTCCCATCACGTGGGAAAAGACCTCGATGCCCACCTGGCTCCAGCCTCCTTTCAGGGAGCTGTAGGGAGCCAGAAGGTCTCCCCTCAGCCTCCTTCTCTCCAGGCTCAACCACCCCAGGTCCTCAGCTGCTCCTCACAGGTTCTCCAGACCCTTCTCCTTCTTGACCAGCTTTATTGCCCATCTCTGGACCTGCTCCTCCATGGGGCACCCGAATGTGGTGTGGGGAGTGGCACAGGGTGTGGGGGAACTGGGACGTGGGGGGCATGGTGGGGGTGTGCAGAAGGAACAGAGCCTGTGGAGCTCGTGAGGCATTGTGGCTGCAGGAGCCCAGAGGAGGAGCAGGCAGCAATGAGTGTCCCCAAGGACTCTCCTGTGGTCAGCGTGAGGTGCCAGGGGACCTGCACTGGCATCATCCCCCTGAGAGTTGGTACACCTGCACCTGCAGTGGCACAGCTTGAGGAGCCCCTTCAGCCTGGGTGAGTCCTGCAGCCACCTCTGGGATGGGGAACTTGGCCTCAAGAGAAGGGCAACAGAGCTGGAGAAGGGTCTGGAGCACAAGGAGAAGGGTCTGGAGAACTTGTGAGGAGCAGCTGAGGGAGCTGGGGGGGTTGAGCCTGGAGAGAAGGAGGCTGAGGGGAGACCTGGGAGCAGGTGGGCATCAAGGTCTTCTTCCCAAGTAACAGGATGAGAGGGAACAGTCTCAAGTTGCCCCAGGAGAGACTGAGGTTGGCCATGAAGAACAATTTCTGCCCCTTGAGGGCTGTCCAGGCCTGGCCCAGGCCAGTGTTGGAGTCCCCATCCCTGGAGGGGTTTCAGAGCTGTGGTGCCGAGGGCCGAGGGTTGGTGGTGCCCTGGCAGTGCTGGGTCAAGGGCTTGACCCGATGAACTTCAAGGTTTCTTCCAACCAAAGCCATTCTAAAATGGGTCAGACCCCTCCTGACCTCAAGGGACATGAAATGACCTTGAAATGCCATCTTGGAGTTGTCTCCCACCACCTGCATGTCCCAGTCTAGGGCACACAAGGGTTGGATTAAAGGTGAACTCCTCCTACCCCTGGAAGAAGCAGGCTGGGGAGGAAGGTTCTAAGGTGGCACCTTGAAGCCAGACCAGGAAGACAGCGGGCACAGGGTACGAAGTGGTGGTGTTTAATCACTCAATGTACAACAGCAACCTTCTTCAGCCATCACCCATTCCCCTCCTCAAGAGGAAGAGGTCTAAGAAAGTCTATCCAAGGAGGAGAAAGGAAAAAAACCCAAACCCAACAAAAACCAAGGGAGGATCCTTCCTGGTCCCAGCCCCACCAGCTTTGGGTGAGGACAATTTGGGGACATGCCACCCAGGGAGAAGGTCTGGGCAAGCTCTTTCAAACAGCACATGCAGGTGGGGAAGGGAGGCCAGCACTGCTGGGGGGTGGAAGGCAAGGACCACCATGATACAGAGCTGGCCCAAAGAAGTCCTTCCTTGAGGTTCAAGTCCTACCAGATAAACACAAGAGAGAGAGAGAGAGAGAGAGAGAGAGACGAGGCCACAGCTGAGGAGAAAGGAACCAACCAAAAAAAAACCAGACCAAAAGCAAACAACCCTCCCACCCCACCCCAGGGAGATAAAGAAGACCAAAGGAAAACAAAACAAAACAAAACAAAACAAAACCAACCCCCCAAAACAACCAAACAAACAGCAGTTGGAAGAGATGTGCCCAGCTGATCTGGTCCTCGTGCCACCGTGCCAGCCTAGCGCTTGGAGAGCTCGTGGGACAGCCAGTCCAGCCCGTCGTACAGCCCCGTGCCCTGGGTGGCACACGTTGCCTGCACGTACCACTGCAAGAGGAGGGGACACAAAGAGCTTTGGATCCACCAGCCTGCAGCATCACAGAGTTACTGAGGCTGGCAAAGACCTCTGAGATCATCCAGTTCAGCCTGCGACCCAACACCACCATGTTGGCTAAGCCCTGCCGCCAAGTACCACAGCCAAGCTTGTCTTAAAGACCTCTGGGGATGATGACTCCAACACCTCCCTGAGCAGCACATCCCAGTGCCCAATCAGCCTTGCTGTGAGGAAGTGCTTCCTGACATCCAACCTAACCCTCCCCGGCACAGCTGTGCCCTCCTGTCCTGGCACGAGTTTATAATTGCTGTCTACAGCTACCTGAGGGGAGGTTGTAGCCAGGTGGGGGTTGGTCTCTTCTCCCAGGCAAGCAGCACCAGAACAAGAGGACACAGTCTCAAGCTGTGCCAGGGGAAGTTTAGGCTGGAGGTGAGGACAAAGGTCTTCCCAGAGAGAGTTGTTAGCCATTGGAATGTGCTGCCCAGGGAGGTGGTGGAGTCACCATCCCTGGAGGCATTCAAGAGGGGATTGGATGCGGCACTTGGGGCCATGGTTTAGCAGTCATGAGGTGTTGGGTGACAGGTTGGACTGGATGATCTCTGAGGTCTTTTCCAACCTTATTGATTCTATAAGTTGCCTGGGAGAAGAGCTTGACCCTCACCTGACTACAACTTCCTTTGAGGTAGTTGTAGAGGGTGATAAGGTACCCTCTAAGTCTCCTCTTCTCCAGGCTGAACACCCCCAGCTCCCTCAGCCTCTCCTCATCAGACCTTCCTTCCAGCCCCCTCCCCAGACTGGTCACTCTCCTCTGGACCTGCCCCAGCACCTCAAGATCCTTCCTGCAGTGAGGGCCCAGAGCTGCACACAGTGCTCGAGGTGAGGCCTCCCCAGTGCCCAGTACAGGGCAGAATTCCATCCCCAGTCCTGCTGGCCACACTGTTCCTGATCCAGGCCAGGAAGCCATTGACCTTCCGTGCCCGCTGGGCACACTGCTGTCTCCTGCTCAGCTGCTGCCAGCCAGTACTCTCAGGTCCCTCTCAGCCAGGCTGCTCTCCAGCCACTCATCCCCCAGTATGGAGAACCCCAAGGACATCCCAGCAGCTGCCTGCTACAGCAATGGTTAAGTGCTGCAACAGGCTGCCCCACACAGGGAGGTGGTGCAGTCACCATGCCCTGGAAATGGTCAAGAAAGCTGTGGATCTTCCAGAGCCCAGTGTTACTAGGATGAGCTTCAAGAAGGCCAAGTGCCAGGTCCTGCACTTGGGGCACAACAACCCCAAGGAATGCTACAGGCTTGGGGCAGTGGGGCTGGAAGCTGCAGGCAGAAAGGGAGCTGGGGGTACCCAAGGACAAGCAGCTGAAGAGGAGGCAGCAGTGTGCCCAGGTGGCCAAGAAAGCCAAAGGCATCCTGGCTGGGATCAGCAATGCTGTGTCCAGCAGGAGCAGGGAGGGGATTGTCCCCTGGGACTCAGCTCTGGGAAGGCCACACCTGGAGTGTTGTGTCCAGTTTGGGGCACCTCAATCCAAGAGAGATGTGGAGGTGCTGGAGCCAGTGCAGAGGAGGGCAAGGAAGCTGTGAAGGGCCTGGAGAAGAAATCTGACGGAGAGAGACTGAAGGAGCTGGGGATGGTTAGTGTGAAACAGAGGAGGCTGAGGGGAGACCTCATGGCTGTCTACAACTACCTGAAAGGACCTTGTGGAGAGGCTGCTGCTGGTCTCTTCTCACAGGCAATTAGTGACAGAACAAGAGGGAATGGCCTCAAGCTGCCCACTGGGTAGGTTTAGACTGGACAGTAGGAAACATCTTTTCAGGGCAAGAGTGGTCAGGGATTGGAATGTGCTGCCCAGGGAGATGGTGGAGTCCCCAAGCCTGGCTGTGTTTAAAGGTGGTTTGGATGTGGTGCTTGGGGCTATGGTTTAGGGGTGACCCTTGTAGAGTAGGGTTCTGGGTTGGACTTGGTGACCCTGAGGGTCTCTTCCACCCTGAATGTTTCTGTGGTATGTGATTCTGTGGATGTGGCATCTGGGGACATGGGTTAGTGGTTGTGGTGGGGTGGATGGTTGGACTTGATCTCAGAGGGTCTTCCTTACCTTTATGATTCTGAGATCACAGAATCACAGAATGGTTTGGCCTGGAGAAGACCTTGAAGTCCATCCAGTGCAACCACTCAAACTCAAGAGGCTGGGGCTAACCCACGGCCCTCAGTGCCACATCTCCATGGCTATAAAACACCTCCAGGGATGGGGATTCCACCACCTCCCTAGGCAGCCTGGGCCAACCTCTGAGAGCCCTTTCAGTGAAGAAGTTTCTTCTAATGTCCAACCTAAACCTCCCCTGGGCCAGCCTAAGGCCATTTCCTCTTCTCTTGTTCCTTGGGAGAAGAGGCCAACCCCCACCTGGCTGTAGCCTCCTTGCAGGGAGCTGCAGAGAACCACAAGGTCTCCCCTCAGCCTCCTTCTTGCAAGGCTCAACCACCCCAGCTCCCTCAGCTGCTCCTCACAAGTTCTCCAGACCCTTCTCCTCCTTCTCCAGACCCTTCCCCAGCTCTCTTGCCCTTCTCTGGACCTGCTCCTGCCCCTCAATGTCCTTCTGGGAGTGAGAGACCCAAACCTGAGCCCAGGACTCCAGGTGTGGCCTCAGCAGTGCCCAGTTGCAGGGGGACAATCCCTGCCCTGCTCCTGCTGGCCACACCATTGCTGATCCAGGCCAGGCTGCTGGTGGCCTTCTTGGCCACCTGGGCACACCCCTGGCTCATCTCCAGCTGCTGTCACCAACCCCTGAGGTCCTTTTCCACCGGGCAGTTTCCACCCACTCTGCCCCCAGTCTGGAGCCTTCATGGGGTTGTTGTGACCCAAGAGCAGGACCCAGCCCCGGGCCTCGGTGAACCTCATCCCATCAGCCTCAGCCCATGGGTCCAGCCTGGCCTGATCCCTCTGTAGAGCCTCCAACCCCTTCCACCCGGCCTGGTGTCACCTGCAAACCGTCTGAGGGTGCCCTGACCCCCCTCAGACCATTGCTGAAGGCATCAAACACAACTGGCCCCAGCCCTGGGGACCAGTGGGGACCCTCCTGGTGACTGGGCTCGTTGTGACCCTGGGTGAACCCGATCCCATTGACCTCAGGCCACGGCTGGAGCCCGGCCAGGCCCCCCGTGGATGCTCCCCGGGCGGAGGGGCCGTGTGGGCAGCGCCTCAGCGCGCCGGGAGCCCAGCGGCGCGGCTGGCCGGGCGGCGCTGCGGGGCACTCACAGTCCTGCTGCGCAGCGTCTGCAGCCCCAGCTTGTCGGTGAGCTCGCTGACGGCCATGGCGTTGGGCATGTCCTGCTTGTTGGCGAACACCAGCAGCACCGCGTCCCGCAGCTCGTCCTCCTGCAGCTGGGGCACACAGGGCACACGGCAGCTGGCACCCTGCTGCCCACCGCACCGCCCACGGCGCCGCCCAGCCACCTCCGGCTGCGACAGCCGCAGGGAAGCGGGAGGGCAAGCCAGCTCCTCTAGGCACCCACAGCTCCTCTGGGCACCCACAGCTCCTCTGGGCTCCTGCAGCTCCTCTGGGCACCCACAGCTCCTCTGGGCTCCTGCAGCTCCTCTAGTCACCTAAAGCTCCTCTGGACACCCACAGCTCCTCTGGGCACCTACAGCTCCTCTGGACACCCACAGCTCCTCTGGGCACCCACACCTCCTCTAGTCACCTCCAGCTCCTCTGGGCACCCACAGCTCCTGGGCACCTACAGCTCCTCTGGGCACCCACAGCTCCTCTAGTCACCTCCAGCTCCTCTGGGCACCTACAGCTCCTCTGGGCACCTGCAGCTCCTCTGGCCACCTACAGCTCCTCTGGGCACCCACAGCTCCTCTGGTCACCCGCAGCTCCTCTGGGCACCCACAGCTCCTCTAGTCACCTCCAGCTCCTCTGGGCACCTCCAGCTCCTCTGGGCACCTACAGCTCCTCTGGGCACCCACAGCTCCTCTAGTCACCTACAGCTCCTCTGGGCACCCACAGCTCCTCTAGTCACCTACAGCTCCTCTGGGCACCTACAGCTCCTCTGGGCACCTGCAGCTCCTCTGGCCACCTACAGCTCCTCTGGGCACCCACAGCTCCTCTGGGCACCCACAGCTCCTCTGGGCTCCTGCAGCTCCTCTGGGGCTCCTGCAGCTCCTCTAGGCACCCACAGCTCCTCTGGTCACCCACAGCTCCTCTGGGCTCCTGCAGCTCCTCTGGGCACCCACAGCTCCTCTGGTCACCCACAGCTCCTCTGGGCACCTAAAGTTCCTCTGGGCACCCACAGCTCCTCTGGGCACCCGCAGCTCCTCTGGGCACCCGCAGCTCCTCTGGGCACCTACAGCTCCTCTGGGCTCCTGCAGCTCCTCTGGGCACCCACAGCTCCTCTGGGCACCTACAGCTTCTCTGGGCTCCTGCAGCTCCTCTGGGCACTACAGCTCCTCTGGTCACCCACAGCTCCTCTGGGCACCTAAAGTTCCTCTGGGCACCCACAGCTCCTCTGGGCACCCGCAGCTCCTCTGGGCACCTACAGCTCCTCTGGGCTCCTGCAGCTCCTCTGGGCACCCACAGCTCCTCTGGGCACCTACAGCTTCTCTGGGCTCCCGCAGCTCCTCTGGACACCTACAGCTCCTCTGGGCACCCACAGCTCCTCTGGGCACCTACAGCTCCTCTGGGCACCCGCAGCTCTCTGGACACCCACAGTCCTCTGGGCACCTACAGTCCTCTGGGCACACACAGCTCCTCTGGGCACCCGCAGCTCTCTGGACACCCACAGCTCCTCTGGGCACCTACAGCTCTCTGGGCTCCTGCAGCTCCTCTGGGCACCCACAGCTCCTCTGGGCACCCACAGTC
>CM037632.1:54618590-54659766 GCA_015227895.2 Colaptes auratus
GGCAGCGGGGAGGCGGCTGCCGCTCCCGGAGAGGTGGACAGGAGAGTCGTGCAGCTGAAGACCCAGCTGGCCACCCTGACCAGCGCCCTCTCGACAGTCACGCAGGAGAAGTCCCGCATGGAAGCCTCCTACCAAGCGGACAAGAGGAAGATGAAGCAGGACCTGGACGACACCCTGAAGAAAAGCAGAGGGCGAGACGGAGAAGCTGGAGCTGGAGCTGAGGTGCCTCCAGGAGCAGCTTGCTGAGACCAAGGCTCGTTTGATCACTCAGCAGCACGACAGGGCCCAGGAGCAGAGCGACCACGCCGTGATGCTCCGGGAGCTCCAGAAGCTGCTGCAGAATGAGAGGACCTTGAGGCAGGATGTGGAGCTGAAGCTGGAGGAGACCAGGGAGGCTTTGGCCGGCAGGTCCTGCATGGCTGATCGTGCCGAGGGCTACCAGCTGCAGATCAAGGAGCTGAGCCAGCAGGTGGAGGACCTGAAGAGAGAGCTGCGAGCTGTTCAGGAGGAGAACAACAAGCCAGACCCTCGGATACAGCACCTGCAGGAGGAGATGAGTAGCCTGAAGAACCACTTCCAAGTGCAGCTGTTGCAGGAGATGAAGAAGGTAACCTCCATTCCACTCTACAATGCACCAGCATCAACTGGGGCAGGGTTGGAAGCTAGAAGAGCACAAATTCCCCTTCCCAGTCCCCAGAAAGTCCACATGGATGAGAACCTCCTGGCTTTGGGGGGATGGCAGTCCTAGAGGAACCCAAAAGCTGTTTGTGATCAGAGGGTGGTGGCACATGAGTGTGAGAGCAGCTTCAGAGGGGATGAGATAGTGAATTGATTACGCAGGTTGCCCAGAGAAGTTATGAAGGCTGCAAGCCTGGAGGTGTTCAGGCCCAGGTTGGATGAGGCCCTGAGCAACCTGAGCTACTGGGAGGTGTCCCTGTCCATGGCAGGGGGTTGGAACTGGATATTCTTTAAGGTGCTTTCCAACCCAAAACAATTTCTGGCATTTAGTTCTGAACAGGAGTATTTGAGACCACAACTCAAAGCCTGGGGTCAGTCTTGGGCTCCTCACTCCAAGAAGGACATTGAGGGGCTGGAGCAGGTCCAGAGAAGGGCAACAGAGCGGATGAAGGGTCTGGAGAACTTGTGAGGAGCAGCTGAGGGACCTGGGGTTGTTGAGCCTGGAGAAAAGGAGGCTGAGGGGAGACCTTTTGGCTCTCTACAACTCCCTGAAAGAAGGCTGGTGGCATCAAGGTCTTCTCCCATGTGATGCAACAAGAGGAAGTGGCCTCAGGTTGCCCCATGGGAGGTTGAGGTTGGCCATGAGGAACAGTTTCTGCCCCTTGAGGCTTGTCCAAGCCTGGCCCAGGCTGCCCAGGGCAGTGTTGGAGTCCCCATCCCTGAAGGGGGTTCAAAGCTGTGGAGATGTAGTTCTGAGGGCCATGGTTTGGTGGTGACCTGGCAGTGCTGGGCTAAAGATTTGACTTGATGGTCTTCAAGGTCTTTTCCAACCTAAATGATTCTCAAAGTGGTGTGACAGTGACCAAGACTGGGAGAAGACACCTTTGTTTCATCCCCTTTTGACCTTGTTTCTGTGAAGTGTCCCAAGTTCAAGGCAAGGCACATCTCCAGGAGCTCATAGAACCTGACCTTCAGTGAATCTTGGGGTGCTTCAGGGAAGGAAAAAGGGCAAATCCAGCAGGAAGGCTCCAGGGAAGGGCTAGAAAGAAAGGTGGGGTGGAAAGGAGGAACCTGTGGAGCAACACCTTCAGGGGCTGGCACCAATAAGTGAAAGAACATCTGGAAGCACCCTGAGGTGGGACTTTCTTCATCTCCTTGCTCTGTGGAATGAGTTTGGTCCTTTCTCACCTGAAGTATCAGGTTGGTTTGAGTCAATTTCCCTGGTTTTGGGGAGTGGTCCCCAACAGCTTCTCTCTGCCAGAGGAGAGGGCGACCTGACTCCTCCTCTGGTTGACTTTGTGACAGTAATTGTCAAGTCCTGCTGCGGTCCAAACCTCTGCAGGATCCAAGAGGGGAGCTGGGGTGGTGGTGGGTTGGATTCTAAGAGGAAGGTGGCCCTGTGCGAGGTTTGGAGGCCACCAGAGCAGGGCTGAACCTTCTGCTTGAATTGTCATCCTAATGCGTCCTGGTTTTGTGTCTCTCAGACGGCGCAAGCTGAGGAGCAGCTCCGCCAGCACGCCCAGATAGAGGAGCAGCGGGTGGCCAGTTTGGAAGGCCAAGTCTCTGAGGTCTCAGAGCTGCTGGGGACTTATGAAAAAGCCAAGCAGAAAGACCAAGCGGTCATTCAGAAGCTGAAGGAGCGCATCGTGCAGTTGGACCTGGAGAACAAGACTCTGGCCATAGCTGCCTCCAGCCATTCCCCTCTTGATGTCCACCTGGAAGAAGCCAACCTCGACGTCAATGTTCTAAAGGACAAGATGGAGAAGCTGAAAAAGCTCTTGAAGGCAGCAGCTGAGAAGAGTCAACCAGCTTTGGACATCGAGAAGCTGTGTGAGCTGGAGCTTCCCAAAGGTTCTGAGGCTGGGGATGGGGAGAAGGCCACTGCTTTGTACTACCAGCAGGAGCTGAAGCAGCTGAAGGAGGAGTTTGAAAGGTACAAGCTGAGAGCGCAAGTGGTCCTCAAGAACAAGTCCAGCAAAGATGGCAACCTGGCTAAGGAACTGGAGGAAGCTCAAGAACAGCTGGCTGACCTGAAGGAGAAGTACATCACGCTGCAGTTGGCCTGTGACGAGCTGGAGAAGCAGCACCACCAAGACCTGGAGGCCAAGAAGCAGGAGTTGTGCCAGCTGCAACAGCTCCACAGGCAGGAGTTAGAACGTTGCCAACTGGACTACAGGGAAAGGGCCTTGAGGCTGGAGGAGGAGATGCACAAACAGAGGGACCGAGCGCTGGCTGTGCTGGCAGAGAAGGACCACGAGCTGGAGCAGCTGAGGTCCATCACCTTGCCCTATGGCCTTCAGGACTCCAAAACATACCTGGCGTCAGGGGCTGACCCGGCCGGCAGCGACTCCCCAAGTAATGATGCCTCAGAGATCCTTCCCCAGGCTCTCCAGCTCTCCACCTCCAAGGAGTCCACCTTCTTCTTGTATGCAGAGCAGCTGGCTCGTAAAGAGGTGGAGATTGTGGCCCTCAGGAAGCAGAAGCACAAACTGGAGATGCAAGTTCACCAGCTCCAGGAGAAGATGCTGGCGGAGGAGGAGAAGCACCGGGAAGAGGCTTCCGCCCTTCGAGGCAAAATTGAGAAGAACTTCAGGGATAAGAGCAGGGAAGGAGCCAACCTGGAGTATCTCAAGAACATTGTCTACAGGTTCTTGACCCTTCCAGATTCTCTTGGCCGCCAGCAGACCCTCACTGCCATCCTGACCATCCTCCATTTCAGCCCGGAAGAAAAACAGGAGGTTACCAAGCACTCGGCTGCCAGCAGCTGGTGGCTCGCGGGGAAGAGATGAGGGTGGCTCGTCCTCCTTCAGCCTGGGGACATCTTCCTGCTGACTCACTGGAGACTGGCTCACTTGTGCTGTCACCACACCTCCAACGTGCCCCTGGAGCTTGCAGCAAAGGATTTGGGGTTTCAAACTAACTTGAAGTAAGAATCGTGCCAAAACTGCACCGCTCTCCTGTCCTCTGGTGTGGGAATCTGCTCCAAGGTGGAGCTTGATTCCAAAGCAGATCTAGATATGGAGGCTTTCTTCTACAGCACTGAGGTGTCCCTACCTGGCAGGTGTGGGGTGAGGGGCTCAGTTACATGCTGGGGTGGGAAGGGACCTCTGGAGCTCATCCAGTCCACCCCGCCCTGCTCCACCAGGGGCACCCACAGCAGCTTGCCCAGGGGCACAATGGCCAGGGGGGGTTGGAAGCTCTCCAGAGAAGGAGACTCCACAACCTCTCAGGGCAGCCTGCTCCAGGCCTCCAGCACCCTCACACCAAACAAGTTGCTCCTGAGGGAACCTCTTGGCTTCCACTTGCTGGCCCTTGGCCCTTGTGCTGTCCCTGAGCACCACTGAGCAGAGTCTGGCCCCAGCCTCTTGCCCCACAGAGGTTCTTTAACTCTTGCTGAGCATTGATGCCCTCTGGGGCTGCTCTTCTCCATGCTCTCAGCCTTTGCTCCTCACAGAGCTGCTGCAGGCCCCTCAGCATCTTCCCAGCCTCCCCTGGACTCTCTCCAGCAGCTCCCAGTCTCTCTGAACTGGGGAGCCCAGCCCTGGCCCCAGTTCTCCAGCTGTGGCCTCAGCAGGGCAGGGCAGAGGGGAGCAGATCCTCCCTTGCCCTGCTGGCCACACTTCTTCATGCCCCCTCAGCAGACTCTTGGCCTTCCTGGCCACAAGGGCACATTGCTGGCTCCTGGGCAACTTGGTGTCCCCCAGCACTGCCAGCTCCTCCTCCCTGGAGCTGCCTCCCAGCAACTCACCCCTCACCTGCACTGGGGCAGGGGTTGTAACTGCCCAGGGCAGGAGGAGCTTGCTCCACACCCCCAGCAGGCTTCTGCAGCAGAAGAGGTTTCCTCCCCTCCCTCATTTTTTTTTCCTCCCCTTTTTTTTCTTCCTTCTTTTTCCTTCTGTTCCTACTTCCTTCCTTTTTTTCATCCCCCCCTTCTTCCCCACCTTTTCCCATTTCCCCTCTTTCCCCTCCTTTCCCTTCTCTTGCCCCCCTCCCTTTTCTCACTCCCCCTGCTTTTTCTCACCCCCTCTCCCCTTTTTTCTCCCTTTCCTCCTCCTTTTTACTTTCCCCTCCCCTCTTTCCATTCCTGTACTGGGACCAGTAGATGGTACCACCCCTCTCCCAGTCCTCTCCCACTGCAGCCACCCCAGGATCTGTTCCCCTGGGACAGGACCTGGGCTCTGGCAGGGGACACACAAGGAAAGCATCAAGGACCTTGGCTCTGGGGTGAGCCAGGGGGACAATGCTGAGTCCTATAGGGATGAGGGCATCTCCCACCTCTCTGGGCAACCTAGGCCATGCTCTCACCACCCTCACTGTGAGGAACATCTCCTTTCTCTTCTGAATGTCCCTCTTTTGTCTCCAACCATCACCCCTCATCCTGTCACAACAGGCCTTGCTCAAAACTGTCTCCAGCTTCCTTCTCAGCCCCTTTAAGCACTGGAAGGCCACCAGAAGGTCTTGGAGCCTTCTCCAGGCTGAATATCTCCAACTCTCCCAGCCTTGCCCCACAGCAGAGGGTTTCCAGCCCTTCCAGCACTGCTGTGGCCTCCTCAGGCCCTGCTCCAACAGGTCTGTCTGTGCTGAGGACTCCAGAGCTGCCCCAGGACTGCAGGGGAAGTCTCACCAAGGCTGCTCTCCATCCCTTCATCCCCCAGGCCTGGACTGATGCTGGGGGTTGCTCTGAACCAGCTACAGGACCTTAAGCTTGGCCTTGAACCTCATGAGGTTCACAGAAGGTCACATCTCCAGCTTGTCCAGCCCAGCCCAGCCCACTGCTCCCAGCTTCCTACCTTCTGGAAGAGCACAGGAGGCTGGGCAGAGGGTGCCAAATCCCCTTGGGATAGGCAGGGAGTACGGCACTGACTGGGGCAGGCTGGGCCCTGTGCCCTTTTCATGCCAACTCTGCTTCCATACAGAGCTTCAGCTCCCGGCTCAGGGACTGCTGGTGGTGCCTGGGACACAGCATCCCAGATCCTGGATCTGGCTGCTCCACAGCAGACCAGGGAGGGAGCCCAAGGAATTGCAGCAGAGGGCAGAGGCTGGGGAGGGCAGAGGCTGGGGAGGGCAGAGGCTGGGGAGGGCTGGCAGTTGGACCTGCAGAGCACAGTCACTGGGCTGCCAAGTGCAGAAGGAGAGATGAAGGTCAAAGCTTTATAAAAAAAGAACATCCTTTAGGGTTTGTTTTCTCCAGTCAGCATCTGGGCAGGACCCTTCCTGCAGCTCCAGGAGTGGCTCAGCTCTCCTGGCAAGCTCTGCCCCAAGCAGCATTCAGGAACCAGCAGTCGTGGATACTCCTGCCCCTTCCCTGACCTATGATGTGCAGTGCCTGGGGCAGTCATGCCCAGACAGTCTCCCACAAGGAGAGGCCCAGGTGCCCATCACCAGAGCTCTCATGGCCTGAGGAAAGCCACTGTCCCCAGTGAAGGTCAGCTCTAACCAGCACCAGAGCTCTAGAACAAGAGGAAGAACAGAGTCCAGCACTTAGGCAGATGCAGGCTTCTCCTCAGGACAGCTCTCCTCTTCATCCAACACATTTTCACTCTTCTTCTCCAGGTCAAAGTTCTGGAAAGGAGCAGGACAAGGAGGTGCTGAGAAGCAAATCAGCAGCACCTCCATTCTGCTCTGCTGCTTTCCAAACCAGTCTAGGGCAGTGTGGGCTCCTCGGGGGGCCACCACCTCACCCCTTCCAGCCTAGCCAGCAGCAGCACACTAACCCTGTGGTGTCACCAGCAGAAGGCAAAGCTTCACTTGTCTCTAGATTTTACTTTTTGCCACTGGCTCTGCTGTCCCCTGAAGGAAAAAGCCCAGCAGAGCTGCCCATCCTTTGGGAGGAGAGCAGGAAGTGGAGCCTGGCTTACCTCCAACTCTCTCATGACCTCATCCATGAAATCTCCTGAATCCTGCTTGTAAGCCACAGCCAGTTTGATGGCATCATTGAAGAGCTGAGGAGGAGGAGAATGCTTGTCACACAGAGGAAGGGCCATTGGCTTTCTCTAACACACACACACTGCTGCCCACCCCCCAGGCAAAGAAACCATCTCTGCAACTAGCTACCAGGACCTCACAAGCCATGAGAGAGATGGGCTGGCCCACGTTCCGCTCCCTGTACCTACACAGCAGGCTCCATCTTGCAGGATTCTCCTGGGTGCTGAGCCCCCAAGAGCTGTGCTTTACCTTCACTACATTGGTGCCATCTGCAGCAGACACAAAATAAAAGGGCAAGCTGAACTTCTGGGCAAAGTTGAAGCTCTTCTGGGTCACCTTCATGTCAGCTGAGGGCAAAGAAGGGAGAAGTGGTCAGTAGGACAGCACTGGAAGCAGAATGCCAGCACATACAGGAGTGGTGGAACAGCTGGAGACCAATTTAGCTGTCAGAGCCTCCTCACATCCTGGGCTGCATCAAGAGAAGCATAGCCAGCAGGGCCAGGGAGGTGATTCTCTCTGCTCCACTCTGCTGAGACCACACCTGGAGCACTGCCTCCAGTTCTGGACCCTCTGTGCCAGGAAGGATCTGGAGGTGCTGGAAGGTGTCCAGAGAAGGGCCACGAGGATGAGCAGAGGGCTGGAGCTGCTCTGCTATGGAGACAGACTGAGGGAGTTGGGGCTGTTCAGTCTGGAGAAGAGAAGGCTCCCAGGTGACCTTTTTGTGGCCTTCCAGTATCTGAAGGGGCTCCAAAAAGCTGGGAGGGACTTTTGAGGGTGTCAGGGAGTGATAGGACTGGGGGGAATGGAACAGAACTAGAAATGGGTAGATTCAGATTGGATGTTAGGAAGAAGTTGTTCCCCATGAAGGTGGTGAGAGACTGGCACAGGTTGCCCAGGGAGGTGGTGGAAGCCTCATGCCTGGAGGTTTTGAAGGCCAGGCTGGATGTGGCTGTGAGCAACCTGCTGTAGTGTGAGGCATCCCTACCCATGGCAGGGGGGTTGGAACTGGCTGATCCTTGAGGTCCCTTCCAATCCTGACAATTCTATGGTTCTATGATTCTAAGAGTCCTTCCCAAAAGCCAGAAGGTTTGAAAAGCCACAGCTTCAGCAGACCCTTGCCAAAAAGACCCAAAAGAGTTCAGGAGTGGTGGAACAGCTGGAGAACAATTTAGCTGTCAAGGCCTCCACAGTGGTACAAGGGCAGAAGAATCCTCCCCAAAAGCTACAACATCAACAAATCCTTGATCCTTGCCAAGAAGGCCCAAAAAGATTCTGGTGGGTTGATCCCTGCTGCTTGACTAAATGACAGATGGACTCTGACAGGTTCTCTATAGCTCCAGTTCCCTTGCTGTGCAGCAGCTGGGAATGTTCTCCAGGCACATCCCCACGACCTTTGCTGTGTGTCCACATCACCTAGGCACTGCTGCCAGCACAAGTCGTGCCTCTGTCTCCAGTTTGGACCACAGGAGCCAGAGCTCCCTCCCCATTACCCTCACACTGTGCTACCCCCATTGTGTGAGTCAAGGGCATACTGACAGGACCACAGATGATCCCAGGATGTTAGGAGTTGGAAGAGACCTCTGAAGATCAGAGTGTGTGTCTGTGTGTGTGTGAGCCAGTACAGAGAATACAGAATGAATTAAGCAGGGTGGAAAAGACCTTTGAGATCATCCAGTCCAACCTCTCCCCCAACCCCATCTAACCATAGTATCATAGTAGTATCATAGTATCAGTATCAGATCTTCAACCCCCCTGCCAGAGCAGGAGCAGAATCCAGCACAGGTCACACAGGAAGGCATCCAGATGGGGCTGGGAAGTCTCCAGAGAAGGACTCCACAACCTCTCTGGGCAGCCTGTTCCAGGGCTCTGGGACCCTCCCAGTGAAGAAGTTCCTCCTCATGTTGAGGTGGAACCTCCTGTGCTGGAGTTTCTATCCATTGCCCCTTGTCCTATCCCAGAGAGCAACTGAGCAGAGCCTGTGCCCTCCCTCTTGCCCCCCAGCCCTCAGCCATTCATAAACATTTATTAGATCCCCTCTCAGTCTTGTGTTCTCTGTAGGAGAAGGGTTGTTTGGGGATAGCTTGGGAAGGCTATGGTGAAGATTTGCCTTTGCTCCAATTGGAGAAGGCTATGTTTAGTCATTGACTCAGAAAAGAATGTAAACACCTTGTAACTGAAGGAGAGGAACTGGGCAGAAGGGGGTTGGATGTGTTAAAACATGGGTTATTTTGACCTATTGTAGGCCTCAATTCCACTCATGCCAGTAAAAAATGACCAGTGAAGAGGTGACACATGTGCCTTCTGATAAACTCTATCACTTTGCTCCATAATGTAACAAAGGCCTTCACCTGCTTACATCTTGTCCTGGAAGCTGTGCTCAGGGTGAATAGAACATCCATATTACAACACTTCTCCACACTAAGCAGCCCCAGGGCTCTCAGCCTCTCCTCACCAGGCAGTGCTCCAGTCCCTTCATCACCCTTGTAACCCTCCCCTGGGCTCTCTCCAGCAGATCTCTGTCCCTCCTGAACTGGATGCAATACTTCAGGTGAGGTCTCATTAGACAGTGCCCAAGTGATGCAAGCAGTGGCAGGTTAGGTGCAGCCACCCCAACCTCAGTCAGCCAGAGGCTTCCTTTGAGTTTGAAGCCAGCTCCAGAGCGTGCTCACAGGAGGTGCTGCCACAGCAGCAGCTCCAAGTTTCATAGTTTCATAGTTTCAGTTAGTTTGAAGGGACACAAGGATCAGCTAGTTCCAGGCCACCTGGGCAACCCCACACTAGAGCAGGCTGGCCAGAACCTCATCAGCTGGGCTAAACACCTCCAGGGACGGGGCCTCAACCACCTCCCTGGACAACCCATTCCAGGGCTTCACCACCCTCACGGTGAAGAACTTCCTCCTCACATCCAGCCGAATCTCACCACTCCAGCTTCATTCCTTCCCCCTAGTCCTATCACTCCTGATAGCCCGAGAAGCCTCCCCAGCCTTCTTGTAGGCCCCCTTCAGATACTGGAAGGCCACAATGAGGTCACCTGGAGCCTCTTTTCCAGACTGAACAGCCCCAACTCCTTCAGTCTGTCCTCATAGGGAGGTGCTCCAGCTCTGATCGTCTCGTGGCCCTTCTCTGGACACCTTCCAGCACCTGCATATCCCTTTGTAATAGGGGCTCCAGAACTGGAGGCAGTACTCCAGGTGGGGTCTCACCAGAGCTGAGTAGAGGGGGAGATCCCCTCCCTTGACTGCTGGCCACACTTCTCCTGATGCAGCCCAGGATCTGATTGGCTTTCCGGCTGCAAGTGCACACTGAGAGCTCCTGTTGAGCTTCTCCTCCACCAGCACCCCCAAGTCTCTCCTCAGGCTCTCTCAGCCAGTCCCTGCCCAGCTGGATTTGTGCCTGGGATTGCCTCGACCAGATGCAGGACCCTGCCCTTGGTCTTGTTGAAGCTCATGAGGTTGGCTTGTGCCCACCTCTCAGCCTGTCCAGGTCCCTCTGGATGGCATCCTTCCCTCCAGCGTGTCTGCTGCACCACACAGCTTGGTGTCATCAGCAAACTTGCTGAGGGTGCACTCACTGCCACTGTCCATGGCACCACAAAGATGTTGAACAAGCCTGGTCCCAGGACCAGTTCTGCTCCACAGGACCAGTTCTGCTCCACAGACACCCCACGTGTCACCACAGGAGGGGGGACAAAAAAGGCAACACCTGGAGTAGCTCAGACTCCAAATGCTGCCCTGCATGCACTGCCCAGCAGCCTCTCCTCTGCAGGAAGCCTGCAGGCTGGGCCTGAGCCAGGAGCTGAGCACCTCCTGGCCTGGGTGGAACACAGCAACCCAAAGCGGGGCAGAGGACTCTTTTGAAGCAGTGCCCACTGACACATGGAGCACCTAGAGCAGGATTCACCTGCTCAGAGCTTCTGTCCTTCACGTGCCTGGGAACACTGAGTCCCTCTGCAGAGTCCAAGCAAGGAGGGGATTCAAGTTCTGGAGTTCAAGAGGCAAATCGAGAGCAGTGTCTGCCAGATGATGCCAAAGGAGGGTTTGAGAGAGGTCATGGAGCACCTTCAAAGTCTCTTCAGACTCTAGCCAAGGCTCTGAGATCCTGTTAGTCAAAGGCTGAGGGAGCTGGGGTTGTTTAGCCTGGAGAAAAGGAGGCTGAGAGGGGAGACCTCATTGCTCTCTACAAGTCATAGAATCAATAAGGTTGGAAGAGACCTCAAAGATCATCCAGTCCAACCTGTCACCCAACACCTCATGACTATTAAACCATGGCTCCAAGTGCCACATCCAATCCCCTCTTGAACACCTCCAGGGATGGTGACTCCCACCACCTCCCTGGGCAGCACATTCCAATGGCCAGTCTCTCTTTCTGGGAAGAACTTTCTCCTCACCTCCAGCCTAAACTTCCCCTGGCACAGCTTGAGACTGTGTCCTCTTGTTCTGGTGCTGCTTGCCTGGGAGAAGAGACCAACATCTGCCTCTCTATGATCTCCCTTCAGGTAGTTGTAGAGAGCAAGAAGGTCTCCCCTGAGCCTCCTTCTCTCCAGGCTAAGCAACCCCAGCTCCCTCAGCCTCTCCTCACAGGGCTGTGCTCCAGACCCCTCCCCAGCTTTGTTGCCCTTCTCTGGACACCTTCCAGCAAGTCAACATCTTTCCTAAACTGAGAGGCCCAGAACTGGACACAGGACTCAAGGTGTGGCCTAACCAGTGCTGAGTACAGGGGCCCTGAAAGGAGGTTGGAGTGAGGTGGGGGGCTGGTCACTTCTCCCTAGGATCAGGTGATAGAAGGTTGGAGATTAGGAACAATTTCTTTGCTGCAGGAGTGGTCAGGGATTGGAACAGGCTGCCAGGGGAGGTGGTGGAGTCTACATCCCTGGAGGTGTTCAAGAAACATGTGGCCATGGCACCTGGGGACACAGACTGATGGCTATGGTGGGGTTAGGTTGATGGTTGGACTCAGTGATCTGGGAGGTCTCTCCCTCTTGGAACAATGCTATGATTCAAAGCTGGCTTTGCACACCCCAGGAGAAAGGCTTTCTGAAGGTGAGATCAGCCTTGCCCTGAACCACAGGAACTTCTGTAGCCTCTCCTCCTCTGGAGACTTCCAAGGCCAAGCTGGACATGCTCCTGTGTGGCCTGGTTTGGCAGGGGAGTTGGAGTGGATGATCTCTGGAGGTCCCTTCCAACCCCCCCAGCAGCATTCTGTCACTGTGTGGTTCTTCAGCACAGAGCTTCCCACGGGCAGCACAGCAAGGCCTGCGCCGGCTGCAGGGCAGGGCTGTGCCCCTTCTCCAACCTGACACCCTGATTCTTGCCTGGCTCCTGCTCCAGTCAGCTTCTGGGCTCTTGCTGGATGGAGTGGGCAGAACTGGAAAGAGATCACTTGGAAAATAAATAAATATGGAAGTGGGTCAAATTAGCATTTGGGATTGGTAGTAAAATGAGGCTGACTGCATGCAAGGACAGCAGAGGGTCTTGCATGAATAGAGCCAGCTGTTCATTTGGCCTCTGCTGGAGGGCAGAGAGGCTTTGCAGAGGGACCTGGACAGGCTGGACAGATGGGCAGAGGCCAAGGGCAGGAGATTGAACACATCCAAGTGCCGGGTTCTGCACATTGGCCACAGCAACCCCATGCAGTGCTACAGGCTGGGGTCAGAGTGGCTGGAGAGCGGCCAGGCAGAGAGGGACCTGGGGGTGCTGGTTGATGGGAGGCTGAACATGAGCCAGCAGTGTGCCCAGGCAGCCAAGAGGGCCAATGGCATCCTGGCCTGCATCAGGAAGAGTGTGGCCAGCAGGAGCAGGGAGGTCATTCTGCCCCTGTACACTGCACTGGTTAAGCTACACCTGGAGTCCTGTGTCCAGTTCTGGGCCCCTCAGTTTAGGAAGGATGTTGACTTGTTGGAGCGTTTCCAGAGAAGGGCAACAAAGTTGGTGAGGAGTTTGGAACACAAGCCCTATGAGGAGAGGCTGAGGGAGCTGGGGGTTGCTTAGCCTGGAGAGAAGGAGGCTCAGGGGAGACCTTATTGCTCTCTACAACTCCCTGAAGGGAGGCTGTAGACAGGCAGAGGTTGGTCTCTTCTCCCAGGCACCCAGCACCAGAACAAGAGGACACAGTCTCAAGCTGTGCCAGGGGAGGTTTAGGCTGGAGGTTAGGAGGAAGTTCTACACAGAGAGAGAGATTGCCCATTGGAATGGGCTGCCCAGGGAGGTGGTGGAGTCACCATCACTGGAGGTGCTCAGGAGGAGACTTGATAGGGTGCTTGGTGCCATGGTTTAGTTGATTAGGTGGGGTTGGATGATAGGTTGGACGCGATGATCTCGAAGGTCTCTTCCAACCTGGTTTACTCTACTCTACTCTACTCTACTCCTGAAGAACTCATCTGGATCTAGGAGATAAGGGCCTGTTCTCAGCCAGGTCAGAAGACAACCCCATCACCTCCCCAGGAAGCTGCAAGGAGAAGGCAGATGAACTCACCATCAATTTTGTTGGCCACCACGAGGCAGGGGATCTCCGGGCGGAATTCTCTCAGCTCCTTGTACCAGCTGCTCAGGTTCCTGTAGGTGACCTTCCTCTGCACATCAAACACCTTCCAAAACAGAACCAGCTGTGCTGTGAGGCCAGCAGCAGGGCAGCTCCTGGTCACCTCACTGCACCCAACACAGCTATAGAACCCAGCATGTTCACCCAAAGGAGCTGACCCCTGTTAGGAAAGGTCACAGAGGAAGGGGATGGCACCAAGCTGAGAGGTGGGGGTGAGGAGTCTGAAGGATGGGATGGTGCCATCCAGAGGCACCTGGGCAGGCTGCAGAACCGGGCTGAGGAGAAGCTCAGGAGGTTCAAGAAGGCAAAGTGCAAGGTCCTGCACCTAGCTCAGGCCAGTCCTAGAGAGCAACACAGGCTGGGGGGGAGGAGACTGAGAGCAGCCCTGCAGAAAAGGACTTGGGGGTGCTGGTGGGTGAGAAGCTGGACAGGAGTCAGCAGTGTGAGCTTGCAGCACAGAAGGCCAAGGGCAGCCTGGGCTGCATCCAAAGCAGTGTGGCCAGAGCTGGAAAGGGGATCCTACCCCTCTGCTCTGCTCTGGGGAGACCTCACCTGCAGGGCTGCATCCAGCTCTGGAGCCCTCAACACAGGAAGGACATGGACCTGATGGAGAGGGTCCAGAGGAGGGACATGAAGATGATCAGGGGGTTGGAGCAGCTCTGCTCTGAGGCCAGGCTGAGGGAGCTGGGGGTGTTCAGCCTGGAGAAGGCTCCAGGCAGACCTAAGAGCAGCCTGCCAGTAGCTGAAGGGGGCTCCAAGAAGGCTCCAAGAGGGACTGTTGGTAGAGGCCTGCAGGGACAGGACCAGGGACAATGGTTTTAAATGAGAGCAGAGCAGATTTGGATTGGATGTGAGGAACAAGTTCTTTAGCCTGAGGGTGCTGGAACACTGCAACAGCTTGCCCAGGGAGGGAATTGAGGCTCCATCCCTGGGGACCGTCAAGGTCAGGCTTGACAAGGCTCTGAGCAACCTGCTCTAGTGAAGGCTGTTCCTGCAGACTGCAGAGGGGGTTGGACTAGGTGAGTTTTGGAGGTCTCTTCCAACCCAGACCATTCTATCAATGTCCAGCAAGCTCTGAAACACCCAGCCAGCTCATTTTTCTGCATGATGCACAGACCCTCATTTCCCTTTACATTCTTCTTTAGTAAGACCTCCATCCCCCATGACAGTGAGCAGGCACTGGGACAGATCTGTACTGTTCCATAGGATCAGCTGTGAGGTTTCTCCACTTTAACAATTAAAATGTCAATGAAATTGAGTGATGAGTAAGAGTTGGAAGTTGAAGATGGATGATGAGAAAGATGGAAGTTGAAGCAAGAAGTGAAAGAAAGAGACCTAAAGGGGTAGGGAGGCAGGAAAAAAAAACTAATTTGAGGTAAGATATGGGAAGTGCAAAGTGCAGAGAAATAGAAAGGGCAGAAGATCAGAGAGGAATGTCTGAGGTAGGAGCCCTGCAGAACATGTCAGAAGAGCTCTGTACTGCATAGTCCAACAGTCCCATCCAGAACAAGGAAAGAATCACAGAATCATAGAATCATAAGGCTGGAAACGACCTCAAAAATCATCAAGTCCAACCTGCCACCCAAGACCTCCTGACTACTAAACCATGGCACCTCTCCCTTGCACCACCTCTGGCAGGACTGCTTCTAAGTTCAAACCTCCAGTCACACACAGGGCCAAAAGTAAGGAAAGGCAGGAGACAGCAAAGCCAGGGGACGCGAGAAAGCCAGAAGAGAGCCAAACATACCCAACCACACTGTTTCTGCCAGGTGGGAGCAGAAAGAACAACACAGGAAAGGTTTTAAGCACTGGAAGAGACAAGGAATAGAAAGCAGCACAATCACCACCGGCAACGATCAGGCCAAGGGTCAGCTGGGAACTGCTCTTAGCCCAAGTGCTACCAGAGCTCACTGAGACACCCCTCCCCCCCTTACCCTTACCATGATACAAGCATGGGCCTTGTGGTAGTAGGATGGGTGCATGCTCTGGAACCTCTCCTGTCCTGCTGTGTCCCAGAAATCTGCAAAGACACACACACACACACAAAAGGGAAGCTCAGAATGCCACAAGCTGCCAAGCTCTGCTTTGATCACAGCTGAAAGCCAGGGTGCAAAGCCCACTCTAGCTCCTCAGGTTTCACCTCACTAATCTGAAATGTTACAGGGCTAACAGATTATGCAAAACTGGGACCTTTTCTTAGCTGGGCTTAGCTATGAGCTGTGCTGAGACTGCCAGGAAGACTGTGCTAAAATGAATGAACACCCTCCCCCCCCCCGAAATTAAAACAGGAGATCCACTGAGATAGGAGATCTTGGACTTTTAGTGGTGACAGGCAGCTAAAGACCACTGCAGGCTGGTTTAGCATTAGCTTGTGGTGCATTTCTTCTCACTTATTTCACCACACTGGAGGAGTAAAGGAGTCTGGAGGCAGTTCCACACCTCAGCTACACTGAAACAGAGTCTGCAGAAGGATCTGACAGGCTGGACCCATGGGCTGAGGCTGATGGGATGAGGTTTAACAAGGCCAAGCGTCGGGTCCTGCACTTGGGTCACAACCACCCCATGAAGGCTCCAGGCTTGGGGCAGAGTGGGTGGAAACTGCCCGGTGGATTAGGACCTGAGGGTGTTTGTTGACAGCAGCTGGAGATGAGCCAGCATGTGCCCAGGTGGCCAAGAAGGCCACCAGCAGCCTGGCCTGGATCAGCAATGGTGTGGCCAGCTGGGGCTCCCGGCGCGCTGAGGCGCTGCCCACACGGCCCCTCCGCCCGGGGAGCATCCACGGGGGGCCTGGCCGGGCTCCAGCCGTGGCCTGAGGTCAATGGGATCGGGTTCACCCAGGGTCACAACGAGCCCAGTCACCATGGGGGTCCCCACTGGTCCCCAGGGCTGGGGCCGGTTGTGTTTGATGCCTTCAGCAATGGTCTGAGGGGGGTCAGGGCACCCTCAGACAGTTTGCAGGTGACACCAGGCCAGGTGGAAGGGGTTGGAGGCTCTACAGAGGGATCAGGCCAGGCTGGACCCATGGGCTGAGGCTGATGGGATGAGGTTCACCAAGGCCCAGGGCTGGGTCCTGCTCTTGAGTCACAACAACCCCATGAAGGCTCCAGACTGGGGGCAGAGTGGGTGGAAACTGCCTGGTGGAAAAGAACCTCAGGGGTTGGTGACAGCAGCTGGAGATGAGCCAGGGTGTGCCCAGGTGGCCAAGAGGGCCACCAGCAGCCTGGCCTGGATCAGCAATGGTGTGGCCAGCAGGAGCAGGGCAGGGATTGTCCCCCTGCACTGGGCACTGCTGAGGCCACACCTGGAGTCCTGGGCTCAGTTTTGGGTCCCTCACTCCAAGAAGGACATTGAGGGGCAGGAGCAGGTCCAGAGAAAGGCAATGAAGCTGGGGAAGGGTCTGGAGAACAGGGCTGGTAAGAAGCAGCTGAGGGAGATGGAATTGTTGAGCCTGGAGAAAAGGAGGCTGAGGGGAGACCTTCTGGCTCTCTACAGCTCCCTGAAAGGAGGTTGGAGCCAGGGGTCTTGGTCTCTTCTCTTAGTAACAAGTGATGAGAGGAAACAGCATCTAGTTGCATCAGGGAAGGTTTAGGTTGTATAGAAAAAACTTCTTCACTGAATGGGCTCTCAGTGACTGGAACAGTCTCCCTGGGGAGGTGGTTGGATCCCCGCCCCTGCAGGTGTTTGAAGAGGCAGTGATGTAATGCTGAGGGACATGGTTCAGCACTTGCCCTGGTAGGGTTAGAGAATGGCTGGACTCGATGATCCTAAAGGTCTTTCCCAGCCAAATCAGTTCTGTGTGTGCTGTCATCCAGAGGGGCCTGGACAGGCTGGAGAAACAGGCTGGCAGGTACCTCACGGAGCTCATCAAGGAGAAGGACAAAGCCCTCTAGCTGGGCAGGAACAACCCCATAGCACCAGTTTATGCTGGGGAATCATCCAGCTGGAAAGCAGCTTTGCAGAAAAGGCCTTGGGGATCCTGGCTGACCCCAAGCTGACTGGGAGCCAGTAGCCTGCTCTTGCCACAGTGAAGGCTGATGGTATCCTGGCCTGCATGAGGTAAAGTATTCCTAGCCTCTGCTCAGCACTGGTGAGGCCATACCTGGAGTTCTTTGTCCAGTTCTGGGCTCCTCAGTACAGGAGAGCCATGGACATCCTAGAGAAAGGCCAATGAAGAGCCACAAAGATGATGAAGGGACATAAGCACCTCTCCTGTGAGGAAAGGCTGAGAAAGCTGGGACAGTTAAGCCTGGCACAGAGAAGGCTCAAAGGATCTCATCAATGACCACAAACATCTCAAGGGAGAGTGTAAAGGAGATGAAGCCAGGCTCTTTCCAGCAGTACCCATTGACAAGGCAGAAACAGTGAGCACAAACAGCAGGTTCCCTCTGAACACCAGGAAATGCTTTGACCGCTCTGAGGGTGCCCCAGCCCAAGGAGGCTGTGAAGGCTCCATCGTTGGAGGCATTCAGAACCCATCTGGACATGGACCTGGGCAGCTGGCTTTAGGTAGCCCTGCCTCAACAGGGGGTCGAACAGGACGGTCGCTGGAGGTCCCTGCCAGCCTCACCCAGTCTGCGACTCTGTGATCCCTTCCCTCTCCCGTTTCCCTGGGCGAGCCGCCGCTGGCAGCCCCCTGCCCACCGCAAGGAGCTCCCCTGCCATCGTTTTAAGCCCGTGTCGTGCTGCGCACGCCGACAGCCCCGGCGCCGTTTGCCTCCCTGCACGGAGCCTGCGTCGCTCCCGTCCGCAGTCCACGGCCGCCCCCACTCACCCACGAGGACCGTCCGCCCCTCCACCTCAGCGCGGTGCTTGTAGAGCGTCAGGGCGAAGGTGGAGAGCTGCTGCGGCCGGCTGCGGCCGAGTTAAGGAGCCGACCGAGGAGCTCGCCCCCGCCCCACCCCCCGCTGCACCGGCTCCCCAAGCCGGGCCCCCGTTCGCCCCGGCCGCGCTCCCGCCGCTCTCCGGCGGGCCTGGCCGCCGCCTGCTCCGGGAGCGGACCCGGGAAGGCGGACGGGGCCTAAGGCGGCTCAGCACAAGGATACAAGCCGTCGAGCAGGAACCTCTCCAGCAGCCTGCGGAGAGAGCACCACAGCGCCGTGAGGCCGCGGGACCGGGCAGCCCCGAGCCGCCCCGCGCCACCCTTCCCTCCCCGCGGGACTCCGGCCGGGCGGCGGCCTGCCCGCTGCGCCACGCACTTGGACTTGCCCACGGCACTGTCGCCCAGGCAGATGATCTTCACGGCGTCCTCGGCGCCGGCCGCGGTCTCATCCCGAGTTTGCTCCCCGGCCGCCGCATCCGCCATGACCTCGCGTCCCGCTGCTGCTACGCGACCTGCAGGGGCCCGCCCCGGGCCCAGGCCCCGCCCCCGGGCCCACCCCCGGGTCCGCCTCAGTAACGCCCTCTTTGATGACGTCACACGCGCGACTGCCGGCACGTCACCTGCGCGACGCTGGCGGGCCGGGCGCCCGTCATGGCAGCTGCCGCGGCGGCGGGGCGCTGCGGGCGGCCGCTGCAGCTGACGCTGGCGCTGCTGAAGCCAGATGCCGTGGCCCACCCCCTGGTGCTAGAGGTGAGGGTTAGGCGGACCGAGTCGCCCCGCCTCCGTCCCCGCCCGGACCGGCCCGCTCCGACGTGTAGGTCCGGCACGGGGCGTCCCGGTGGTGCGAGTCTCCCGCCCAGCCCCTGCGCCTCTGCCCGCAGGCCGTGCACGAAACCATCCTCAGCAACCAGTTCCTTATCGTGCGTGCCAAGCAGCTACGCTGCGGACGGGAAGAGAGCCGCCGGTTCTACCGGGAGCACGCGGGTAGGCGGGACGTGCTGGCGGGATGGACCGGGGAGGGGTCGTCGTTGGCGGAGTCCGTCTGTATGACAGGGACCGTCTGTATGACAGGGGCCGTCTTTCTCCCGCAGGACGCTTTTTCTACCAGCGGCTGGTGGAGTTCATGGCCAGGTACCTGCCGTGCCCGCCGCCGGGCTGCGCGGGGCGCGGGAGGAAGCTCGCATCCCGGTGCCGGTGGACAATGCTGCCGCGTCTGGAGGGGTCCGCCTGGGCCTGGGATCCACCGCATCAGGAGCTGGTGCTTGCGGTGTATGGAGCTGGCAGGCTCTGCGTACAGGGGTGGAGAAATGTCAGGAGCTGGCACTGCTGTGGCGGCAGTAGTCAGTGGTGGGGTGGCATCCCCAGAGGTGGTGGGTGCCATCTCCTAGGAGAAGGTCACTCAGGCTGAGGAAGGGCATGGACCTGAAGGAGCGGGTCCAGAGGAGGGCCATGAAGATGATCAGAAGGCTGCAACACCTCTGCTACAAGGACAGGCTGAGGGAGCTGGGGGAGTTCAGCCTGGAGAAGAGAAGGCTTCAGGCAGACCTAAGAGCAGCCTCCAGTACCTGAAGGGGCTCCAAGAAGGCTGCAGAGGAACTGTTTGCAAAGACCTGCAGGGACAGTGGTTTGAAATGAGAGAAGAGTAGGTTTAGATTGGTTGTTAGGAACAAGTTCTGCAGCATGAGAGTGCTGGAACACTGCAACAGATTGCCCAGGGAGGTGGTTGAGGCTCTATCCCTGGAGATCTTCAAGGTCAGGCTTGACAAGGCTGTGAGCAACCTGCTCCAGTGGAGGATGCCCCTGCTGACTGCAGAGGGGGTTGGACTAGATGAGTTTTGGAGGTCTCTTCCAACCCAGACCATCTTGTGCTTTGGTCCTGAGCCATGGTTTCAGTGCCCGGGGTGATGGAAGGTCCATGTCTCCAGTGGCAGCAGCAGGTCATCTCTTCTTTGCACTTGCTATGCTTCTACAAATGAAGGAGTTGTGCCCTCCCTCTTGTAACCTTATCTACCTCTGCTCTTCCCTGATCCTTTCCTCAGTGGCCCCATGTGGGCATATATCTTAGCCCATGAGAATGCTGTCCCCCTCTGGAGATCCCTGATGGGTCCCACCAAAGTATTCCGAGCCCGAAACAGCGTCCCGGACTCCATCCGAGGAGCTTATGGCCTCACTGACACCAGGAATACCACTCATGGCTCAGGTAGACCTGTCCTTCTTGGCTGAGTCTTGGGCAAAGACTGGAGCTCAAGGAGGCACAAGTGGTGGCACTGTGTCTGCCTTTGCTTGCTTGCCGACCGAGGAGCTGCTCACCTCTGCAGACCCCACCTCCACCTCTCCTGGTGTGACTGAGCCTGGTGCTTATCTTTTGGGCAGCCAGCAGGTGTTTGCGGTGCCAGGCTGGCATCTCAGCTGTTTTTCCTCTGTTCTCTCAGATTCTCCAGCATCAGCCAGCAGAGAAATTGCCTTCTTCTTTCCTGAGTTCGACGAGCAGCTCTGGTACCAGCAGGAGGAGCCACGTCTGCGCTGCGGGCCGGTCTACTACGACACAGAGGAGCGTGTCCACCTTGTGCAGGGCTGAGGACACCCTGGGGGTATGGCCTGCTGAGCTGGGAGGAGCTGCTAGGCATGGCTTGGGTCAGCCCTGTGGCAAGAGGCGGACCTGTGGGGTGTTCTCTGCGCAGGGAAAGGCCTGGAGCAAGTGGTGTTGTGCTGCCTTGGTTGTGTTGCTCCTGCAGCAGTTGGGTGCTGGAGCATTTGAGGAGCAACTCGAGCCAGCAGCACTCCAGCTTTTGTTCAGGTCCAGCCTTGCACCATGTGTTTGTTGGGTATGAGTGGTGAGCTCTTCAAGGAGCTAGGTGGAAAGGGGATCATAGAATGGGCTGGGCTGGAAGGGACCTCCAAAGCTCATCCAGTCCCACCCCCTGCAGTCAGCAGGGACATCCCTAACTGGATCAGGCTGCCCAGGGCCTCCTCCAGCCTCACCTGGAATATCTCCAGGGAAGGAGCTTCAACCACCTCTCTGTGAAACCTGTTCCAGTGTTCCACCACCCCTCATAGGGAAGAACTTGTTCCTGACATCCAGTCTAAATCTGCTCTGCTCTAGTTTGAAGCCATTGTCCCTGGTCCTGTCCCTGCAGGCCTTTGCAAACAGTCTCTCTCCATCCTGCCTGTAGCCCCCTTCAGGTACTGGAAGGCTTCCTGTATGAAGGGCTCCAGACCTGCACACAGCACTCCAGGTGAGGTCTCAGCAAAGCAGAGCCAAGTGGCAGAATCACCTCTCTGGCTCTGCTGGCAATGCTGCTTTGGATGCAGCCCAGGCTGTGATTTGCCTTCTGTGCTGCAAGCTCACAATGCCTGCTCCTGTCCAGCTTCTCATCCACCAGCACCCCCAAGTCCTCCTCCTAAGGGCTACTTTCTCTCCCCTCCTCCACCAAGCTGTATTGATAGTGAGGATTGTTGCAGGCCAGGTGCAGGGATGTGGGTGGCAGTTAGGGCAGGATTGGTTTGGCTGGTAGTAGGCCTCAGATTCTTAGTGTTTGCTCTGTTCCTACAGTCTCTTAAGGAGAAAAGAGGGGAACAACTGGCAGTGGTAAGCATTAAGCATGCTGACCCTCCTGTCCTTGCTTCATGGACAGGTCACCTTCACAGACAAGTCACCTGAGTGTCATGCCTGCAGAGTGGCTTGGCAAGTACATGAGCCAGACTCCAGATAGGGGGTTGGAAGAAAGAGGGAGAAAAGCTTTCAAGCAGGGCCTGTTAGTGACAGGATGGGAGGCAGCAGCTTTAAACTGAAAGAGGAGAGCTTTAGATTGGGCACAAGGGAGAAATGTTTGACACTGAGGATGGTGAGACACTGGCCCAGGTTGCCCAAGGGAGGTGGGAGATGCCCCATCCCTAGAACCATTCCAGCAGCGTGAGACTGTGGCAGCAGTTGGGCACCTGTGGTCGCCACAGCCTCGTGCCAGCTGACACCATCTTGCTTCAGCACACAGTAACCTGGCTTCTTAGCTCTTTGCTCTGGAGGGAACCCTCACCTGTTTTGTTATTTTTACTCCCAGGCTGGAAGGATGGATGGACTGGTGAGATGCTGCTTCCCTTCTAGAAGACAACCTGGATGTGTCCAGTCCTCAGCTTGCTGCAGCTCCTGATGGTTGGCACTGTGCATAGGCTCCTTGAGGACGTGCTTGTAGCCTTCCCACTCCAAGACTGCGCTTCCAGCAGTGAGATGGATTGAATCCCTTTGGCACAGAGTCTTCCCTGGACTCTCCCCTCTGCTTTTGATTCATGGCTGCTTTCTCAGGCATCTCTGTCCTTCCTGGGTCCTTGTCTTTACAGTGTGAAAAGAGCAGACCCAAGCCATGGATTCTCTGGCAACTCACAGCTTTGTCCTGTTGAGCACTTGAAAAGTGAGAGGGTGGTTCATGCAGTTGGATCTAGAGACACAAACACCTTCCCTTTATTTTGTTGGGTGTTTTATTTTCTCCAGTCCTGAAGAGAGCTGGAGGCAGCCTGCTGGAGAAAGCATTTCCCTTTCTACCTTTGTCTACCCTAAATAGCAGTGGAGCCCCTGAGGTAGGCATGGTCTGATGTATGGCCATGCAGGGAGGAAAGAGATGATTGGCACCCCTGTGCCCTTGTGTCCTGCTGCAGCAGCACCCCAGAGTGCATGACCAGCCTGGAGGTACAGGCCCCACCATACAGAATGACAGAATGTTAGAGGTTGGAAGGGACCTCCAGAGATCATCCAGTCCAACCCCCCTGCCAGGGCAGGAGCACCCAGGGCAGGTCACACAGGAACACATGTGGGTGGGTTTTGAACACCTACAGAGAAGGAGACTCCACAACCTCTCTGGGCAGCCTGCTGCAGGGCTCCATCACCCTCCCCATACAGAAGTGTCTCCTCCTGTTGAGGTGGAGCCTCCTGTGTTCCAGCCTGGACCTGCTGATCCTTGTCCTGTCACTGGGCACTACCAAACAGAGCCTGGTGCCTTCACCTTGACACCAGCCCCTCAGATATTGATAGGCATTGATCAGATCCCCTCTCAGCCTTCTCTCCAGACTAAACAGCCCTAGGGCTCTCAGCCTCTTTTCCTAGCAGAGATGTTCAAGTCCCCTAATCATCCTCATAGCCTCTGTTGGACTCCGCAGCAGGTCTCTGCCTCTCTTGAACTGGGGAGCCCAGAACTGGACACAGGATTGCAGCTGTGGTCTGAGCAGGGCAGAGCAAATGGGGAGAAGAACCTCCCAAGCCCTGCTGGCCACACTTTTCTTGCTGCAGCCCAGGATCCCATTGGCTCTCTTGGCCACGAGGGCACATTGCTGTCCCATGCAGAACTTGCTGTCCACCAGCACTCCAAGGTCTTTCTCCCCGGAGCTGCTTTCCAGCAGGACAACCCCTGGTCTGTGCTAGTGCCTGGTGGTGTTCCTCCCCAGATGCAGGACTCTGCCCTTGTCCTTATTGAACTTCATGATGCCTGAGTCACAGCATTGTAGAAACCTGGGGGCTGGAAGGGACCCTGAGTGATTATTTAGTCCAAAATCCCTGCCTGAGAACAGGGTCCCCCAGAACAGGTTGCTCAGGATGTGTTAATCACACTTGCAGTCCAACAAAGAATAATGATTCCTGAGTGAGTTTTCTGGTATTTCATTGTTTTCCTCTTCTCTCTTCACTGTTTTCCCACTGCCTCACGTGAAGGGTTGATACACAAACTCCTCTGAGCCTTCTCAAGGCTGCAACAGCCCCAGCTCAGCCTTTCCTCACATGTCAGATGCTAAAATCTCTTCACTGTATTCATGGGCTCCAGTTCTGCTCAGGTTTTTCTTGTACTGGGCAGCCTAGAACTGGTGGCCCCAGTACTCCAGCTGTCAAGAGGTCAAGCAGTCAGTCAGTGCTGGTGTCTCTGCTGGGCTCTGGCTGTCAAATCCACAGCACTGTCCCTGTGAAATCTTTCCCAAGGGCTTGTGCCATGTCCTGACCTCCGGTGCTGGCCTCTTGCTGAATCCCTGCAGTGGTGAGTCAAGAGCACTTCTAAACCCACACCACACACCTGGATTACAACCTCTGGCCCAGCTTCAGGATGTGAAGTGACCCTGCTTTAGCAGGGGGAGGTTGGATGAGATGATCTCCAGAGGTCCCTTCCAAGCTCCACCAGGCTAGGTGTGAGGCTGTGTCTCTCCAGGTGCTGTGACCAGAGGCTGTGTCTGCAGCCCACAGCTTTTGCTGCAGCCCTGTCGTGGGCCCTGCTCCAGGCAAGGAGGTGTGCTCTGCCTCACCTTACTCATGGCATGGTTCCTGCACTAAGCACAACCCCTGCAGCTCCTGCAGAGGGAGCCCTAGAGCCCTACAGAGCCTACAGCTCCTGCACAGGGAGCCTAGAGCCCTACAGAGCCTACAGCTCCTGCACAGGGAGCCTAGAGCCCAACAGAGACTACAGCCCTACAGAGCCTACAGCTCCTGCAGAGGGAGCCTAGAGCCCTACAGAGCCTACAGCACCTGCACAGGAGCCCTAGAGCCCTACAGAGCCTACAGCTCCTGCAGAGGGAGCCTAGAGCCCTACAGAGCCTACAGCTCCTGCACAGGGGCCCTAGAGCCCTACAGAGCCTACAGCTCCTGCACAGGGGCCCTAGAGCCCTACAGAGCCTACAGCTCCTGCAGAGGGAGCCTAGAGCCCTACAGAGCCTACAGCTCCTGCAGAGGGAGCCTAGAGCCCTACAGAGCCTACAGTTCCTGCACAGGGGCCCTAGAGCCCTGCAGAGCCTACAGCTCCTGCACAGGGGCCCTAGAGCCCTACAGAGCCTACAGCTCCTGCAGAGGGGCCCTAGAGCCCTACAGAGCCTACAGCTCCTGCAGAGGGAGCCTAGAGCCCTACAGAGCCTACAGCTCCTGCAGAGGGAGCCTAGAGCCCTACAGAGCCTACAGCTCCTGCAGAGGGAACCTAGAGCCCTACAGAGCCTACAGCTCCTGCAGAGGGAGCCTAGAGCCCTACAGAGCCTACAGCTCCTGCACAGGGGCCCTAGAGCCCTACAGAGCCTACAGCTCCTGCACAGGGGCCCTAGAGCCCTACAGAGCCTACAGCTCCTGCACAGGGCCCTAGAGCCCTACAGAGCCTACAGCTCCTGCAGAGGACCCTAGGGCCCTACAGAGCCTACAGCTCCTGCACAGGGGCCCTAGAGCCCTACAGAGCCTACAGCTCCTGCAGAGGGACCCTAGGGCCCTGCAGAGCCTACAGCTCCTGCACAGGGACCCTAGAGCCCTACAGAGCCTACAGCTCCTGCAGAGGGAGCCTAGAGCCCTACAGAGCCTACAGCTCCTGCACAGGGGCCCTAGAGCCCTACAGAGCCTACAGCTCCTGCACAGGGGCCCTAGAGCCCTACAGAGCCTACAGCTCCTGCACAGGGGCCCTAGAGCCCTACAGAGCCTACAGCTCCTGCACAGGGGCCCTAGAGCCCTACAGAGCCTACAGCTCCTGCAGAGGGGCCCTAGAGCCCTACAGAGCCTACAGCTCCTGCAGAGGGAGCCTAGAGCCCTACAGAGCCTACAGCTCCTGCACAGGAGCCCTAGAGCCCTACAGAGCCTACAGCTCCTGCACAGGGGCCCTAGAGCCCTACAGAGCCTACAGCTCCTGCAGAGGGAGCCTAGAGCCCTACAGAGCCTACAGCTCCTGCAGAGGGACCCTAGGGCCCTGCAGAGCCTACAGCTCCTGCACAGGGACCCTAGAGCCCTACAGAGCCTACAGCTCCTGCAGAGGGAGCCTAGAGCCCTACAGAGCCTACAGCTCCTGCAGAGGGAGCCTAGAGCCCTACAGAGCCTACAGCTCCTGCAGAGGGACCCTAGGCCCTACAGAGCCTACAGCTCCTGCAGAGGGAGCCTAGAGCCCTACAGAGCCTACAGCTCCTGCACAGGAGCCCTAGAGCCCTACAGAGCCTTCAGCTCCTGCACAGGGAGCCTAGAGCCCTACAGAGCCTACAGCTCCTGCACAGGGAGCCTAGAGCCCTACAGAGCCTACAGCTCCTGCACAGGGAGCCTAGAGCCCTACAGAGCCTTCAGCTCCTGCACAGGGAGCCTAGAGCCCTACAGAGCCTACAGCTCCTGCAGAGGGGCCCTAGAGCCCTACAGAGCCTACAGCTCCTGCACAGGGGCCCTAGAGCCCTACAGAGCCTACAGCTCCTGCAGAGGGAGCCTAGAGCCCTACAGAGCCTACAGCTCCTGCACAGGGACCCTAGAGCCCTACAGAGCCTACAGCTCCTGCAGAGGGAGCCTAGAGCCCTACAGAGCCTACAGCTCCTGCAGAGGGAGCCTAGAGCCCTACAGAGCCTACAGCTCCTGCAGAGGGAGCCTAGAGCCCTACAGAGCCTACAGTTCCTGCACAGGGGCCCTAGAGCCCTACAGAGCCTACAGCTCCTGCACAGGGGCCCTAGAGCCCTACAGAGCCTACAGCTCCTGTACAGGAGCCCTAGAGCCCTACAGAGCCTACAGCTCCTGTACAGGAGCCCTAGAGCCCTACAGAGCCTACAGCTCCTGTACAGGAGCCCTAGAGCCCTACAGAGCCTACAGCTCCTGCACAGGGGCCCTAGAGCCCTACAGAGCCTACAGCTCCTGCAGAGGGAGCCTAGAGCCCTACAGAGCCTACAGCTCCTGCAGAGGGAGCCTAGAGCCCTACAGAGCCTACAGCTCCTGCAGAGGGAGCCTAGAGCCCTACAGAGCCTACAGCTCCTGTACAGGAGCCCTAGAGCCCTACAGAGCCTACAGCTCCTGCAGAGGGAGCCTAGAGCCCTACAGAGCCTACAGCTCCTGCACAGGGAGCCTAGAGCCTACAGAGCCTACAGCTCCTGCAGAGGGAACCTAGAGCCCTACAGAGCCTACAGCTCCTGCAGAGGAGCCTAGAGCCCTACAGAGCCTACAGCTCCTGCACAGGGGCCCTAGAGCCCTACAGAGCCTACAGCTCCTGCAGAGGGGCCCTAGAGCCCTACAGAGCCTACAGCTCCTGCAGAGGGAGCCTAGAGCCCTACAGAGCCTACAGCTCCTGCAGAGGGAGCCTAGAGCCCTACAGAGCCTACAGCTCCTGCAGAGGGGCCCTAGAGCCCTACAGAGCCTACAGCTCCTGCACAGGGGCCTAGAGCCCTACAGAGCCTACAGCTCCTGCACAGGGGCCCTAGAGCCCTACAGAGCCTACAGCTCCTGCACAGGGGCCCTAGAGCCCTACAGAGCCTACAGCTCCTGCAGAGGGACCCTAGAGCCCTACAGAGCCTACAGCTCCTGCACAGGGGCCCTAGAGCCCCACAGAGCCTACAGCTCCTGCAGAGGGACCCTAGAGCTCTACAGAGCCTACAGCTCCTGCACAGGGACCCTAGAGCCCTACAGAGCCTACAGCTCCTGCACAGGGAGCCTAGAGCCCTACAGAGCCTACAGCTCCTGCACAGGGAGCCTAGAGCCCTACAGAGCCTACAGCTCCTGCACAGGGAGCCTAGAGCCCTACAGAGCCTACAGCTCCTGCACAGGGGCCTAGAGCCCTACAGAGCCTTCAGCTCCTGCACAGGGAGCCTAGAGCCCTACAGAGCCTACAGCTCCTGCACAGGGAGCCTAGAGCCCTACAGAGCCTACAGCTCCTGCACAGGGAGCCTAGAGCCCTACAGAGCCTACAGCTCCTGCACAGGGAGCCTAGAGCCCTACAGAGCCTTCAGCTCCTGCACAGGGAGCCTAGATCCCTACAGAGCCTACAGCTCCTGCACAGGGAGCCTAGAGCCCTACAGAGCCTACAGCTCCTGCACAGGGAGCCTAGAGCCCTACAGAGCCTACAGCTCCTGCACAGGGGCCCTAGAGCCCTACAGAGCCTTCAGCTCCTGCACAGGGAGCCTAGAGCCCTACAGAGCCTACAGCTCCTGCAGAGGGAGCCTAGAGCCCTACAGAGCCTACAGCTCCTGCACAGGGGCCCTAGAGCCCTACAGAGCCTACAGCTCCTGCAGAGGGACCCTAGAGCCCTACAGAGCCTACAGCTCCTGCACAGGGAGCCTAGAGCCCTACAGAGCCTACAGCTCCTGCAGAGGGAGCCTAGAGCCCTACAGAGCCTACAGCTCCTGCACAGGGGCCCTAGAGCCCTACAGAGCCTACAGCTCCTGCAGAGGGAGCCTAGAGCCCTACAGAGCCTACAGCTCCTGCACAGGGGCCCTAGAGCCCTACAGAGCCTACAGCTCCTGCACAGGGGCCCTAGAGCCCTACAGAGCCTACAGCTCCTGCACAGGGGCCCTAGAGCCCTACAGAGCCTACAGCTCCTGCACAGGGGCCCTAGAGCCCTACAGAGCCTACAGCTCCTGCAGAGGGACCCTAGAGCCCTACAGAGCCTACAGCTCCTGCACAGGGGCCCTAGAGCCCCACAGAGCCTACAGCTCCTGCAGAGGGACCCTAGAGCTCTACAGAGCCTACAGCTCCTGCACAGGGACCCTAGAGCCCTACAGAGCCTACAGCTCCTGCACAGGGAGCCTAGAGCCCTACAGAGCCTACAGCTCCTGCACAGGGAGCCTAGAGCCCTACAGAGCCTACAGCTCCTGCACAGGGAGCCTAGAGCCCTACAGAGCCTACAGCTCCTGCACAGGGGCCTAGAGCCCTACAGAGCCTTCAGCTCCTGCACGGGAGCCTAGAGCCCTACAGAGCCTACAGCTCCTGCACAGGGAGCCTAGAGCCCTACAGAGCCTACAGCTCCTGCACAGGGAGCCTAGAGCCCTACAGAGCCTACAGCTCCTGCACAGGAGCCTAGAGCCCTACAGAGCCTTCAGCTCCTGCACAGGGAGCCTAGATCCCTACAGAGCCTACAGCTCCTGCACAGGAGCCTAGAGCCCTACAGAGCCTACAGCTCCTGCACAGGGAGCCTAGAGCCCTACAGAGCCTACAGCTCCTGCACAGGGGCCCTAGAGCCCTACAGAGCCTTCAGCTCCTGCACAGGGAGCCTAGAGCCCTACAGAGCCTACAGCTCCTGCACAGGGAGCCTAGAGCCCTACAGAGCCTACAGCTCCTGCACAGGGAGCCTAGAGCCCTACAGAGCCTTCAGCTCCTGCACAGGGAGCCTAGAGCCCTACAGAGCCTACAGCTCCTGCACAGGGGCCCTAGAGCCCTACAGAGCCTACAGCTCCTGCAGAGGGAGCCTAGAGCCCTACAGAGCCTACAGCTCCTGCAGAGGGGCCCTAGAGCCCTACAGAGCCTACAGCTCCTGCACAGGGACCCTAGGGCCCTACAGAGCCTACAGCTCCTGCACAGGAGCCCTAGAGCCCCACAGAGCCTACAGCTCCTGCACAGGGTCCCTAGAGCCCTACTGAGCCTACAGCTCCTGCAGAGGGGCCCTAGAGCCCTACAGAGCCTACAGCTCCTGCACAGGGTCCCTAGAGCCCTACACAGCCTACAGCTCCTGCAGAGGGACCCTAGAGCCCTACAGAGCCTACAGCTCCTACACAGGGACCCTAGGGCCCTACAGAGCCTACAGCTCCTGCACAGGGGCCCTAGAGCCCTACAGAGCCTACAGCTCCTGTACAGGGGCCCTAGAGCCCTACAGAGCCTACAGCTCCTGCACAGGGGCCCTAGAGCCCTACAGAGCCTACAGCTCTGGAGGATATCCCTGCTGTCTGCACAGATGGATAGAGATGGACATAGATGGCCTTTGGAGGTCCCTTCCAACCCAAACTTTTCTATGGTTCCATGATTCATATCTCCTTCTGCCTCTTGTAGATGATGATGATGATGATGATGATGCAACCTACTGCAGCAGATGTAAACAGCTTCAAGTTTTGGCCCCAGTGGCTGCCCCAAACTTTTAACAGCCCTCAGGGTGCTTTGTTTGCAGCTCTCACAACACCTCAGGTGAGGAACTGAAGGGCTGCAGGCTTTCAGTAATTGGTGCTGAAGCCCCAGAGGCATCTCTATTGAGAGGAGCCTGTGGGGATGGGCACCTGGAGGAGAAACTGGGAAGAAGAAAACTTCTCACTCAAACTTCAGCCTTCTATTTAAAGCATCTCCTCTGAAGTGCACTAACTGGCCCCCTGGGGCAAAGCTGATGGCACACTGGGGGAGAAGCCTTGGAGAGTTGGGTCCAAACAGCAGGATCATGGAGCTGGAGCTGGCCATGGCTGGAGCTGGATCACGGAGGGCTGGAGCTGCAGGTGCCAGAGCTGTCCAGGAATTACCAGGTCACAATCACACAAAAGTGCTGCTCAGTGGGGACAGCAAGGACTCCTTGTTGCTTTCATGGAATCCTTGAATGGCTCAGGTTGGAAGGGACCTCAGAGCTCATCTCCTCCAACCTCCCCACCATGGGCAGAGACACCTCTCAGCTAGACTCAGCTGCTCAAGGCCTCATCCAGCCTGGCCTTCAGCACCCCCAGGCTGGAGGCAGCCACAGCCTCCCTGGGCAGCCTGTGCCAGGCTCTCACCACCCTCACACTCAAGAACGTCTTTCTCAGCTCCTGTCTAACCCTGCTGTGCCTCAGCTTCAAACCATTCCCCCTTGGCCTGTCTCTAGACACCCTTAGGAAAAGTCCCTCTGCAGCCTTCCTGTAGGACCCCTCCAGATACTCTAAGGCAGCTCTGAGATCCCCCCAGAGCCTTCTCTTCTCCAGGCTGAACACCCGCAGTTCCCTCAGCCTGTGCTCACAGCAGAGCTGCTCCAGACCTTGGATCATCTTTGTGGCCTCCTCTGGACTCGCTCCAACAGCTCTCTGCTTTTCTTGTGCTGGGGAGTACAAGAAGAAGAAACAGGAAGACTCAGAGACCTGGAGTCAGGCCTCCACTTCCAATTTTCACCTCTCTGTAGGTGTTAGGGCTGCCCCAACCCCCACAGTGCAGGGTCACAAGTCCCTTCATGCTTCATGGTCATGGTGGTTGAGTCTGTGGATGCTCTTAGCCCTTGCCAAAGACAAAGAAACCAGGCCAGCTCTGCTCAGCTGGGTCATGTGGGTGCCTTTTGATCTGAAATATGAAGACAAGTGGTCAATTGAACTGAATGAGATCTTCAGAGAGTGCCTTCAGCCAAAAAACCCAACCCAACATCTCCCTTTCCAGCAGGGTGGAAAGGTCAGGCGGTGGTCCCTGGCCTGCTCACAAGATGCAGCGTGGGGGCTTTGGTCCTGGTTTTGGAGAGGCCAAACTGGAAATGTCTGAGGACATCAATGGGAAAAAGAAGCAAAATATTCTCCTTACAAAATCTGATGAAAGCCTCATTCCAGAAATCAGCCTGAAAGGAGCCCTTGGTCCAAGCTCTGCTCAGGACCCACCAGCAAAGGTATCATAGAACCATGGAATCAATGAGGTTGGAAGAGACCTCAGACATCATCCAGTCCAACCTCTCACCCAACACCTCATGACTACTAAACCCTGGCACCAAGTGCCATGTCCAGTCCCCTCTTGAACACCTCCAGGGATGGTGACTCCACCACCTCCCTGGGCAGCACATTCCAATGGCCAACAGCTCTCTCTGTGAAGAACTTTCTCCTCACCTCCAGCCTCGAGGTAGCTTGGACCTTTGCCCAAAGTGCCTGCGGAGTATCTTCAAGGACAGAGAGTCCATAGTCTTTCAGGACTTTGAGCCAAGGATTTTTCCCGTCCAGGTGACAATGTCTCCTGCTAAAGCTTGTGCCTGCTGCCCTCACTCCAGGAAGGACAAGAGGACACAGCCTCAAGCTGTGCCAGGGGGAGGTTTAGGCTGAATGTTAGGAAGAAGTTCTACATAGAAAGAGAGATTGGCCATTGGAATGTGCTGCCCAGGGAGGTGGTGGAGTCACCATCACTGGAGGGGTTTAGAAAGAGCCTGGATGAGGCACTTGGTGCCATGGTTGAGTTGATGAGATGGTGTTGGGTGATAGGTTGGACTTGATGATCTCAAAGGTCTTTTCCAACCTGGTTCATTCTATTCTATTAAGGTGATGGACCAGGCCCAAAGAAGGGTCTGGAGAACAGGCCTGGTAAGGAGCTATGTGGGAAACTGATGAACCTGTATGTTCTCTGAAGAGTTCAACCTCAAAAGAATCACTGGGTTCCCATGAGAATCTGGGAAGTCCCTGGACTGAATGTTTGAGGATGAGAAACCTCAAGATGATCTTTATTGATCTGGATTGATCTGTATCTTTATCAATGATCTGGATGAGGGGATTGAGTCAGTCATCAGTAAATTTTGCAGATGACACCAAGCTGGGGGCAGGAGTTGATCTGTCAGAGGGTAGGAGAGCTCTGCAGAGGGACCCTGACAGGCTGGACAGATGGACAGAGCCCAACAGGATGGCATTGAACAAGTCCAAGTGCCAGGGGGTGCACTTTGGCCACAGCAACCCCATGCAGAGCTGCAGGCTGGGGTCAGAGTGGCTGGAGAGCAGCCAGGCAGAAAGGGTCCTGAGGGCACTGGTTGACAGCAGCTGAACATGAGCCTGCAGTGTGCCCAGCTGGCCAAGAAGGCCAATGGCATCCTGGCCTGCATCAGGAACAGTGTGGCCAGCAGGAGCAGGGAGGTCATTCTGGCCCTGTACTCTGCACTGGTTAGGCCACACCTTGAGGACTCTGTCCTGTTCTGGGCCCCTCAGTTTAGGAAAGATGTTGAGTTGCTGGAAGGTGTCCAGAGAAGGGCAACAAAGCTGGGGAGGGGTCTGGAGCACAGCCCTGTGAGGAGAGGCTGAGGGAGCTGGGGTTGCTTAGCCTGGAGAAGAGGAGACTCAGGGGAGACCTTCTTGCTGTCTACAACTCCCTGAAGGGAGGTTGTAGCCGGGTGGGGGTTGGTCTCTTCTCCCAGGCAACCTGTGACAGAACAAGAGGACACAGTCTCAAGCTGTGCCAGGGGAGGTTTAGGCCTGGAGGTGAGGAGAAAGCTCTTCACTGAGACACTTGTTAGCCACTGGGATGTGCTGCCCAGGGAGGTCGTGGAGTCACTGTCCCTGGAGGTGTTCAAGAGGGGACTGGACGTGGCACTTGGAGCCATGGTCTAGTCATGAGGTGTTGGCTGACAGGTTGGACTTGATGATCTTTGAGGTCTTTTCCCACCTTCTTGATTCTATGATTCTAAGATGGGACAGAGGAGCCACCTGGGCCAGCTTAACAAGTAACCAGAGCAATGCTATCACTAACCAGAAAGAACCTTGAGGATAGTTTGTTAACCTACCCCATGCAGCCACACTGACAACATACACACAAAGATGTGTTGCTTTGTGGGGATAAACAGAGTCTTTTGTCTCTATACTCTGCTTGCCATGAGCTTTTTTGTTGCTTTGTCTGTCACCAAATACATCAACAGAGCAGCTGAGGGAACTGGGTTGTGGAGCCTGGAGAAAAGGAAGGGGAGGGGAGACCTGGCTCTCTACAGCTCCCTGAAAGGAGGTTGGAGTGAGGGGGGTTGGTCCTCTTCTCCTTAATGTCAAGTGATGGGATGAAAGGAAATGGCCTCAAGCTGCACTGGGGGAGGTTTAGGTTGAGCATTAGAAGAAACTTCTTGACCAAAAAGACTCGTCCCAGAGAGAGTTGTTAGCCATTGGAACAGGCTGCCCAGGGAGGTGGTTCAGTCCCCACCCCTGGAGGGGTTTAACAGAGGAAGAGATGTGGTCCTGAGGGACATGGTTCAGCACCAGAGAATGGCTGGATTCAATGGTTTTCAAAGTCTTCTCCAACCAGAAGGATTCCAGGATTCTAGGGCTATAGAATGGAACGGAACGGAACAGAACGGAATGGAACAGAACAGAATAGAATAGAATAGAATAGAATAGAATAGAATAGAACAGAACAGAACAGAATATTGAATTGAATTGAATTGAATTGAATTGAATTGAATTGAATTGAATTGACCAGGTTGGAAGAGACCTTTGAGATCATCGAGTCCAACCTATCACCCAGCACCATCTAACCAACTAAACCATGGCACCAAGTGCCTCATCCAGTCTCTTTCTAAACCCTCCAAGGATGGTGACTCCACCACCTCCCTGGGCAGCACATCCCAATGGCCAATCTCTCTGTCTGTGAAGAACTCCTTCTTAACATCCAGCCTAAACCTCCCCTGGTGCAGCTTGAGACTGTGTCCTCTTGTTCTGTCACAGGTTGCCTGCCTATCATCACCATGCAACTGTGTGCAGAGTCTGTACCCATCACCTCTTGACAGCAAGGTGTTCTTTCACCTTCTCCTTTCTAGATTGAACAAACCAGTCTCAACCTTAACTTGTACGTCCTGTGCTCCAGCTCCAACCACCTCTGTGATCTCCACACCACCTCCACTGGCATGGCAATGTCTGGCTGCTACAAGGGAGCTGGAAGTTCTGGATGCCGAGTTTTATTGATATCACAGTAGACCATGACACAAAGAATGATCAGGGGACACAAAGATGCTCTGCAGATAGGCTGAGGGAGCTGGGGGTGTTCAGCCTGGAGATGAGAAGGCTCTGGGGGGATCTCAGAGCTGCCTTAGAGTATCTGAAGGGATTCTACAGGAAGGCTGCAGAGGGACTTCTCCTGAGGGTGTCTAGAGACAGGCCAAGGGGGAATGGTTTGGAGCTGAGGCACAGCAGGGTTAGACTGGAGCTGAGGAAGAAGTTCTTGAGTGTGAGGGTGGTGAGAGTCTGGCACAGGCTGCCCAGGGAGGCTGTGGCTGCCTCCTGCCTGGGGGTGCTGAAGGCCAGGCTGGATGAGGCCTTGAGCAGCTGAGCCTGGTTGAGAGGTGTCCCTGCCCATGGTGGGGAGGTTGGAGGAGATGAGCTCTGAGGTTCCTGCCAGCCCAAACCATTCCATGATTCTATGGTTCTACCTGTGCACACTCAAAGCAAAGTCCTCTTATGGTCCTTCTGCCCTGCCAGCCCAGTTCCCCAAAGACACACTGGCAGACTGCCAGGGCTTGTGACTGCTACTGATCAGCCTTAGACACCCCCTCAGAGACTGCTTTTGCCCCCAGCTGCATCCAGTGCCTCTGCTGGAGTCTCACACAGGGTGGCCCTTCCCCTGTGGGGTTGCTTGTCTGTGCTTCTCCTCCTTTCCCAATGACGTTAGTCCTCAGGTCTTGATATTCCAGGTACTGAGCTTATCATGGGATGGGCTCCTATGCCCCCACCACCAGGAAACAGAGGTTGCAGGAAGGTTGCAAGCAAAGTGACGCTGTCCTGCTGCTGCAGGAGGGATCAGAATCTCAGAATGGCTTGGCTTGGGAGGGACCTTAAAGAGCATCTAATCTCAACCCCTCTGCACTGGGCAGGAACACCATCACGAATGGAATGAAGCTGGTAATGGAATGAAGCTGGAGGTGGGGAGATTCAGGCTGGACATGAGGAGGAAGTTCTTCCCCATGAGAGTGGTGAGGCCCTGGAATGGGTTGTCCAGGGAGGTGGTTGAGGCCCCGTCCCTGGAGGTGTTTAAGCCCAGGCTGGATGAGGCTCTGGCCAGCCTGCTCTAGTGTGGGGTGTCCCTGCCCATGGCAGGGGGGTTGGAACTAGATGATCCTTGTGGTCCCTTCCAACCCTGACTGAAACTATGAAACTATAAACTATGGCTCAGTCTTGTTCTCTAGATTCACCCTCTGTTGCAGTCTTCACATTCCCTGGGTTTCCCACCTCCCATTTCCATGGTACCATGTGGTGAATCATAGAAGGGCTTGGGTTGGAAGGGACCTTCAGAGATTATCTATGTCCATTTATGTCATCTATATCCATGTATGCAGTCAGCAGGGACATCCTCCACTAAAGCGAGCTGCTCAGAGCTCTGTCCAGCCTCACTTTGAATATCTCCAGGGATGGGACCTCAACTACCTACCTCGGCAGCCTGTTGCAGTGTTCCACCACCCTCATGGTGCAGAACTTGCTCCTCACATCCAATCTAAATCTGCTCTGCTCTCATTTCATACCATTGTCCCTCCTCCTATCCCTCCAGGCCTTTGCAAACAGTCTTTCTGCAGCCTTCTTGGAGCCCCCTTCAGGTACTGGCAGGCTGCTCTTAGGTCTGCCTGGAGCCTTCTCCAGGCTGAACACCCCCAGCTCCCTCAGCCTGTCCTTGTAGCAGAGCTGCTCCAGCCCCCTGACCATCTTCATGTCCCTCCTCTGGACCCTCTCCATCAGGTCCATGTCCTTCCTGTGTTGAGGGCTCCAGAGCTGGATGCAGCCCTGCAGGTGAGGTCTCCCCAGAGCAGAGCAGAGCAGAGCAGAGCAGAGCAGAGCAGAGCAGAAGGGCAGGATTCCCTCTCTCCATCTCTGGCCACACTGCTTTGGCAAGTGCATACTGCTGGCTCAGGCTGAACTCCAGCCTGCCTTACTGTGCCTGTCAGGAATGGGCTCCATGCTCAGAGCAGGCTGCATCCATCCCCTGCAAGTCCATTGAATCCTGCTGCCTGCCTCTTCAAGCGCTCACAGGACTGTTTGGTGACTTAGCTAAGCCTAATGAGAGCTTCTGCCAGATCACAGTTCCACCATGGTCATGTTCTCTACCTGTGTCCTGGACCACACAGGGTAGAGAGCCCTGCACAACTGGGCAGGTGGGCATGGCTATAGTAGGTTGTGGGAGCATGGGTGGGCTGCAGATGCCATGCAAGTTGCCTTCTGGCTGTGTTGGCCAGCCCTCCTCACTTCTCTGCTGGCACTAGCCACTGTAGGTATCTCACAGCCCTTCAACAGATAAAGAAGGGTCACAAAGAAGGACCCGAGGGCACAAGGTCTGCAGCTCTCCAGCTCCCCCCAGCAAGCCACCCTCCTATAGCCCAGTGTGCCTGGTGTAGTTGGTTTCCTGCAGCCCAGGCACCCGAAGAGCTGCCCCCAGGCTGGAGGAGACCAGGGCTAGAGAGCTCTGGCTGATCTGCACCTGGCACAGCTGGAAGCAGAACAGGAGATCAAAGTGGGTCCTGTGGGCTCAGATCCCACTTGTGCAGCTGATTGGGTGAATGCTTTTCTCCTTGCTCCTGCTAGAGAACAAAGGCTGCCTCTGGAACCCTCTCCCCCAGGACCCTGGCAGGGTTAAAAGCCTGATGGCATTGCTGGCTTTTCCCTCCTGGCAAGCACTGAATGCTCTTGGATGTGGAGGTAAGGGAGGGTTGGGAGGGCAGGACTGCTGCCTGTGGTGGGCTAGGTTCTCACTCATGGTGGGATCCTCACAGGTCTCTCTATGGGCACACTACTGGAGAGCAAACCCAGCACTAGGTGGTCTGGCTATGCAAGCAGGCTGTGGCTGCTGGTGATGCCTCAACCAAAAACCCAGGAGAAAGAAGTCCTGTGCCACTGCCAGCTCCCTCAGCCCAGCCCACACTGGGACTGCAATGTGCCCAGGGCTCAGGACCATGCCTAGGTGCTCCAGGCTCTCTTGTCTGCTTACCTGAGTGCAAATGGGATGTGGTGGCTTGCTGAGGGAGGCCATGTCCTTCTGCAGGAGCTGTTGGCTTCCTGGGATGGGCATGGAGAACATCTGGCTCCCTGAAGGAGAAAGGGGGATGTGCTGCACCCCAAAATGCTGGAGCTCTGCAGAAGCACACAGTGGCCACATAGGGCACCCTGGTTCAGGGAGAGCTGAGGCTTAGTCTGGTGCACTGCCCTGGGCCACCTTCCCTCTCCTGGGGGAAGGGCAGGAACCAGCTGCCCCCCTAGCACCGGTGGCATCTCTGGCCCCATTCAGCCCTTCTGAGCTGGTCAGCACTGGGCAATACTTGGTAAGTCCTCAGCTGCTGGGAGAAATCACCTTCAGTGCAAATGAGAGAGGTGAAAGGAATTGAGGCAAGGTGGGGACTCCAAGGCTCATAGACTGGTTTGGGTTGGAAGGGACATACCTCCAAAGGTCATCTAGTCCAACCCCACATGTCACCACTGCACCATCAAGCCAAGGGCTTGTTGGCAGTATGGGATGGGCTCACACATCTCTTGCTCCCCTGCTCCTATTTCCATCTGCTGAGTACCAGTTTGGAGATGACTAACCCTGCCCTGCCTAACCTCCTCCACTGACTTTTACCACTCTGGTTTCTGAGGTCCCCTGTCCCATGTAACAGGCAAGTCCCCACCTTCACTGGTGCTGGCTTCACCTCAACTTGCCATCAGACTTCAGCTTCTGGCTGACAGCTCACAGAATGGTGTGGGTTGAAAAGGGCCTCTGGAGATGGTTCATCTGATCCATCAGTCAGTAGGAAAAGCATCCAACGAGGTCCTGGACAGAGTCTTCCCCTCTCACACCTACACCATAGTGGCATTTGTGCCCTGACACAACCACCAACCACGCTGTGGAAGTCCTCAGATACATCACTGTGGACACACACAGCCCAAGGTGCAGCTCTGCAGGCAGGGACAGCTGGAGGTAGTGAACGATTCCTGCTGCCATCTCTCCCAGCTCTTCCTGACTCTCCTGGCTGCAGCACTGGGCCAAACAAGCTGGGCTTTGGCCGGGGGCTGGCTGGAAGGAAGAGTGATGGTCCAAGATCTCCAGAACATTGGATGATAGGGTCCTTATGCACCTCTCCAAAGCATGCAAAAGCTGTAATAACCTGCCCCCCCAGCAACTGATTTGTTGGTCTGGGAGACTTGCTGGAGAGACTCAGCCAGGCAGTGATTTCTCACATCCAAATCCAAGCTTGAATAACAAGTTTGGATGTCATCATGACAGGCAAAGAAGTATGAATCTTCTCACTGAAACCTACCCTCTCAGTATTAAAAGCAGTTGAAAAACTGGAGAAGTCAAAGAGAAATGAGTCACAGCTTAGCTCTTTGCTTAGCCAGCAGTGAGCAGTGCACAAGGAGGAAAAATGTTGTTAGAACAGAGAGTCCTTGGGCTGGGAAAGAACGACCTGGACATCAAGGATGAGGCAGAGCTGGTGTCTGAGTCATTCCAGCAGGGAAGAAGTACACATTTTAAACTGTGCTTTGAGAGCTGCTTTTAGAAAGTAGCTCCAGGAACAAACCTGCCCACACAAGCAGCAAGTTCTCCCTTGCTCCAGTGTTTTAAAATCACAACTAATGGCTAGATCCCAGCTCTGGACCCAGAGAGGTAAGGGTACCAACCTCAGCTGTAACCCTGGTGTCTCACCTCATGAGGAGCCACCACAACTGACCTCAGCTGGTGGAATCACTTCTCTAAAGAGGAAGAGAATATTCACTTGGGTCTTAGCTACTGGCCATGGGTGCCTTCAGAGCCACCAGGTGACATCTTTAGTGACAGCTTGTCTGGGAATGCTGTGGAACTCCTGACCAGAGGAGGCTTGTAGGAGCTACCAGTGAGGGAAGGCTGCCCGCGGCTGCCCTGTCCTGAGGCAAGCAGAGCTTGCTTCCAGGTAGAACCTTTCCAAGTCAGAAGAGCAGGGAACTAAACTTGAGCTCAGTCATGTGCAACCCTCCCTCACAGCCCAGCCGTGTCCTGGGGCTGTCAGTGAGAACCTGCCGGCACTGATTCCACCACAGATCCAGGCAAACCTTTGCTCAGTGACGGCACACGGCAGTTGCATCCACCCCTGGGTGAGGAACAGCTTGGAGTGCCGGCATCTCCAGAGGCCACTCGAAGGAACCAAGGAGAAAGCTGCACTGGGATTTCATTGTGCAGAGCCCCAGGATCACTCCTGCTTCCCCACGGTGCCCTTTATTGTCATGGAGCCACAGTCTGCCCCCGGTGCTTCCCAGCCTTGTTCACCTCCTTATCATCACACATGGAACCTTCAGCCTCTCTGGATCCTTTTCCTCACTCAGCCCCTGGTTTCAGACTGGCAGAGGGCATGGGTGGGACAGACCTGCACCCCACGGTGACTGCAGGTGGGTTTTAATCTGTCTCTCAGCTCAGTTTCTTCAGCAGCTTCAAAGAGGCTACTGCCCCAGGCTGCATTTGCACATCAAAGCACCCGGCATGGCAGACAGCAGCAGCCCTGGCTGCAAGCACTCACCAAGCACCTCCTCCAGCAACCCTTGGCTGAGGTTTATGAGCCCTAACTGCTTCTCTGGCATCTAAAAGAAGATGTGACCCCGTCCATGTGGTCGCCGTAAGCACAACCAGGAGAAAAAGAGAGACGTGCTCGGTGCACTCACCGAAAGAGAGGGTTGGGCTGGCAGGGCTGGGCAGCAGATCCAGGGAGGTTCTCCTCCCCCTCTACTCTGCCCTACTGAGACCTCACCTAGAGTGTTGCATCCAGTTCTCAGCTCCCCAGTTCAAGAGGGACAGGGATCTGCTGGAGAGAGTCCAAGGGAGGGCTGTGAGGATGATGAAGGGACTGGAGCACTGCCTGGGGAAGAGAGGCTGAGAGCCCTGGGGATGTTCAGTCTGGAGAGGAGAAGGCTGAGAGGGATCTGATCAATGTCTATCAGTAGCTGAGGGCGGGGGGTCAAGAGGGAAGGCACAGGCTCTGCTCACTTGCACCCTGGGATAGGACAAGGGGCAATGGATGGAAACCACAGCACAGGAGGTTCCACCTCAGCATGTGGAGGAACTTCACTATGAGGATCCCAGAGCCCTGGAACAGGCTGCCCAGAGAGGTTGAGGAGACTTTCAAGCCCCATCTGGATGCATTCCTGTGTGACCTGTGCTGGATTCTCTGGTCCTGCTCTGGCAAGGGGGTTGGGCTCATTGGTCTTTGGAGGTCCTTCCCAATCCCTGACATCCTGGGATCCTGTGAGAACCCAGGAGATGTGAGTTAGTCTGAATGCTCACTGGTTTTGGTTTTCTTCCTAGAATCACCAGAGGATGAGATGGTCTGAGTTGGAAGGGATCTCCATAGGTCATCTAGTCCTTCTAGTTCTTCTGTCTGATCCTCTTGCAGTCAGGTATTGTCCAAGTCTAGAGCGAGACAGATTGCTCTGTTGCTCCAAGAGGGGCAAAAGGGTAAGGCTCAACAACTGGACTGATAGCCATGGGAAGGTTAAATGGAAAAGCAATTCATGTACTACACAAACTACAAAGCATACAGAGTTCAAAGAAATCCCCACTATAAACTTACCACACAACCCAACACTCCCCTTCTCCCCAGCTAGGGTTCACCAAAGACCCCAGGGCTATTTCTTCCCTCCCCCTCCATTGCCAGGCTGGTTTCAGGCTGTCCAGGCCTGAACTGCCCCTGCTTTTTGCCCTGGCATTAGGCCTAAACAGGCCAAGATTGCATGTGAAGAAAGAAAACTACTGGGGCCAAAGGGACCTCTGGTACTCCCCCATTGTTACCAGATAAGAGACATCCTCTCTCCCACGGAAGCAGAGAGGGAAGAAAGAGAGACAATACTTCCCACAGTGTTTGCCTACATAGGCAGCTGAAGCTGCTCTCTACAACTCCCTGAAGGGAGGCTAAT
>CM037632.1:54660266-54688839 GCA_015227895.2 Colaptes auratus
AACCCATAATTCTGCTATCTCTTGTAAGATGGCAGCAAGCGCCAACTTTCTCTCTTTCCTCCCTCCTGTCTGCCTCTCTGGTGGGAGTCCGTATCTTCCTGGTAAAATGAGGCTGGTTGTGGCCTTCACCGGCCAGACCGATTCTCCCTGCACGATCTTGCCCTGTGTAGCCCTCATGGAAGGAGGCAAAAGAAGGGAAGAGAAAAGGAGTACTGGAGTTTGAGGTTTAGTCGGTTGGGGAAAGGTTGTTGGGGTTTTCATACATCTGTGTATGTATTAGGTGTAAGGATTCATGTTCTGGGTTTTCCTGGATATAGCCAGCAAAGGCTAGGAGGTGATGCTCCCCTGTACTCTGGTGAGACCACAACTGGAGTACTGTAATCCAGTTCTGGAGCCTCTGTTACAGGAGCATCTGGAGGTGCTGGAAGGTGTCCAGAGAAGGGCCATGAGGATGATCAGCGGGCTGGAGCTGCTCTGCTATGGAGACAGACTGAGAGAGTTGGGGCTGTTCATTCTGGAGAGAGAAGGCTCTGAGATCTTCTTGTGGCCTTTCAGGATCTGAATGGGGCTACAGGACTTTCTGGGTGTCAGGGAGTGATAGGATGGGGAGGAATGGGAAAAAAAAATGGAATTGGGTAGATTCAGATTGGATGTTGAAGAAGTTCTTCCCCAGGGGGGTGGTGAGACACTTGACGAGGTTGCCCAGGGAGGTGGTGGAAGCCTCATGCCTGGAGGTCTTGAAGGCCAGGCTGGATGTGGCTGTGAGCAACCTGCTGTAGTGTGAGGTGTCCCTGGCCGTGGCAGGGGGGTTGGGAGTGGATCATCCTTGAGGTCCCTTCCAACCCCAACAATTCTATCATTCTAACTCCATTTTTCTTTCAGTAACACCCCAGGTATCTCAAGATTAACAGTTTCCTCTTCTCAATTTTTGTAAGTTCTTCCTGAAATTGGTGTCAAGAGTTGTGGAACAGAAAGAGGAAGGAATATGCACCTAGATTGACGCAGAGCCCGCCATCCTGGTTCGCACAGCCTCATGTTCTAGAAAGGCGCCAGGCTGTAGCCTCTCACTTCAGTACGTCTATTTATGGGAGTTCATTACAGATAAACACACAGCTACCCAGACCTTACATAATACTGTTACAGGTAGGAAGAGACTACAGATTCAAAGCAGGATGCAAATGCATCCAGACAAGCATTTCTGACCTATTTGTCGAGTATATTTTACATATATAATTGGGTCATGTTCCACTAAGATCAGGCTTTCCTCTTTAACTCATCTCCATGCATTTATTTTATCACATCTGAACAGCTTCTGCTAATCCTACTCTCTGTCATATTTGGATTAGAGCAACGCAGGACTTGAGCATCATTTTAGCTGACAGATAGGATTGCTGGCAGCCCTAAAGACGTGGGCGGAAAAGGCTGCCGAGCGAGATGGTTTTCTTCGTGCGCACCTAGAGTTACAGTCCAGGCTGCATTAAGGAGCTGCAAGCACAGCTTCAGATTCAGAAAGTGTTCTAAGGAAATGCTTCATTCTCCTTCTTTTTTTCTTTTTTGATGATTAATATTTGTAAGACAGCTATTAATAATTCACAAATAGAGTGGTCACTTCCAGACTGCTGTCGGGTCAACGCACCTGGAAGCTGCAGCTATTACATAACAGAGATGAAAGCCTTGAAGAGAGGATTTATAAATCATTTCCAGGGGAACTCTGACAGCTGCTTTGCAAGCATCTCCTTCCCCAAGTCCCTCTAAGAACCTGCTTCCTAGATTTCTGCCTGTGAGTCTTCTCTTTTCAAAGTGTTGAAAGTACAAATGATTAAGTAGTAGGCAAATTGCCTCCTCAAATCAATGACACAATGAGGTCAGGAAGAGCTGTGCTTCCATGGGAATATAGCAATGAATGCCCTGTGTACTCTACAGTTGTGCATATCATTTGCCTATATTTATCACAATCCACTCCTCCCCCAAGCCTAGATTAAAATAACAACATTATGGTTGCTAAGATAAGTGCTCTGAAGTTAAGAAAAGCCAGAAGTGAGATTGCTAGTGCAAAGTTAATTCAGCCCTCTAGTACAACACAGTCTTCAGTATTTTTTTTTAAGGCTCTACTATTTTCCTCCACAGGATCCTGCTTCATTTAGTGCACAGGATGCTCTGGGGATTAATTTGAGTTATATAGTGGAGGAGAGGAGACCGTCAGTAGAATTCCAGCTTCATTTGCTGCAGTAATAGGAAGCCGTGTAGTAAATGAAGCAGATGAGTCCCCTCCATCCTTCTTTCCATCACTCACTCCCAGATCCATTCCCATTTTCTTTCCTACTTCCCTGGATCACACCTGCTGCCTCCAAGCTGGAATACTTTTGACCAGGCATTTCACATCTCCCTTGCAACTTCTCATCTCCAAGAACGGCATTGCCTCCGGCTGGCATCATCCTTGAAGATGATCAACAAGGACAGGCTCCCTCCACATGCTGTCCTGGCAGCTGTAGGGAAAGCACAAGCTCAGGAGAAATGAGATACACAGTTTCTATATTCAGGGCTCACTAGTCAACCTCTGCAGTAAGTTACCATCATTTCTTGAGACAACTAATATATATTCTTGAGATCTCACATATATTATTGAGGGATATTATTATTATATTTTGAGGTAACTGACATGTGAACAGTAAAAGCAGCTGTTACCAATTTTGATGGGACATAGCTCTCAAATTCTGAGCACATTTGAGTTTTGCCATTCAGTTCCTGGAGACGAGTCACTGAATTCAGGCTTGCTGAACACCTTTACTAGAAATACTCCCAAATTATTGTTGTTATTTTATGGTGTTGGTGTTGTTACATTGTTATTATTATCACAATACCAATTTTTAGTGAACTTACTCATATTGCAATGATACTTCAACTTCGTTCACTGACAGATCACAGCAAAGACTTCTGAACTGACCAATGCTAAAAAAAAGTACTACATCCCAATGCCAGTTTTCTACCGGACCCCACCAGAGCAACTGGATATCATAGTATCATAGTATCAGTCAGGGTTGGAAGGGACCACAAGATCAGCTAGTCCAAGCCCCTGCCATGGGCAGGGACACCCCACACTAGATCAGGCTGGCCAGAGCTCAGCCAGCCTTCAGGGAGGGGCCTCAACCACCTCCCTGGACAACCCATTCCAGGGATTCACCACTCTCATGGGGAAGAACTTCCTCCTCACGTCCAGCCTGAATCTCCCCACCTCCAGCTTCATTCCATTCCCCCTAGTCCTATCACTCCCCGATAGTTTGAAAAGTCCCTCCCCAGCCTTCTTGTAGGCCCCCTTCAGATACTGGAAGGCCACAATTAAGTCACCTGGGAGCCTTCTCTTTTCCAGACTGAACAGCCCCAACTCCTTCAGTCTGTCCTCACAGGAGAGGTGCTCCAGCCCTCTGAATCTCGTGGCCCTTCTCTGGACACCTTCCAGCACCTCCAGATCCCTCTTGTAATAGGGTCTCCAGAACTGGACACAGTACTCCAGGTGGGGTAAAGTGCCAACACATCAGCACTCCCTGAAGTGTTTAGATCACGTGAGTAATGACAATGTTTCCACATGGGATTTCTGCATCCTTTGCTGCTCTTTGCGCAATACCCACCTGAACTTCATATACTAACAGTTATTTTGAACACTGCTATAACATTTGAGTGTTGGGTTTTTTTAGATGAAAAATTTCGAAGCCAAATTCAGAAAATTCCACTTCCCAGATGCCTTCAGACAAATTACTGTTTCAGTAAATGACCAGATGACTAAGGTTTCAGAAGACCTAACCTTTCCTAATAAACTCTCCTTATGAGGAGAGACTGAAGGAGTTGGAGCTCTTTAGCATGGAGAAGAGGAGCCTGAGAGGTGACCTCATTGATGTTGATAAAGATGTGCAGGGTGAGTGCCCAGAGGCTGGAGCCAGGCTCTGCTGGGTGATGCCCAACAACAGCACAAGGGGCAATGGTGGAAGGTGAGGCATAGGAAGTCCATGTGAATGTTGTCCCTGTGGGGAAAGAACACTGGAACAGGCAGCCCAAGGAGGCTGTGGAGTTTCCCTCTCTGGAGATATTCAAGACCTGCCTGGATGAGTTCCTGTGTGATCTGCTCTAGGTGATCCTGCTCTGGCAGGGGGATGACTGGATGAGCTTTGAAGGTCTCTTCCAGCCCCTAACATTCTGTGATTCTATAGTAAGTACCAGGTTTCAATACCATCACTTAAATCAAGACAGTGTCTGTCTCTGCAACTGTAACAGGAGGTAAAAGGAGTTACCCGGGGGGGGGGGGGGGGGGGGGGGGAAACTGTGGGGGACTGTGATGTATCTGTGAACCCCGGAAGAGCCCTGGTGAGTAAACATTGCTGTGCTCCCATGAGAAGCTGGAAACTCCCCGGACAGACTGAGTGGGAATGAGAAACCGCAAGGTAAGATGGGAGGCCACCTGGGCTAACTTAACAAGTAACTATAGCAATGCTATCGCTGACCCATGAGAGGCTTGAGAAAAGTTCATTAACCAACTGCAGGCAGCCACACTAACACTACACACAACATAGGAGTTGTGTGCTGGAATAAACGGGGCTTGCTTTTTGGCCTTCTGGTGCTCTGCTTGTGTTTGATTCTTGTCGCACGGACCGCCGCCTTATCCTTACCCCGACCCCTATACAGGACAGGAAACAGCACGGAAAATTATGTTATTTTCTGCATCTTTCTATTTCATAGAATTCTTTTAACCCTCATAGAATTCTCTTAATCTCTCTGGTACCAATAATGTGCTGGCTGAATGGATTCTCAGCTCAGACATGCAGCGTGCCTCCTGGAAACATCTGGTATGGTGAAAGGTTTGATGGCAGCAGACCTGGGAAACCTCAGCCTACACAGGAGTAGCCATTGATAGCAGCATCTCATGCTTCTGTTTCAGAAGTTGGGTTGGGTTGATTTTCCTTTGTTGCTGGGGTTTGTTTTTTTTTGGGGGGGGGGGGGAGGGGTTGGGATTGTTGTGGGTTTTGTGTGTCTGTGGGGGTTTTTTGTTTGACTGGTTTTAGTTGTTTTGTTGGGGGATTTTGGGTTGTTTTTTTTGGTTGGTTGCTGTTTTTAACTGATAGCATACTTTGATTCTAAGGATTACTTTAAGGGTTACTTTGAGCAGGCAGGTGAGCTTGCAGCCAGAAGGCAATCACAGCCTGGGCTGCATCAAAAGATGTGTTGCCAGCAGATCTAGAGAGATGACTCTGCCACTTTGCTCTGCTCTGATGAGACTTCACCTGGAGTACTGTGTGCAGGGCTGGAGCCTTCAGTATAGGAAGGACATGGAGCTGATGGAGCAGGTCCAGAGGAGGGCCACAAGAATGATCAAGGGTTTGGAGCAGCTCTGCTACCAGGACAGGCTGAGGGAGCTGGAGGTGTTCAGCTTGGAGAAGAGGAGGTTCAGGGAGACCTCATAGCAGCCTGCCAGTACCTGAAAGGGGCCTACTGAAAGGATGGGAGAGAATCTGTTATAAAGGCCTGCAGTGACAGGATGAGGGACAGTGGCTTCAAACTAGAGCAGAGCAGATTTAAATTGGATATCAGGAACAAGTTCTTTACTATAAGGGTGGTGGACCACGGGCACAGGTTTCCCAGGGAAGTGGTTGAGGCACCTTCCTGGAGATATTCAAGGTGAGGCTGGACAAGGGCCTTGGCAACCTGATCTAGTTGGGGATGTCCCTGCTGACCGCAGGGAAGTTAGACTGGATGACCTTTGGAGGTCCCTTCCAGCCTGGACCATTCTATGGTTCACAGGGATCTGCTCAAGAGACTCAGGCACAGAGCACAGCATAAGGTGAAACTGCAGGCTTACACACCAAGCACCATCACACTTTCCATGAGGACAAAAGAGAAGGACTCTAATTCAAACCTCAGTCATTGAAGGGCACTCAATTAACCCACTGAATCAGAGATAAAACACCAGGGCAACAGGGTGATACCAAATCACTTTGTCAGTTGTATTAATAAGGGGGTGTTTTTATTATATACATGACACCTCTTTAGCCTTTCCAGTTTAAGTAGAATAGAATAGAATTAACCAGGTTAGAAAAGACCTTCAAGATCATTGAGTCCAACCTATTACAAACACCATCTAATCAACTAAACCATGGCACCAAGTGCCCATCCAGTCTTTCCTAACACCTCAGTGATGGTGACTCCACCACCTCCCTGGGCAGCACACTCCAGTGGCCAATCTCTCTTTCTGGGAAGAACTTCTCCCTAACCTCCAGCCTAAACCTCCCCTGGTGCAGCTTGAGACTGTGTCCTCTTGTTCTGGTGCTGGCTGCCGGGGAGAAGAGACCAGCCCCTGCCTGGCTACAACCTCCCTTCAGGGAGTTGTAGAGAGCAAGAAGGTCTCCCCTGAGCCTCCTCTTCTCCAGGCTAAGCAACCCAAGCTCCCTCAGCCTCTCCTCACAGGGTTTGTGCTCCAGACCCCTCCCCAGCTTTGTTGCCCTTCTCTGGACACCTTCCAGCAACTCAACATCTTTCCTAAACTGAGGGCCCAGAACTGGACACAAGTGTTTTGCCTTCTATCCAGAGCATATTGCAGATACCTGTTTAACTGTATGTCTGCTTTTAAAAAGTATGGGAGAGAGAAGGGAACATGTGAGGGCAGAAAAGTGTGTCTAGTCACATTAAATCCTACACAGTCACAATCACAGAATGGTCTGGGTGGAAGCTCAACCAGTCCAAACTTCTCTGCAGTCAGCAGGGACATCCTCAGCTAGATCAGATTGCCCAGAGCCCTGTCTAGCCTCACCTTCAATATCCAGGGATGAGGCCCTAACCATCTTCCTGGGCAACCTGTTCCAGTGTTCCACTACCCTCATGGTAACAAACTTGTTCCTAACATTCAATCTAAATCTGTTCTTCAGTTTGAAGCTCTTGTCCCTCATGCTTCCAACCCTGACTGATACTATGATACTATGACACGATGCTGTCACTTTAGGCTTGTATAAACAGTCTCTCTCCATCCTTCATGTAGCAGCCCCATTCAGGTACTGGCAGGATGTTATTAGGTCTCCCTGGAGCCTTCTCTTCTCCAGGCTAAACAGCCCCTGCTTCCTCATCCTGTCTTCACAGCAGAGGTACTCCAACCCTTGGATAATCTTTGTGGGCCTGCTCTGAACTCGCCCCAACAGCTCTTATTAAATAAGCTCAAACCCAAGTCCTACAGTGGCCACAGTAACTCTGGCCACTCAACTCAACTCATTTTTGTTCAGTGAAGTGTAGAAAATCAAATCAAAAACACATACAAGTAAACCCAATGCAAGAGTCATGTTTGGGTGCTCCAGCCAGAGCAAGTGTTAAGGTCTCTGCAAAACTGACATTGTAGACTTAAGCAGATGACACTGATTGTCTATTTTCACATATTATCTCTCTCCTCTGGTGAGGACATCTGAAGTAAGTCATAATCATTTTACTTATTTCAAATGACACAGAGTCATAAAATCATAGAACTGTCAGGGTTGGAAGGGACCTCAAGGATAATACAATAATAATACAATAAATCCAGGTTGGAAGAGACCTTCAAGACCATCGTGTCCAACCCATCAACCAATCCAACCCACCTAACAAACTAAACCATGGCACCAAGCACCCCATCAAGTCCTCCTGACACCTCCAATGAAGGTGCCACCACTCACGGGCAGACCATTCCAATGGGCAAACTCTCTCTGTATAGAATTCTTCCTAACATCAGTCTAAGCCTCCCCTGGCGCAGCCTGAGACTGTGTCCTATGTTTGGTGTTGCCTGCCTGGGAAAAGAGACCAACCTCTGCCTGGCCACAATAACCCTCAGGTAGTGTAGAGAGCAATAAGGTCACCCCTCAGTCTCCTCTTCTCCAGGCTAAGCAACCCCAGCTCCCTCAGCTCTCCTCAGAGGGCTTGTCTTCCAAACCCCCACCAACTTTGTTGCCCTTCTCTGGACACCTTCAGCAACTCAAATCCTTCCTAAACTGAGGGGCCCAGAGCTGGACACAGTACTCTAGGTGTGGCCTAACCAGGCTGTGTACAGGGGCAGAATGACCTCCCTGCTCTGCTGGCCACACTGTTCCTGATGCAGGCCCAACCCAAGGCCAACCAGGGACACCTCACACACGCAGGTGCCACAGTCACATCCACCCTAACTTCCAAACCTCCAGGCATGAGGCTCCACCACCTCCGGGGCAACCTGCCAGTCTCTCACCCCTCATGGGGAACAACTTCCTGACATCCAATCTGAATCTACCCATTTCTAGTTTTGCTCCATTCTCCCAATCCTATCACTCCCTGACACCCTATAAAGTCCCTCCCCAGTTTTCTTGTAGCCCCTCAGATACTGGAAGGCCACAAGAAGGTCTCCTTGGAGCCTTCTCTTCTCCAGACTGAACAGCCCCAAATCCCTCAGCCTGTCCTCATAGGAGAGGTGCTCCAGCCTCTGATTATCCTCGTGGCCTTCTCTGGACACCTTCCAGCACTTCCAGATCCTTCCTGTAATAGGGTCTCCAGAACTGGAGCAGTACTCCAGGTGGGGTCTCACCAGAGCGGAGGAGAGGGGGAGAATTACACTAAGAAAACTGTTAAGGCAGAATAACAACAAAAAAAAACCCCACACCCAAACCAACAAATGGTTCACTGAAAAACACCTGGAGCAAAAACGCTCAAAAGTTTTGTTACTTGTGGACTCATGTAGAAATAGTGACAAGTTCAGTTTGTTAGAAAGGTGAGAGGTGGCTGCAGTTTTGCCTTTCAGTTTCTCAACTTTTAAACCTCCCCTTCCAACAAAAGGATGCAGCTTCTAAGCCTTTGCACTGGGAAATGAAAGCACCAAAGTAACTTCTAGAGAATGGCTGCTGCACGGCTCTGAACAGGTCAGCAGCCCCAGCACCTTGGTTGTGTTTGATGAGAAGCCTGCAGCTGAACAGATTGGGCTGTGTATGTCTCTGTCCTCACATGCCTAGGAGCCATCTGGAACCAAACAGCTCAATCATGAAAAGAGTAAAGATAATGAGGGAAAATTCAGCTGCTTGATCAAAAATAGGAGATAGTTGCTTATCTCCTTATTACTCCTGTTTTAAGCCTCATCAAAGATGCAGACTTTTCTTTAGCTCTTTTTGTTTGTATCCTTTTTAACAGCTACATCAGGAGCATCACCACTGCAAAACAAAGTCAGTTAGGAGGCAAGCACTAGCACACTGCTCATCTACTGTTGATGCCTTAGAGACATTGCAGTCCCAGCTGATGCACACCCTAGCAGACTCACCAGAGACTGCTGTCAGGCCAGCAAGGCCCTCTGAGTGGTTGCTTACATGCAACTAAATTCAAGGCCACAGCATCCTCTCTCTCTACAGAATAACACTGAGAGAAACAGTGTTGGAGAAGGAAACAAAAGGCTAAACATATTCTGAACAGCATCACAGAGCATTAGAGGTTAAAAGGGACCTCCAGAGTTCACCAAGTCCAATGCTCCTGCCAAAGCAGGATCCCCCAGGCAGTCTGCACAGGAATGCATCCAGGTGCCTTTTGAATGTGTCCACAGAAGGAGACTCCACACCTTCACTGAGCAGCCTGTTCCAGGGCTCTGTCACCCTCACTGAAAGAAGTTTCTCCTCATGCTGTGGTGAAAACTTCTATGTTCAAGTTTGTATCCATTGTTCCTTGGCTTTATTGTGCACCACCCAGTAAGTTTGGTGCCTTCCATTTGACACCCACCACTCAGATATTGATAGACACTGATCAGATCCCCTCTCAGCGTTCTCTCCTCCAGACTAAACAGTCCCAGGGCTCTCAGTCTCTCTTCATAGGGGAGATGCTCAAGTCCCCTCCTGGGATCACATTTCAGCCACCTCCCAAAAGAAGGGGCCCAGGTGCTATTTAGCTTGGCCAGCTTACAGTAGCTTCAAGTCAGCCTGTGCCCCAGCAAGCACCTTGGCCCTGGCCCTACCAACAACAGCTACAGAAAGCCAAACCCCAGCTGCTCTGAAGTTCATGAGTCCACCTTTAATGAGCTTAATTTACTTTCAAGGTAGTCTGACTCCAGATTGCACTGTATTTTTCAAAGGTTTTCCATAGAGCCAGGGAGAAGAGAGGCATGGACACTCCTATGAGGACAGACTGAAGGAGTGGGGCTGTTCAGTCTGGAGAAGGCTCCCAGGTGACCTCATTGTGGCCTTCCAGTACCTGAGGGGGCCTACAAGAAGGCTGGGGAGGGACTTCTCAGGATCTCAGGTAGTGATAGGACTAGGGGGAATGGAATGAAGCTGGAGGGGGGGAGATTCAGGTGGACGTGAGGAGGAAGTTCTTCCCATGAGAGTGGTGAAGCCCTGGAATGGGTTGTCGAGGGAGGTGGTTGGGGCCCCGTCCCTGGAGTATAAGACCAGGCTGGATGAGGCTCTGGCCAGGCTGATCTAGTGTGAGGGTCCCTGCCATGGCAGGGGGCTGGAACTAGATGATCCTTGCGGTCCCTTCCAACCCTGACTGATACTATGATACTTCCTTCCAGCCCTTCTGTAACCCCGCAGCATCCCTCCACCAAGCGCAGCTCAGCACCTCTCCTGGCCAAGGGAAAGATCCAATGCCTGCTCCCCAGAAGGGCCTGGGAGAAAAATCAAGAGGAAAAAGACTGCAAAGTATTCTGATGGAGGACTGACCTGGGATTTATTAAGTCTAAATTGTGAGATGAGGAATTACCTGCTAAAAATCTCTGATTGTTTTTGGGGGGGGGGATTTGGTGGTTGGTTGGTTATTTGTTTGGGGTTTAGGCGTGGGGTTATTTAATACCTTCTTTTACATGAAGTGATACAGAAACAGATCACCACCCTCATTAAAAGGTGCTTTTATTTCCTTATTCACTCCCTCAGTTCCCCAACACAAATTTTCCTCTGCTGCTGACAACTTCTGCATTATTTATAGAATGGCCAAAGTATAATTGGCCTCTTTCACTTGAGTGAATATCAACATATGTGGAGGAAGTAGGACAGGGAGAGAATGCAGATAAGTGGCAATTTCCATATTGGTAGAGAAAACAGTTGTACACTGACAGCATGACACATTTAGATGTACAGTTCTGTTTATATATAGTTGATGTCTAGCTTATAAAGGTTCATTCAGCTCTGAAGCATGTCTGCCTGCTGACTTAAAAGGAGGATAAAAACAGAGGAGAAATACTCATGACCAAAGGCATCAAGATGGCTTCAGGTGGGTGCTTCTTAAAAAAAAAAAAAAAGCAACAGAGAGTTGAGTCCTCCAAGAGGACCAGAAAGGTCCAGGAGGCAGATGTAGGAAATTGTCATTTTTGTATTCAATCCCCATCATCCTGATCTCTCTTTATAAATAGGCTGCAAGGCCAGCTTGCTCTCTTTCCTCCTCTGCACATCCCTGGATGCAGTGAGCTGCCTTATCTGATGTGGGGGGAGGATGGTTCCAGTCTTATCTGCAGCCTTCAAGGCCAAACTAATTTCTGCTGTGCAATATTGGCCTGCTTGCACCCGGTCCCAGGGACTAAGGGGAGGCAGTTTCAGGCCTGGCCAGCCTGAAACCAGCTTAGAAATGGTGGGGGGAGGGGAAGAACGAGCCCTGGGGTGCATATTGAACCCTAGGCTGGGAGAGAGTGCTGGCGGTTTGGTCTGATGGTGGAGGTTTGGTGTGTGAAGCTTTTGGCTTAATGAGCCTCTCTGTGAAACCCAGATCCTGCATCCTCTGTATTTCCTATGCTTTGCTGTGCTCATCACTATGATCCCACCCTCATCAAAAAGTAGTCTTTAATGGAATCAAGCTGGAGGTGGGGAGATTCAGCTGGACATGAGGAGGAAGTTCTTCCCCATGAGAGTGGTGAAGCCTGGAATGGGTTGTCCAGGAGGTGTTGGGCCCCGTCCCTGGAGTGTTTAAGAGCAGGCTGGATGAGGCTCTGGCCAGCCTGATCTAGCGTGAGGTGTCCCTGCCCATGGCAGCGGGTTGGAACTAGATGATCCTTGTGGTCCCTTCAATCCTGACTGATACTATGATACTATGCTTGTGGACACTGTAGTATTGTAGCTTGTGAGAATCTTTTCCACTTGGAGTACTGCATCCAGTTCTGGAGCCCTATTCCAAGAGGGATCTGGAGGTGCTGGAAGGTGTCCAGAGAAGGGCCACGAGGATGATCAGAGGGCTGGAGCACCTCTCCTATGAGGACAGACTGAGGGAGTTGGGGCTGTTCAGTCTGGAGAAGAGAAGGCTCCCAGGTGACCTCATTGTGGCCTTCCAGTATCTGAAGGGGGCCTACAGAAGGCTGGGGAGGGACTTTTCAGACTATCAGGGAGTGATAGGACTAGGGGAATGGAATGAAGCTGGAGGTGGGAGATTCAGGCTGGACATGAGGAGGAGTTCTTCACCATGAGGGTGGTGAAGCCCTGGAATGGGTTGTCCAGGGAGGTGGTTGAGGCCCCGTCCCTGGAGGTGTTTAAGCCCAGGCTGGATGAGGCTCTGGCCAGCCTGATCTAGGGTAGAGTGTCCCTGCCCATGGCAGGGGGGTTGGAACTAGATGATCCTTTGGGTCCCTTCCAACCCTGACTGAAACTATGAAATATGAAACTTTCCAATACCTGGTCCTGTGTGTGAAGAGGTCTGCTTTTGCCCCAGGGGCATTAGAACAATCTGTCCTGCTCTAAACCATGACAGAAGACGACAACCTCTTGCTGTGACAGAAAACAGCACCCTGGAAATTATTCCTAGACAATAACTTTAGATCTGGCATGAAGATACAATCCCTACAAGACAAGTATTGTGAAACCAAGAGCCCTTGCCTAATATTTTGGGGGGGACACACACCAACAAATCCTTAAGCTGCAAACATACATCATGTTTTACTCTCCGCCAGCTTGTTCTACCTTAATGCAGCAGAATTCTCTCCTGCCTTTTCTTCCACAGCCTTCACTGAAAATAAATAAGTAAATAAATTTTTACACTCTGAAGCTTTAACATCACAGCATATTCCATGTAGAGAGGTGATGCCATGCATTTAAGGGGTCCTCCTCCTACCCAAATCACCTAAGCAGGTTTCTCTGCAAATTACAGAAAGCTATATAGAAACACTCTGCACCACGGCTGAGAGGAAAACGTGCTTTGATCACAGTCATGAACCACACCAAAACTAAAGGCTTCAGGCACATTTTACAAGACTCTGGGTATTGTGTTGTTTGGAGACAAAATTTAATGCAGTTCAGAGGGGGAGAAAAAAAAACCACACACTAGAAAACACCTGAGCTGTTGCTTTCCTGCCTGCTCCCAAGAGCTCTGCTGACCAGAAAAGCATTCTGACAAGCCTTCCCACAAGCCTTCCCACACATTGCCAAGCATGATATTCCATCACTACCAATTGGTGCAGGCATGCTTTGTTCCCTGCATGCTTCAAGGCAAGATCCAAAGCCTGATGAAGCCAGCAGTGCTCTCCTTATCAGCTTCAGTATTCAGGTTTCAGGAAGCATTATCATAGAATCATAGAATCGTCAGGGTGGAAGGGACCTCAAGGATCAGCCAGTTCAAACCCCTGCCATGGGCAGGGACACCTCACACTACAGCAGGTGCTCAGAGACAGAGCCAGCCTGGCCTTCAAAACCTCCAGGCTTCTACCACCCCCTGGGCAACCTGTGCCAGTATCTCATCACCCTCATGGGGAAGAACTTCTTCCTGACATCCAACCTGAATCTACCCCATTCTAGTTTTGTTCCATTTCCCCAGTCCTATCACTCCCTGACACCCTCAAAAGTCCCTTTCCACATTCTTTGTAGCCCCCTTCAGATACTGGAAGGCACAAGAAGGTCTCCTTAGAGCCTTCTCTTCTCCGCACTGAATAGCCCAAACTCCCTCAGTCTGTCCCATAGAGAGGTGCTCCGCCCTCTGATCATCCTCGTGGCCCTTCTCTGGACACCTTCAGCACCTCCAGACACTTCCTGTAATAGGGGCTCAGAGCTGGATGCAGTACTCCAGGTGGGGTCTCAACAGAGTGGAGAAGTTATCCCCTTCACTGTTGTGATTTGCAGTCAGTAACAGAAGCTACATCCTGCCATGCAACCCCATTTTCATCAGACTGGACAAGACCAACTCCAATGAACTGCCCATGACCATGAAAAGAATACTGGCATCCAATAAATAGACTTGTATTTACAGTTTTAGTGACAGTATGTCCCTCTTTCTGGGGAGTTGACAGTAAAGTTTTCATTGCTATTAAGAATTTGGTGCGGGGAGGGACTTTTTAGGGTGTCAGGGAGTAATAGGGCTGGAGGGAATGGAGCAAAACTAGAAATGGGTAGATTCAGACTGGATGTTAGGAAGAAGTTCTTCACCAAGAGGGTGGTGGAACAGGTTGCCCAGGGAACGGGTGCCCAGGGAGGTGGTGTAGAAGCCTCATCCCTAGAGGTTTTTAAGGCAATGCTGGATGTGGCTCTGAGCAACCAGCTGTAGTGTGAGGTGTCCCTGGCCATGGCAGGGGGTTTGGAACTAGATGATCCTTGAGGTCCCTTCCAACCTGACAATTCTATGATTCTAAGAACTCTGCTTCAGGTTATAAAGTTCATTCCTTCCTGCCAGCACTGCAGAGATTCTGTATACAGACAAATTGCTATTTTATACATCAAAGCATTTCTCTTCAAACATTCTCTTTAAACCCAGACTCTTGCACAGACTTACTGCACAACTGAGGCTGACACGTTCCCCAGTGAATCAAACACAGCAACACTAACTGCAGCAAAATAAATACCAGGCAGATTTTAATTGGGCATTTCCAATATGCCATCACCCCTCTATGGGCCAATTACTTTTTTTTTTTGTTTGCAACTCTTAAAAGCAACTCCAAGCAGTCACCACACTCCAGTTTAGACACAGCTCTAATTCTCCTCTGCATAAAAATGATGGCATCGCCATTAGCACCACTAATTTGGATTCAAAGGACAGGAGTTCAGTTTTCAGCTCCTCAGTAAGGCCTCAGGCACATCACTGAGAATAAGTGTCCCATGTCAGGTCTCTAAAAATTAGTTGATTAAGTCCCACTTAGTGGTCCCAGACTTTTTACAGTCACTGGAATGGAAGATACTCCAGAGAGCAGTCTGTCTTCCACCAAGACAGATGCCTGAGGTAGGTCACATGAATCACCTTCTGAGGGTATTAAAGTTAAATGAGATGGATCCTAACCTTAATCTCCCTCTGCCATGATTGATCCCCATCTGTCATATGGGATTTATTATTTCACCACATCAATAAGACACTACTTTGATTGGCTCCCACATAATATAAATGGCCAACTGATGTGTACAGACTTGCACACTTTGATGTTAATCCTAAAATCTTTACTGCTAGATCTGCAGCTCCACCCTCAAGACAGGCTACCTGGGGAGCTAAAAGTTGTCCTTTTGGTTTCTTTTACTCCTTTACACTACCCATGGCAGAGTAGGATTAAACATGCTCCTGTATCAACTTCTCATTGAAAAGGAGAACAGAAGTCTCCAATAATTACATCCACCTCCAGACAGATGAAGTGGCTCCTATACTGGGGAAGGTGAGGTAGCAGAATTTTAGCAGTTCCTCTGTCAGAGAAGCCCTTGGGCTCACTTTTTTCATGAAGTATTATTGGAGCTGGAATAGTTCTTCCCTTACACCAGAGCTAAGATTGCATCGGGTTGGAAGAGACCCACAAAGGTCAAGTCCTTGTCTGCTGTGATAGGGTACAGAAGCCACAGTACCCTTGCTTAATTGCAGACATCCATGGCCATCTTAACACTTCATTAGAATAGAATAATCTAGCTAGACTAGACTAGATACAATAGAATAGAATTAACCAGGTTGAAAAGCCTTGAGATCAAAGTCCAACTATCATCCAACACTATTAGTCAATCATCTTGCCAAGTCGAGGGAAACAAACAAAGCAACAAACCCACCCCAAACCCAACAAACCCACCACCCCAAACCTAAAGCACCAATACAAACAAAAACTTCTGGGCTCAAATCAGCTCACCTAATAAGAGGAAATACATTTCACTGAGAAATACACTAAGAAGAATTGTGGTCTAAGTAGGCTACAACTGCATGTACAACATTAGGCCAAACCCAATGGAAAAAGCCACGTGGTCTGAAGCAGTTGCTTTGTACCAGGAACATTTCAGCACATTGTGGGTTTCAGGCTTGCTCTGTGTGCCTTACTTAGGAAAAGAAACCTATAGTTAGTACTGTTAAAACTGACAGCTACAGTGCACTCTGTGACTGCATTCACACCTGCAAGGATACTGGTTAGTATGTTTATTGCATGTCAGTCTTAAGAATGAACTTGCTGCAACTAAGCAGCTAGAACTGCTTCCACCTGCCCTGTGCAGGGCTTCTGTAGGTCATTATCTCTGTGCCAACACATACAATACAATACAATACAATACAATACACCAGGTGGAAGAGACCTTCAAGATCATCGCGTCCAACCCATCAACCAATCCAAACCACCTACTAAATACAGAATTGTTGATGTCACTGAATGACCAGGATGTCCCTCAGCTCACATGATCCACTGCTAAAACATTACCTACTACCATTTAGAATCATGGAATGTTAAGGTTGGAAGGGACCTCAAGGATCATTCAGTTCCAATCCGCCTGCCATGGCAAAGACACCACACACTACAGCAGATTGCTCACAGCCACATCCAGCCTGGCCTGAAAAACCTCCAGGGGTGAAGCTTCCACCACTTCCCTGGGCAACCTGTGCCAGTGTCTCACCACCCTCATGGGAAGAAATTCTTCCTAACATCAATCTGAATCTGCCATTTCTACGTTTGCTCCATTCCCCCAGTCCATCCCTGACACCCTAAAATGTCCCTCCTAGCTTTCTTGTAGCCCCTTCAGATACTGGAAGGCCACAATGAGGTCACCTGGGAGCTTCTCTTCTCCAGACTGAACAGCCCCAACTCCCTCAGTCTGTTCTCATAGGAGAGGAGCTCCATCCCTCTGCTCATCCTCATGGCCCTTCTCTGGACATGATGTATACATACAGAAAACACACAGTTATGATGAGGCAATCGCTTTGAAATGCTAACTTGACTAACCACAACCAGTAAAACTGCTGGTGGTCTTTCAGAGTGGGAAAGTTCCAGGACATTCCCTTAACCTGCTTTATAAGTGATAAACACTAAGCACAGTTCTACATTATTTGCAATACACTTCATAAAATGTGTACTAAGAATTTATTCAATACATTATCTCTAAGCCTGATTGAAGCAACTACTTTAAGTATCTTACCAGCACTTATGGCTCTAAGTAGGACAGGCTGAACCAGTAGTTTTCAGAGCTAAAGAAGCAGCTCTTACACTATCTCAACAGCCTAACTCTCAAGCTATTCAGAGTCATCAATTTATCCCAAAAGGACTCAAGAAGTAGCCAACACCTGGCATAATGAAGAAAAAAAAAACCTTCAATAATTTGTTAACTGCAAACAAGCAGCAAGACTTGGACAGACTGGAGGCTGGGCAAAGAGGAGCCTAGTGAGGCTCAATAAGGGTAAGTGGGAAGGAATAAGCTGCAGCAGTACAGGCTGGGAGGTGATCTGCTGGAGAGCAGCCCTGCAGAGGACCTGGGAGTGCTGGTGGACAAACAGTTCTGCGTGGGACAGCAATGTGCCCTGGGGGCCAAGAGAGCCAATGGGGTCCTGGGGTGCATTCAGAGGAGTGTGGCCAGCAGATCAGGGGAGCTTCTCCTCCCCTCTGCTCTGCCTGCTGAGACCTCACCTAGAATATTGCATCCAGTTCTGGGCTCCCCAGTTCAAGGGGGACAGGGACCTGCTGGAGAGAGTCCAATAGAGGGCTACAAAGACGCTGAAGGGACTGGAGCACTGCCTGATGAGGAGGCTGAGAGCCCTGGGGCTGTTTACCGAAGAGGAGAAGACTGAGAGGGGGGTTAATAAATGTTTACAAATATCTGAGGGCTGTGGGTCAAGAGGGAGGGCAAAGGTCTGTTCAGTTGCACCTGGGATACGGCAAAAGGCAATGATGGAAACTACAGCACAGGAGGTTCCACCTCAACATGAGGAGCCAACCTCATGACTTCAACAAGACCAAGGGCAGGCGCTGCATCTGGGTCGAGGCAATCCCAGGCACAAATCCAGGCTGGGCAGGGACTGGCTGGAGGAGCAGCCCTGAGGAGAGAGACTTGGGGGTGCTGGTGGACGAGAAGCTCAACAGGAGCTCTCAATGTGCACTTGCAGCCCAGAAAGCAAACCAGATCTGGGCTGCATCAGGAGAAATGTGGCCAGCAGGTCAAGGGAGGGGATCTCCCCCTCTCCTCAGCTCTGGTGAGACCACCTGAGTACTGCCTCAGTTCTGGAGCCCCTATTACAAGAGGGATCTGGAGGTGCTGGAAGGTGTCCAGAGAAGGGCCACGAGGATGATCAGAGGGCTGGAGCACCTCTCCTATGAGGACAGACTGAAGGAGTTGGGCTGTTCAGTCTGGAGAAGAGAAGGCTCCCAGGTGACTCATTGTGGCCTTCCAGGATCTGAAGGGGGCCTACAAGAATGCTGAGGAGGGACTTCTCAGGATATCAGGGAGTGATAGGACTAGGGGGAATGGAATGAAGCTGGAGGTGGGGAGATTCAGGCTAGATGTGAGGAGGAAGTTCTTCACCTGAGAGTGGTGAAGTCCTGGAATGGGTTGTCCAGGGAGGTGGTTGGGGCTCCGTCCCTGGAGGTGTTTAAGACCAGGCTGGATGAGGCTCTGGCCAGCCTGATCTAGTGTGAATGTCCCTGCCCATGGCAGGGGGCTTGGAACTAGATGATCCTGTGGTCCCTTCCAACCCTGACTGAAACTATGAAACTTCTTGACTGTGAGGTCACAGAGCACTGGAACAGGCTCCCCAGAGTGGCTGTGGAGTCTCCTCTCTGGAGCCTTTCAAGAGCCATCTGGATGCATTCCTGCATGACCTGTGCTGGATTCTATGGTCCTGCTGTGGCAGCGGGGTTGGACTCAATGGTCTCCAAAGGTCCCTTCCAACCCCTAACGTCCTGCAATCCTGTAATCTGAGTGCATCTTTAACTGGGCTCAGTATTCACTACATCCACCTATGCCCTTCTAGCCACCTTTGTTTATGGGATTACTTTTCAGCACAAAAAGGGTCAAGAACAAAATAGGAGAAGGCACTAACACCCTAACAAAGGCATGCCAGGTGACCATCCCTTTCTGCAAATGATACAGGTTTCTTCTCTGAAATCAGCTAATGCCATTGGACTTGCAAACTGTTTGAAAACTAACTGAATATCAGAGCCATTCCAAGAGCCAAACGTCAACCCAAAGCAAATCAAATGCTCCCAGCTTTGTCTTAATATGAGGAGGAAATTTCAAAAGCAGCTGTCAGTCATAGGCAACTGTTGACAAGCTCCTTAAAATGATGACATTATTCTCCCTTTCACCTAGATGGAATGCATGCATTGTGGAATCTGTTGATATCCACGAGCTAGCCAGACAGACAGGACAGAAAAAAGGGTTTGGCTTCGGGGATACATTTGAATCCTTCAACAGCAGTGCAGGCAGTCCCTACTGTGCCTGCAGAAGTCTGATTCATCACCTTTAAGGGACATTTCCCCAGCTGCTGCTTTAGAAGCCACTTGATGCTACCTAGGTAAACAGTGCTCAGTTCAAAAAGCAGGAGCTCTAGCTGCTTGATAACAGTAATAAATATTTCAATATTCTCCTTCTAAAATGCTGATATCCTTAGCAGGTTTCATTCCTTGCTTACCTATAACAACACAGAACTTCCATCAATATTTATAAAGAACATATTTTTTTTTTCTTCCCCCTAAACAGCTCACAATTATTAGCCAGTGCACAATCTGCTAAGCCAATATTTGCATATCAAATAAAGTGGCTCCAAGTCATTAATAAATGTGGAGATATATCTCATAGATATAGATACAGATATAGATATAGATACAGATATAGATATAGATACTGAAAATGACAAATGCAAGAAAGAACTACAGGAGGTGACTCCATCATCCTCCCTTCCTGGGGTATCTGATGGCTGGAAATGATCCTGTCCTGAAGGCGTGATGGCTGGGCCCTTGGGCCATTGTTGTAGGCCAGCTGCAGTCCAGTGAGCAATGTTATCTTTGCACCTTCCAAGAGGCCTTCCAGTGGCTCTGCCCAACGCACATCAGCTGTTGTCTGGGCAAGCAGCAAGTGATTTTATCTTTGTTGAGTCACACCAGGAGAGACAAGCTTTTAGTCTCTCACATTGTCCCAGACAGCTACTTGTAAGTTTTCAGGTTACCCTGTCTCAGGAAGCTAAAGGAGCACTAAATACATTAATACAGAAAAGAAACTTTCAAACCTGCTATGGAGTATTTACAAAACCAGAACAAATACACTAGATGAGCGCAGCAAAGGCCTTACATAGCTGCAGCATATCATGAAGGACTGACCTCTGTCAAGGTCACATGGATCTTTCATGGTGCTCCTCAGCCTCTCACTAGCAGCTGAGTAAAGCTAACGAAGCTTGAAGAAAGCTGAAGAGGCAGCGCAAGGTAAGTCATTATTAGATGGAAAACAAAATAAATCTATGAAGTGAAAACTATGGGAAGATAAAAGGCATCTGCTGTCAGAATTTTCTGAGGAAATGTTACTGTCCCAGATATACTTATCAAACGTAACAATTCAGCAAGCAATCTCTAATAAAGATGCAGGCTGTTGGAAGAGAGGGAAACTCTTCATTCCAGGATGCAGAATTCTGCAACTCAACCACTCAGACACTCCATTTACAGTCAAAATGTTATTTGTCTTCACAAACTCATGGACATATCTTGGGAATTCAGTGGAAGGACCCCCCAAACATGACTTTCACTTGACACTTGAGTAGAACTGTGTCACTCTCATAAGGGACACCCATTGGGTAACCATTTGTAGTGGGTTGAGGCAGCCCCCCTCCCCACCACGGGCAAAAATAACAACTCAGACAAACGGATTGCAAAAGCGATGGAAAGTTTAAATGAAAAAGCAGTGAATTTACAGAGAGCCAGAAGCAGTGACAAAAAAAAATCCCCAAACATACCCAGGAAGATCCCATCCCCACCTGGGGGTACATCCAAGACCCACCAGGGCTCCTTCTCCCCCCTCCCCACTGCTAGGCTAGTCTCAGCTGGCCAGATCTGAGACTGCCCATCCCCTGGCCTTGGGCCTAGCCAGGCCCATGGCAGGGAGACAACATCTCCCCAGTTACAGGCGCTGGCGAGGAAGAAAGAGGAGGTGCCAGACCTCGCACTGGATCTTATAGTGGTGGTGCAGAGAATTATGGTAGAAATACCTAGTTTCCTGTGTCCACCCACTGGGCTGGACCTCTGGACACAGGAAGCACCTCATGTAGCAGAGGGCACCCAGCCCAAACTGCAACACCATTAGAATCACAGAATCATAGAATCAGTAAGGTTGGAAGGGACCTCAAAGATCATCAAGTCCAACCTGTCACCCAAGACCTCATGACTAGACCAATCCCCTCTTGAACACCTCCAGGAATGGTGACTCCACCACCTCCTGGGCAGCACATTCAATGGCTAACAACTCCCTCTGTGAAGAAACTTCTCCTCACCTCCAGCCTAAAATACCATCAATGAACCAGCCATGGCTTAACACATGGAAAGACAACATGGAAGATTATCTCCAAGTTTATTCTTGTGCAAAGCAGACTTATGACAGGGTTCCCTGGCTTAGATCACTGCCACCTGCAAGGCCAGCTCCAGAACAGGTTGGAAGAACAGTCCTTGAGATGGAACCTGACTGATGGGAAACTGCAAACTAATTAAGGCCTATTTACAAAAGCCCAGGCCAGGCTGATGGGACCATGATATTGTCCTCCCACATCAGAAAGAATCACAGAATAGGCAGGTTGGAAGACACCTCCAAGATCATCAAGTCCAACTGATCACCCAACCCCAACTAATCAACTTTCAGGCTATCAGGGAGTGATAGGACTAGGGGGAATGGAATGAAGCTGGAGGTGGGGAGATTCAGGCTAGATGTGAGGAGGGGAAGTTCTTCACCGTGAGGGTGGTGAGGCCCTGGAATGGGTTGTCCAGGAAGGTGGTTGGGGCCCCTTCCCTGGAGGTGTTTAAGCCCAGGCTGGATGAGGCTCTGGCCAGCCTGATCTAGTGTAGAGTGTCACTGCCCATGGCAGGGGGGTTGGAACTAGATGATCCTTGTGGTCCCTTCCAACCCTAACTGAAACTATGAAACTATGAAACTAAACCATGGCACTAAGTGCCTCATTCAGTCTTTCTTAAACACCTCCAGGGACACTGATCCACCACCTCCCTGGGCAGCACATTCCAATGGCCAATCTTTCTTTCTGAGACGAGCTTCTTTCTAAGATCAAGCCTAAACCTCCCCCTGCACAGCTTGAGACTGTGTCCTCTTGTTCTGGTGCTGGGTGCCTGGGAGAAGAGACCAACCCCCACCTGGCTGCAACCTCACTTCAGGCATTCTCTTTTTAAAACAGAACTGCTCTAAGATAATTTATAGGTTTAGGACATAGAGGGACAAAAGTTGGTAAAAACCAAACCAAAACAAACAAACAACACAAAAAAAATCCCCCTATAATCCTAACCAAAAGCCCCACATCATCAGTTACCAGTTTCAAGGGGCTTTAAATTAAACACCAGTTAGACAAATAAGCAGAAATTTCTTGTTGGTATGGTGGGGACAAAAAAATCCTTTAAAAAGCAGATTTTATACAATTAAATGGCAGCTTAAGAGAAGTTCAGACACAGCCTGCTCACAGTAGATGAGCAACATGCACACCGTTTACAAAAAAGATGATCTAATCCATGAGACACCAGAGGAGCTAATGGTAGCAAGGTCAACGGTGTGGTGATCTTCAAACCAGAGGACAGCTAATTATCTGCTCTGTTCTCCTGGATTAACACCAATCAGAAATGCTGCAAGTTCTCTGTGAAAGCTAAAACTTGCACCTGGTCCAGCTAAAAGGCAAGAAAACAGTGATACAGAGACTTCAGGAAGGAAAACAAAACCAAAAATCAGTCTCCTCAGTAAAACAGCGAGCAGGCAAAAAGGAGCAAACAAACTCTGCTGCAAGACAGAAGCTTTTTCAATGCTCCAGTGGAATGATTTTAACCTATCTGTTGTTATTATTCTTCAGACCAACTGAATTAGATGGACTAATCATTATTATAATGTAAACTCTGAGGAGTCCACCTCTGTCAAACTGTCTGAAACCTGGGGGAAATTCTGTCCACAACTGTATTTTCCTTTCCAATTGTAACACTTCCACAGACACACACAGAAACATTCTTCCCAGGCTGAGCCATTGTAGCATGCATGTGGGGGAGCTCAGTCCTGGCTGGGGGTCAGATGGCCACCAAAGCCAGCCACCTTCTTAGATGGACAGGGCAAAGAGGAAAAATTCAGAAGAGATTCATGAGCCAAGATAGGAGCAGTTTATTAGGCAAAGTCAAAAGCAAAGGCATGCACAGAAGCAAGAGCAAAGATGTACTCTACATCTTTTCAGCAGATGATGTCTGGCCTCCCTGGAAAGCAGGGCTTGAATATATTTGGAAGGACAGACCATCAACTCATATCTCTCTACTTCCTTCTTCCCGTTGGCCATTATATCTGAGCTGACTTCATGCAGCATGGAATACCCCTGTGGTCAGTTTGGGTCAGCTGGCCCAGCTTCATCCCCTCCCAAGATCTTGCCCAACCTCTGTCTACAAGTGAGGGGAGGGAATGTGGGAAAAGCACAGCCTTGGTGTTGTGCAAGCACTGCCCTGCAGTAGCAAATCATGGTGTGTTATTGATGCCCTTCCAGCTACCCCAACAAAACACAGCACTAGGAAAGATGCTATGGGGAGATCCAGCTCCATCCCAGCCAAACCCAATACAGCATGCCCGACCAGGATGCTGCATGAACTTCTATCTATTAGAGCACATTTTAGTAGCAGGAATTCCACTGCATAACACTCAAGGAATCTCTTGGCAATATACAGCTGTCCAAAGAGTACTAAGAGTTTAGGAGTCTCATTAAGAAGCACATTTGGCACAAGTCAAATCATGCAACTCCTGAGTCCTTCCTCTAACCTAATTGCAGTCATCCAGCACCCTTTTGAAGGTGGTACACTTCCTGCTCTCCACATTTCAGTGTTTACAGCTGTGGTGGCACCTCTGCTCTTTAACACAATGACACACACGTGTCAGCTCCTATGACATGCTGAACGGTGAGAGGGCAACAGGCTGAGAGCCCTTGAGAGCTATGCTGATGAGCTGAAGTTTAGCCTGGCAATGGAGAGGCTCAGGGGAGACCTTATTGCTCTCTACAACTATCTGAAAGGACACCCTCTCAAGCTATGCCAAGGGAAGTCTAGGCTCAGAGGTGAGGAGAAAGTTCTTCCCAGAAAGAGAATTGGCCATTGGAATGGGCTGCCAGGGAGGTGGTGGAGTCACCATCCCTGGGGTGTTCAGTAAAGGACTGAAAGTGGCACTGGGAGCCATGGTTTAGTTGTCAGGAGGTACTAGGAATTAAGTAATAATAGGTTGGATTTGATGATCTCTGAGGCCTTTTCCAACCTGGTTGATTCTAGGACAGATGACATCCCCCTGGCTGCAATCCCCACATTTCTTCCAAGAATCATCCATTCAGCAGAAATTCAGCTTGTTTACTGGAAGGAGGCAAAAAGCACTACCATTCCTTCTTAAAACACCTACTTAGATGTAGCAGGATGACAATCCAATTAAATCATAGCATCAGTCAGGGTTGGAAGGGACCACAAAGATCATCTAGTTCCAACCCCCCTGCCATGGGCAGGGACACCCCACACTAGATCAGGCTGGCCAGAGCCTCATCCAGCCTGGGCTTAAACACCAACCACCTCCCTGGATAACCCATTCCAGGGCTTCACCACTCGCATGGGAAAGAGCTTCCTCCTCACATCTAGCCTGAATCTCCCCACCTCCAGCTTCCTACCTGATGTCCTGAGAAGTCCCTCCCCAGCCTTCTTGTAGGCCCCCTTCAGATACAGGAAGGCCACAATGAGGTCACCTCAGAGCCTTCTCTTCTCCAGACTGAACAGCCCCAACTCCTTCAGTCTGTCCTCATAGGAGAGGTGCTCCAGCCCAAGGCTGGGGAGGAGTCTGGAGCAAAGACCTGAGAGGAGAGGCTGAGGGAGGGGGTTGCTTGTGGAGAAGAGGAGGCTCAGGGGAAGACTTTATTGCTCTTCTACAACAGCCTGAAAGAGGTTGTAGCCAGGTGGGGTTGGTCTCTTCTCCCAGGCAACCAGCACCAAACAAGAGGACACAGTCTCAAGCTGCACCAGGGGAAGTTTAGGCTGGAGGTGAGGAGAAAGTTCTTCCCAGAGAGAATTGGCTATTGGAATGCGCTGCCCAGGGAGGCGGTGGAGTCACCATCCTGGAGGTGTTCAAAAAAGGATTGGATATGGCAGTTGGAGCCATGGTTTAGTTGTCAGCAGGTGTGAGGTAGTAAGTTGGACTTGATGATCTCTGAGGTCTTTTCCAACCTGGTTGATTCTGTGATTATTTTATTATGGAAACAAATAGAGATGGGGGAAGCAACCTGATGCCCCAGAGGCAAATAAGCAGTTACTACCTTTCCACTGTTGCAACTGCTTTCACAACCAGTTTTCAACGACACGAACAAAAGCAACACCCTCAATATAAAAGGTAGAAAACAAAGCTTGTAAAGGGATTTTTAACCAACTTCATTAAATCAGCACGGAGCAGCTTTGAGGCACCGCACTACCTCATCACTACAACCATGGCAACGTTAGTAAAACTGAGCAGTGCCTGAGACAGCATCGTTAAAGCAACGAAGTTGCTTTCACTTCTGCATAAAGTTTTGTTTTCCTGATACTCATCAGCTCCCGATTAATTATGTGAATTAAATGTAACAGCCTGCCTGGCTCATTTCTGGTGACACTCAAATTTGTATGGTCTTCAGTTTGGAAGAATCAAGTATCAGTAGCTTATCAAATAACTGTGCCACAGAGGAGACATTCTAGGTTTGCTTTGTGTTGTGACACATTTCTCCCAGCATCATTCAAGGATGGCCAGAAAAAGCAGAAGTGCCATCCTCACTTGGCAAACCCTGAGAATTTAAAAGGTGGCAACATCACTCCCTCTAGGTTGGAGAGGGAGAAGTGTTCTGTGCCTGCTGTTCTGAGGAAATAAAATTCCAGACTAGTAGTGGTAAGAAAACAGGTTAAGGGGAAAGAAAGAAATAGTCAGCCCTCTTATAAGCATTTATAGTAAACAGAAGGCCCAAGAAATGCTACACATTGAGTCACTGAGGAAAATAAACAATAGAAAAGCCAGCCCCTAAAACATTTTGATGAGACATTTGTCAACAGGAATCATTAAGGAGATGGTTTTACCGCAGGTCCCATCTGGCTTTGGGTCATTATATGCTTCAGGAAACAAAACCAAAACCAAACCAACACACAACCCAAAAAAAAAAAAAAAAAAACCCAAAAAAAAGGAAAACATTTTTATTTGTTTTTAAACCAGACAACTTTTTCTCCAGGCACTCCTAGAAATCACTCGGCTAGGCCACGTAGTCCCCGAAAAAAGATTGCCTGTAGCCTGCTCTCATCCCCTTCACCACAGAAATCTATGAAGAGCTTTTGTCACTTGTCGTCGTCCTCCTCACGTGTTCAGCTTTGGTATCTGGCATTTCTGCAAAAGATGTAACAGCACAACCAGCATTTCCTAATCCTCCCCTTACTGGGGTGCACCAGGAAGGAGGAAAGCCTGCTCCGGCAAAGATACATTTGCACGTAACTATCCTGAAAACATTTGTTACATCATGCTTATATCAGTTGGCAAACGCTTTTATTTTTCTTTTATTAAATTAACTTTTTTAAACCCCAAGTATTTAGTAATGTCAGCAGTAAAAACAAACTCATCGTTGGCTAACAAGCCTCCCTTAGTGTACTTCTAATAAGCTTCTTTCCCAGATACTGAGTGATGCTTAAAACAAATATTCCCTATAAGAAAAAAAAAGATATTCAAAGCAAATCAAACCAAGTATTTCTTTCTTTAAAAGCACACATTCATATGGCCATCACCAGCAGAGGGAAGGAGGTGATGGTATCCACATGTCACAACTCCCCCCAGGCTTTTCCTCTGGGCACGTATAAATATCTCCCTGCCCCTTTCCATCGTATCACAAACTTCAATGTCTCTTCCACAGCAGGTACCGTGAGGCCGCACGCAATCCTCATTGGGAACGGGGTTCCTGGTCAGAATGGATCTGTGTGTTTAAACGTACATACAAATACATGTCATATAAACGAATACACATTCACAACAAGTACCTGTCTGCTGAAAGGACAAGAAGATGACTGTGACAACAAAAGGACAAGAAAAAGGCTCCGACAGCGAAAGAAGTGCTGCGCTTTCATGCGAGGAAACATCAATTAACAGGGTTTCCGTGTGGCTGAGTGGCTTGAAAAACTTCTGCCAAGACCCTAAGCTGCTCTTTTTACTTATTACAGCCAACCCTGCAAAAAGCCATAAAAATTGATTTTATGTTTCGGTCTCTCTCTATGCTAGCTGGAAAAGTATGGCTTCCCCCTACCCACCCCCCGTTCCTCCTAGGTTTCTGACAAACAGAACATTCCCTTATCTCACACCTCTCAACTACCATGCTTACCAACACTCACATCGTTGGGGCTCTTTTAAGCCCACTTAAGTTATCATAAGGTAAGAGAACATTTCAGACTGTCAACACTGCTTTGCACCTATAGTTTTAAAGGGCTTCTCACCCACCAGCGTCACAGAGAAGGCTATACCCCACTTACTGCTGCTATATAGGGCATCCATGGCAAACCATTATAGACCTGCACTGCTAGCCTGAGAGCTACCTCTTTAAATTCCAGCATCAACCCTTAAATGGAATTAGCATCTTTTGCATCAAAGATTAATAAGGCTCACTTAGGCACTCTTAATGTGAAGGAATATTGGGCTTGTCTGAAATGGCTACACTGGAGCATTTCTGCTTTTGCAAGTGCAGGAGTATGATTATTTCCTACAGCATGTCATTATCTTCTGCCCTGTGGTTCTTTCTTAAATTATCTCTTCTCACTCAAGCTGCCTACACGCTGTTTTTTAAGCCATATATATTTTCAATTTATGAATTGCATGCATGCAAATTTTGAGCAACTATACCACAAGCCAAGTAATAGACCACATTAAAGTATATTCCCCTCAGACACTGCTAATAGAACTACAATTCCAAGAAGCTTGTAAGAGGGGCGGGGGGAAACACAACAACAAAAATCAACCTATATGCATTTGACTCTTAATACACAAAATCAGGTCACTTGCTTTCAAGACAGAGAAGAAAACGCTGTTCTAGGCACACATGGAATTTCCTTACACTTTTTCTGAGAAGATTTATTTAAGCTTGGGGAGGAGATGTCATTTCATATCCTCACAAGGCAAATTAGTTTGATTCTGCTTGTCCGTACCGAAAGGCTGCCCCACCACCACCGCCGCCACCTTTTTCAGGATCACTTCTAAAACAACTGCTCATCTGC
>CM037632.1:54688849-54723920 GCA_015227895.2 Colaptes auratus
AAGAATTGGCCACAACATTGGCCACACTAGCCACAACAACCCCATGCAGTGCTACAGGCTGGGATCAGAGTGGCTGGAGAGTGGCCAGGTAGAGAGGAAACCTGGGGGTACTGTTGATGGGAGGGCTGAACATGAGCTGCAGTGTGCCCAGGCAGCCAAGGAGGCCAGTGGCATCCTGGCCTGCATCAGGAACAGTGTGGCCAGCAGGAGCAGGGAGGTCATCTGCCCCTGTCCACTGCACTGGTTAGGCACACCTAGAGTCCTGGTGTCCAGTTCTGGGCCCCTCAGTTTAGGAAGGATGTGACTTGCTGGACGTGGTCAGAGAAGGGCAACAAAGCTGGGGAGGGGTTTGGAACACAAGCCCTATGGGGAAAGGCTGAGGGAGCTGGGGTTGCTTAGCCTGGAGAAGAGGAGGCTCAGGGGAGACCTTCTTGCTGTCTACAACTCCCTGAAGGGAGGTTGTAGCCAGGCAGAGGTGGTCTTTCTCCCAGGCAGCCAGTACCAGAACAAGAGGACACAGTCTCAGGCTGGGCCAGGGGAGGTTTAGGCTGGATGTTAGGAAGAAGTTCTATACAGAGAGAGTGATTGCCCATTGGAATGTGCTGCCTGTGGAGTTGGTGGAGTCACCATCACTGGAGGTGTTCAGGAGGAGACTTGATGGGGTGCTTGGTGCCATGGTTTAGTTGTTTGGGTGGGTTGGATTGGTTGATGGGTTGGATGTGATGATCTTGAAGGTCTCTTCCAACCTGGTTTATTCCATTCTATTCTATTGTAATTAAACCAAAACAACAATAACAAAACCCACACACATGAAAAGACACACACAACAACAAAAAGCCACAAAAACCAAACAGCAACCAAAAAAACAAAAAAAAAAAAAACAAAAAACCTATAGCCAACCAACCAAAATCCATTAAAAAACCTTCAAACAACAAAAGTTGCATAGCAAATAATGCAGAGCATTATTATAAACAATGCTCAGGGTTGTTTTTGTTTTTCAGGCATCTGTGACAAAAGATCTCGCCATTAGTTTTCCTCAAGTGAAGCACCAGCAGGTATGACAATCCATCTCAGCCCTTTAAGTCATGGCCTTTTAATATCATCACATTAGAGGAGATCCACAGAAACATAGTATCAGAGCATATTAGAGAGGTTGGAAGGGGACCTTCAGAGATCATCCCCTGCCAAAGCAGGATCACCCAGGGGAGTCTGCACAGGAATGCATCCAGGTGGGTTTGGAATGTGTGCACAGAAGGAGACTCCACAGCCTCTCTGGGCAGCCTCTTCCAGGGCTCTGTCACCCTCATTGGAAAGAAGTTTCTCCTCAGGTTGAGCTGAAACCTTCTCTGCTCAAGTTTACATCCATTGCTCCTTGCCTTATTCCTGTGCACCACCCAAAAGAGCTTGGCCCCCTCCACTTGACACCCACCCCTCAGCTATTGATAGACATTGATCAGATCCCCCTCTCAGCCTTCTCTTCTCCAGGCTAAACAGCCCCAGGGCTCTCAGTCTCTCTTCACAGTGGAGATGCTCAATCATCCTTGCGGCTCTCCCTTGGACTTTCTCCAGCAGGTCTCTGTCTCTGCTGAACTGGGGAGCCCAAAACTGGACACAGGATTGCAGCTGTGGTCTCAGCAGGGCAGAGCAGAGGGGGACAAAAACGTCCCTAGACCTGCTGGGATTCTCCCCATCCAAACAAATTAGCAGTGTTAGAGTAATTTGGGGTAACTCATCACCATGAATCCCTGCTCAGATCCACCTTCTGTGTCCTCTAACCCTGTTCCTCTCTATAATGACAAGTCCCAGAAAGCCTTCTCCAGACCAAACAGCCTCAGGGCTCTCAGGCTCTGTTCATAGGAGAGATGCTCAAGTCCCCTAATCATGCTCATGGCTCTCCATTGAAAGATGGGATCACGAAGATCACAGGAAACAACTTTCCCAACAACCCAAAAAAAGGTAAAACACAGAGGTACAACTGCAAAGGAAGTCCTGATCATGCTGGTAAGAGGTACATGTGACACAAATGCAATGATCAAGAGGTGTTGACTGACAAACTCTAAGGGTCTGAGGTCAAAGGCTTATGAGATCACAACTCCAACTGAATTTAAGCTTGCCCACTCACTTGATGAGCAAGGCTGCAAGTCCAGATAAAACATAGACACTGCAGAACATCTGCTGAGAAGGTCACTAGAAGCTGTTGATACTCCCAGCAGAGTAAACATTTAATACTTGCACAACAAGGTAAAACAAAGGCTCATGCAAGGTTCTTCTGAGTACAAAGAATGGAGACTGATTCTTTGTTTATAAAAAGCCATTTAACCATGCTGTTTCCATGCTGGTTCTGCTGTTGTACATTGGTCCACAGCCAAGAATCCCAATTCTCAGCTGTCATCTGCTGAAAAAAATTAAAGCCCAATAGACAGAAATTCCTTCTATACTGTGTAAGCACACTCATTATCAGGCACCTGAAATCAGAAGTGACATCTCAGCCTGGAGAAGAGGAGGCTCCAGGGAGACCTAAGAGCAGCCTGCCAGTACCTGAAGGGGGCTGCAGGAAGGATGGAGAGAGACTGTTTGCAAAGGACTGCAGGGACAGGACGAGGGCCAATGGCTTCAAACTATGGAAGAGCAGATTTAGATTGGATGTTAGGAACAAGTTCTTTCCTATGAGGGTGGTGGAACACTGGCACAGGTTTCCCAGGGAGGTGGTCAAGGCTCCTTCCCTGGAGATATTCAAGGTAATGCTTGACAAGGCTCTGGGCAACCTGACCTAGCTGGGGATGTCCCTGCTGACTGTGGGGAGGTTGGACTGGATGACTTCCAGCCCAGATCATTCCACGATTCTAGGATTTGGCAGTGTACAAGCAAGCCCTTCTCCGTCTTTCTGAGGTGGTGGTGCTGCTGAAGATGGTTGTGGTGCTGAGGGATGTGGTTTAGTGGTAGTAGCATAGCAGTACTGGTGGGATCATGACCTCTAGGTGAACCACTGGACTCAGTGTCCCACACATCTGCCTGGATCAATAACATGGTCATGATACACTACAGAAGAGTGTAGGAGATTTGCTTTACTTCTATGCATGCCTGTACTGGTGGAATAATTTTTAAGCCATTGGGAAGAATGACTCCTAAGAAAAGTCACGATTCTTGACAGGTGCAGTAATGCAGAAGGCATTTAGGAATGCCAGACTGAGAAACCATTACATCCCAAATGTAATATGGGGTAAACCCTTCGAGAGAAGTGCTCAGTCAGCACTCAACTGACAGGACTTAGCAATAAAAGTGTGCTCTGCTCTATTAGGAACACTGTCCCACACCACATCCTGCTCTCCAAGCTGGTGCAGTATTGGTTCCATGGATGGACCATTCAGTGGATAAAGAACTGGCTTGACAGCCACACCCAAAAGGTGGCTGTCAATGGGTCCATGTCCAAGTGGAGGCCAGTGGCAAGTGGAATCCCTCAGGGATCAGCACTGGGACCAGGCTTCTTTAACATCTTTGTTGGCGACATGGACAGTGGCATTGAGGCACCCTCAGCACCAAGCTGTGTGGTGCAGCAGACATGCTGGAGGGAAGGGATCCATCCAGAGGGACCTTGACAAGCTGCGAAGCTGGGCCCAGGACAACCTCATGAGCTTCAACAAGGCCAAGTGCAAGGTCCTGCAGCTGGGTCAGGGAAATCCCAAGCACCAGTATAGGCTGGGCAGGGACAGGCTTGAAAGCAGCACCAAAGAAAAGGCCTTGGGGATGCTGGTGGATGAGAAGATCAACATGAGCCACCAGTGTGCACTTGCAGCCCAGAGAGCCAAGCACAACCTGGGCTGCAGCAAGAGAAGCATAGCCAGCAGGGCAAGGGAAGTGACTCTCCCCCTCTACTCTGTTCTGGTGAGACCCCACCTGGACTACTGCATCCAGTTCTGGAGACCCTATTACAGGAAGGACATAGAGGTGCTGGAAGGTGTCCAGAGAAGGGCCATGAGGATGAGCAGAGGGCTGGAGCACCTCTCCTGTGAGGACAGACTGAGAGAGTTGGGGCTGTTCAATATGGAGAAGTGAAGGCTCCAAGGAGACCTAATTGTGGTCTTCCAGTATCTGAAGGGGGCTACAAGAAAGCTGGGGAGGGACTTTTGAGGGTGTCAGGGAGTGACAGGCCTGGGGGCAATGGAAAAAAATAGAAATGGGTAAATTCAGATTGAAAGTTCTTCCCCATGAGGGTGGTGGACACTGGCACAGGTTGCCCAGGGAGGTGGTGGAAGCCTCATCCCTGGAGCTTTTGAAAGCCAGGCTGGATGTGGCTGTGAGCAACCTGATGTACTGTGAGGTGTCTCTACCCATGGCAGGGGGGTTGGAACTGGATGATGCTTGAAGTCCCTTCCAAGCCTGACAATGCTATGATTGTATGAAATGCATATTTGCAACAAGGGCAAACATTTTTCTTCCCTCCCCAGCCACAGAAGCACAATCAATCAATCCTGAGTACTGTTAGTCCCTCAACTAATGGAGAAAGTTACTACTTACTGAACAGCTCCACAGCAACACCTAATCAAAGGCTTCCAGCTTCCTGCTCTTCTCCCCACCCTTGCCCATGTGGTCATGCCTCTTCCTTCACACTGGCACTCACGCTCAAATGAGTAGGTTATGAGCAAGTCCAGTGATCTGAGCCAGCCAAAATAATTACTACTTTTCCTCTCCTGGATCCACTTTAGGTTGGCTCAGTTCCTTGATCTGACATACCATCTGGTCATACAAGAGCAAGAAGCAGCAAGAAGGCTGGGGAGGGACTTCTCAGGACATCAGGTAGCGATAGGACTAGGGGGAATGGAATGAAGCTGGAGGTGGGGAGATTCAGGCTGGACATGAGGAGGAAGTTCTTCACCATGAGAGTGGTGAAGCCCTGGAATGGGTTGTCCAGGGAGGTGGTTGAGGCCCCGTCCCTGGAAGTGTTTAAGAGCAGGCTGGATGAGGCTCTGGCCAGCCTGATCTAGTGTGGGGTGTCCCTGCCCATGGCAGGGGGGTTGGAACTAGATGATCCTTGTGGTCCCTTCCAACCCTGACTGATACTATGATACTATGATATAAGGGGGTAGGGACACAAAATCAGGGGAGAAAGGGAAGAAGGAAGGTTCAGTGGTAGTCTAAACTGCAGTACTGTGGGTGGGGTGAAGGAATGTCTCCTTCTAGTTACCAAACAACAGGAAAATCACAGCATCCCAGAGTGTTTACTACATACGGGGAGATAAATTCTGCCAACGGACAAATACATACCAGACCTGGTATAACTGGAAGTCACTTCATCCATTTGGTCTGATGTCTGTTAACAACCCAACCACATGAACTCCACTATAATTATTTACAGCCAACTAAATTCATACTAGAAGATGACCATTCATTATTAGCATCTGGATTTCCAGTGGGTAAGACAATAAATGTCTACAGACTTGCCATTTGGAAAAGTATTTCCAATGACACAAAGTCAGATTGAATCTATGAAAAACTCCATTATGAGGAGAGCCTGAGGGAGCTGAAGGCTCTGTAGCTTGGAGAGGAGGAGCCTGAGAGGTGACCTCATTCATGTTGATCAAGATGTGCAGGGTGAGTGCCCAGAGGCTGGAGCCAGGCTCTGCTGGCTGATGCCCAACGCCAGCACAAGGGGCAGTGGTGGAAGCTGAGGCATAGGAAGTTCCATGCAAACAGGAGGAAAAAGTTTTTCCCTGCGAGGGCAACAGAACACTGGAACAGGCAGCCCAAGGAGGTTGTGGAGTCTCCCTCTCTGGAGATATTCAAGACCTGCCTGGATGTGTTCCTGTGTGATCTGCTCTAGGTGATCCTGCTCTGGCAGGGGGCTGGGACTGGATGAGCTGTCGAGGTCCCTTCCAGCCCCTAACATGCTGTGATGCTGTGATTCTGTGAAATGAATGCCTGCTTTCTTCAGTGTAAGGTAGTTATTCCAGTCACCCATAAAAAAAATATAAGCACACTCCCCTGAATGTTTAAAAACAAACCCACTTGTTACATGGGAAGCAGGAATTTGCCAGCACTAATATTTTAAAGCCTTCCTGAATTAGAAGTCTTGTCTATAAAAGCAATCCAATTTTCTCAGCTGTTAGCAGATTGATCAAAAACCAAATTCCTTCCCCCTACCACTATTCCCTTGTGCTCAGTGCTGTGCCATTGGCTCTCACCTTTCCTGAGGTGTTCACCCAGCCTCTAATTGTGAGCTTTCTTTAGCTGAAGAAAGATAAAGTAGGATTTAAAGACCATTTTCAAGTACCTTCATAATACACTAAAAGGTCACTTGCTCGTTCGACTAATTCTGGCTTTAACTTCAATGGTTAGTTTTAAAGCCACTGATCTCTGGTCTAGTTTTTATTTATAGAATGCAACAAGCCCAGATTTTAAAAGAAATACCACAAAATGCCCCAAAATTTCTAATTCATTATGTTCTTCAACTGATGGTGAAAGTTAACTCCTGGCCAAGCTGTCAGTTTGTGGCTTGGGACGGGGGCACTCTGTGTTGGGTTAGGAACTGGCTGGAGGCTGAGCCCAGAGAGTGGTGGTGAATGGTGCCACATCCAGCTGGAGGCCACTCACTAGTGATGTCCCCAAGGGATCAGTGCTGGGCCAAATCCTGTTAATACCTTCATTGATGATCTGGATGAGGGCATTGAGTCCATCATCAGAAAATTTGCAGATGACACCAAGTTTGGAGCAGGTGTTGATTGGTTGCAGGGTAGGAGGGCTCTGCAGAGGGACCTTGAAAGGCTGGACAGATGGGCAGAGTCCAATATGATGGCATTTAACAAGTCCAAGTGCTGGGTTCTGCACTTTGGCCACAACAACCCCATACAGTGTTACAGGCTGGAGACAAAGTGGCTGGAAAGCAGCCGGGCAGAAAGGGACGCGGGGGTGCTAACTGACAGCAGCTGAACATGAGCTAGCAGTGTGCCCAGGCAGCCAAGAAGGCCAAAGGCATCCTGGCCTGGATCAGGAATAGTGTGGCCAGCAGGAGCAGAGAAGTCATTCTGCCCTGTACATAGCACTGGTTAGGACACACCTTCAGTCCTGTGTCCAGCACTGGGCCCCTCAATTTAAGAAGGACATTGAGGCTCTTGAACATGTCCAGAGAAGGGCAATGAGGCTGGGGAGAGGCCTTGAGCACAGCCCTGTGAGGAGAGGCTGAGGGAGCTGGGGTTGCTTAGCCCGGAGAAGAGGAGGCTCAGGGGAGACCTTATTTCTCTCTACAACTACCTGAAGGGAGACTGTAGCCAGGAGGGGTTGGTCTCTATGATTCTGGTTACCAGAAAATAAAAGGTATTTTAATCTAAAGATTACACAAATTAGCATTTTTCTAGTCAACACCTGGAGAGGGGTCACCCACAGGGTGAGAAAACAAGGTGCCTTAGTTTAAAGAAAGGAGAGAAATCATTTTACTCCCACAGCAAGTAAAATGAAGAGGCTTCCAGCACGTCCCTGGGCAACCTGTGCCAGTGTCTCACCACCCTCATGGGGAAGAACTTCCAATCTGAATTTACCCATTTCTATTTTTTTTCATTCCCCGCAGTCCTATCACTCCCTGACACCCTCAAAAGTCCCTCCCCAGCTTTCTTGTAGCCCCTTTCAGATACTGGAAGACCACAAGGCTCCTGGGAGCCTTCTCTTCTCCAGACTGAACTGGAAAGAAACACAGAAATTATATTCAGAAATCATAATCATATAATTCTTTCCCTCATGGGGAAGGACTTTTTCCTAACATCCAATCTGAATCTACCCATTTCTAGTTTTTTTCCATTCCCCCCAGTCCTATCATTACCTGACACCCTACAAGACACCTGAAGAGATATTCATAGAATCATAGAATCAATAAGGTTGGAAGAGACCTTAAAGATCATCAAGTCCAACCTGTCACCCAACACCTCATGACTACTAAACCATGGCACCAAGTGCCACGTCCAAACCCCTTGTGAACACCTCCAGTGATGGTGACTCCACCACCTCCCTGGGCAGCACATTCCAATGGCTAACAACTCTTTCTGTGAAGAACTTTATATTCACCTTGAGCCTAAACCTCCTCTGGCACAGTTTGAGACTGTGTCCTCTTGTTCTGGTGCTGGTTGCCTGGGAGAAGAGACCAACCCCCACCTGGATACAACCTTCCTTCAGGTAGTTGTAGAGATTAATTCTCTAATGATAATAAAAGAAACACTTGCCACAGGCTGAGAAAGAGAAATGATCTTCATATTGGATGTAACTATCTACTTCTAGTTCCCTTGTGTCATGGTTTGAACATGGTGCCTTTAAAAAAACATGGAGTTGAGCCCTCCAGGAAGGTCAGAGAGGTCCATGGACGGGCTGGAAAATTGTAAGTTTGTTATTCAACCCCATAATTCTGCTATCTCTTTGTAAGATGGCAGCAAGGCCAACTTTCTCTCTTTCTTCCCTCCTGTCTGCTCTCTGGTGGGAGTCCGTATCTTCTGGTAAAAATGAGGCTTGTTTGTGGCCTTCACAGGCCAGACCGATTCTCCCTGCACGATCTTGCCCTGTGTAGCCCTCATGGAAGGGAGGCAAAAGAAGGGGAAGAGAAAAGGAGTACTGGAGTTTGAGGTTTAGTCAGGTTGGGGGAAAGTTTGTTGGGGGTTTCATACATCTTGTGTATGTATTAGGTGTTAAGGATTCATGTGTTCTGTGTTTTCCTGGATATAGCCAGCAAGGCGAGGGAGGTGATGCTCCCCCTCTACTCTGGTGAGACCACACCTGGAGTACTGCAACCAGTTCTGGAGCCTCTGTTACAGGAAGCATCTGGAGGTGCTGGAAGGTGTCCAGAGAAGGGCCATGAGGATGATCAGCGGGCTGGAGCTGCTCTGCTATGGAGACAGACTGAGAGAGTTGGGGCTGTTCATTCTGGAGAAGAGAAGGCTCTGAGATCTTCTTGTGGCCTTTCAGGATCTGAATGGGGCTACAGGACTTTCTAGGGTGTCAGGGAGTGATAGGACTGGGAGGAATGGGGAAAAAACTGGAATTGGGTAGATTCAGATTGGATGTTAGGAAGAAGTTCTTCCCCATGGGGGTGGTGAGACACTTGACGAGGTTGCCCAGGGAGGTGGTGGAAGCCTCATGCCTGGAGGTCTTGAAGGCCAGGCTGGATGTGGCTGTGAGCAACCTGCTGTAGTGTGAGGTGTCCCTGGCCGTGGCAGGGGGGTGGGAGTGGATCATCCTTGAGGTCCCTTCCAACCCCAACAATTCTATCATTCTAACTCCATTTTTCTTTCAGTAACACCCCAGGTATCTCAAGATTAACAGTTTCCTCTTCTCAATTTTTGTAAGTTCCTTCCTGAAATTTGGTTGTCAAGAGTTGTGGAACAGAAAGAGGAAGGAATATGCCACCTAGATTGACGCAGAGCCCCGCCATCCTGGTTCGCACAGCCTCATGTTCTAGAAAGGCGCCAGGCTGTAGCCTCTCACTTCAGTTACGTCTATTTATGGGAGTTCATTACAGATAAACACACACAGCTACCCAGACCTTACATAATACTGTTACAGGTAGGAAGAGACTACAGATTCAAAGCAGGATGCAAATGCATCCAGACAAGCATTTCTGACCTATTTTGTCGAGTATATTTTTACATATATAATTGGGTCATGTTCCACTAAGATCAGGCTTTTCCTCTTTAACTCATCTCCATGCATTTATTTTATCACATCTGAACAGCTTCTGCTAATCCTACTCTCTGTCATATTTGGATTAGAGCAACGCAGGACTTGAGCATCATTTTAGCTGACAGATAGGATTGCTGGCAGCCCTAAAGACGTGGGCGGAAAAGGCTGCCGAGCGAGATGGTTTTCTTCGTGCGCACCTATTAGTTACAGTCCCAGGCTGCATTAAGGGAGCTGCAAGCACAGCTTCAGATTCAGAAAGTGTTCTAAGGAAATGCTTCATTCTTCCTTTCTTTTTTTTCTTTTTTTGATGATTAATATTTGTAAGACAGCTATTAAATAATTCACAAATAGAGTGGTCACTTCCAGACTGCTGTCGGGTCAACGCACCTGGAAGCTGCAGCTATTTACATAACAGAGATGAAAGCCTTGAAGAGAGGATTTATAAATCATTTCCAGGGGAACTCTGACAGCTGCTTTGCAAGCATCTCCCTTCCCCAAGTCCCTCTAAGAAACCTGCTTCCTAGATTTCTGCCTGTGAGTCTTCTCTTTTCAAAGTGTTTTGAAAGTACAAATGATTAAGTAGTAGGCAAATTGCCTCCTCAAATCAATGACACAATGAGGTCAGGAAGAGCTGTGCTTCCATGGGAATATAGCAGCTTGAATGCTTCCTGTGTACTCTACAGTTGTGCATATCATTTGCCTATATTTATCACAATCCACTCCTCCCCCAAGCCTAGATTAAAATAACAACATTATGGTTGCTAAGATAAGTGCTCTGAAGTTAAGAAAAGCCAGAAGTGAGATTGCTAGTGCAAAGTTAATTCAGCCCTCTAGTACAACACAGTCTTCAGTATTTTTTTTTAAGGCTCTACTATTTTCCTCCACAGGATCCTGCTTCATTTAGTGCACAGGATGCTCTGGGGATTAATTTGAGTTATATAGTGGAGGAGACCGTCAGTAGAATTCCAGCTTCATTTGCTGCAGTAATAGGAAGCCGTGTAGTAAATGAAGCAGATGAGTCCCCTCCATCCTTCTTTCCATCACTCACTCCCAGATCCATTCCCATTTTCTTTCCTACTTCCCTGGATCACACCTGCTGCCTCCAAGCTGGAATACTTTTGACCAGGCATTTCACATCTCCCTTGCAACTTCTCATCTCCAAGAACGGCATCTGCCTCCCGGCTGGCATCATCACTTGAAGATGATCAACAAGGACAGGCTCCCTCCACATGCTGTCCTGGCAGCTGTAGGGAAAGCACAAGCTCAGGAGAAATGAGATACACAGTTTCTATATTCAGGGCTCACTAGTCAACCTCTGCAGTAAGTTACCATCATTTCTTGAGACAACTAATATATATTCTTGAGATCTCACCATATATTATTGAGGGATTATTATTATTATATATTCTTGAGGTAACTGACATGTGAACAGTAAAAGCAGCTGTTACCAATTTTGATGGGACATAGCTCTCAAATTCTGAGCACATTTTGATTGTTTTGCCATTCAGTTCCTGGAGACGAGTCACTGAATTCAGGCTTGCTGAACACCTTTACTAGAAATACTCCCAAATTATTGTTGTTATTATTATTGTTGTTGTTGTTGTTATCATTGTTATTATTATCACAATACCAATTCTTTTAGTGAACTTACTCATATTGCAATGACTACTTCAACTTCCGTTCACTGACAGATCACAGCAAAGACTTCTGAACTGACCAATGCTAAAAAAGTAGCTACATCCCAATGCCAGTTTTCTACCTGACCCCACCAGAGCAACTGGATATCATAGTATCATAGTATCAGTCAGGGTTGGAAGGGACCACAAGGATCAGCTAGTTCCAAGCCCCCTGCCATGGGCAGGGCACCCCAAACTAGATCAGGCTGGCCAGAGCTCATCAGCCTTCAGGGAGGGGCCTCAACACACCTCCCTGGACAAACATTCCAGGGATTCAAAACCATGGGGAAGAACTTCCTCCTCACGTCCAGCCTGAATCTCCCACCCTCCAGCTTCATTCCATTCCCCCTAGTCCTATCACTCCCCGATAGTTTGAAAAGTCCCTCCCCAGCCTTCTTGTAGGCCCCCTTCAGATACTGGAAGGCCCCAATTAAGTCACTGGAGCCTTTCTTTTCCAGACTGAACAGCCCCAAACTCCTTCAGTCTGTCCTCACAGGAGAGGTGCTCCAGCCTCTGATCATCCTCGTGGCCCTTCTCTGGACACCTTCCAGCACCTCCAGATCCCTTGTAATAGGGTCTCCAGAACTGGACACAGTACTCCAGGTGGGGTAAAGTGCCAACACATCAGCACTCCCTGAAGTGTTTAGATCACGTGAGTAATGACAATGTTTTCCACATGGGATTTCTGCATCCTTTTGCTGCTCTTTGCTGCAATACCCACCTGAACTTCATATACTAACAGTTATTTTTGAACACTGCTATAACATTTTGAGTGTTGGGTTTTTTTAGATGAAAAAATTTCGAAGCCAAATTCAGAAAATTCCACTTTCCCAGATGCCTTCAGACAAATTACTGTTTCAGTAAATGACCAGATGACTAAGGTTTCAGAAGACCTAACCTTTCCTAATAAACTCTCCTTATGAGGAGAGACTGAAGGAGTTGGAGCTCTTTAGCATGGAGAAGAGGAGCCTGAGAGGTGACCTCATTGATGTTGATAAAGATGTGCAGGGTGAGTGCCCAGAGGCTGGAGCCAGGCTCTGCTGGGTGATGCCCAACAACAGCACAAGGGGCAATGGTGGAAGGTGAGGCATAGGAAGTTCCATGTGAATGTTGTCCCTGTGAGGGTGAAAGAACACTGGAACAGGCAGCCCAAGGAGGCTGTGGAGTTTCCCTCTCTGGAGATATTCAAGACCTGCCTGGATGAGTTCCTGTGTGATCTGCTCTAGGTGATCCTGCTAGGGCAGGGGGATGACTGGATGAGCTTTGAAGGTCTCTTCCAGCCACTAACATTCTGTGATTCTATAGTAAGTACCAGGTTTCAATACCATCACTTAAATCAAGACAGTGTCTGTCTCTGCAACTGTAACAGGAGGTAAAAGGAGTTACCGGGGGGGGGGGGGGGGGGGGGGGAAACTGTGGGGGACTGTGATGTATCTGTGAACCCTCGGAAGAGCCCTGGTGAGTAAACATTGCTGTGCTCCCATGAGAAGCTGGAAACTCCCCGGACAGACTGAGTGGGAATGAGAAACCGCAAGGTAAGATGGGAGGCCACCTGGGCTAACTTAACAAGTAACTATAGCAATGCTATCGCTGACCCATGAGAGGCTTGAGAAAAGTTCATTAACCAACTGCAGGCAGCCACACTAACACTACACACAACATAGGAGTTGTGTGCTGGAATAAACGGGGCTTGCTTTTTGGCCTTCTGTGTGCTCTGCTTGTGTTTGATTCTTGTCGCACGGACCGCCGCCTTATCCTTACCCCGACCCCTATACAGTGACAGGAAACAGCACGGAAAATTATGTTATTTTCCTGCATTCTTTCTATTTCATAGAATTCTTTTAACCCCTCATAGAATTCTCTTAATCTCTCTGGTACCAATAATGTGCTGGCTGAATGGATTCTCAGCTCAGACATGCAGCGTGCCTCCTGGAAATCATCTGGTATGGTGAAAGGTTTGATGGCAGCAGACCTTGGGAAACCTCAGCCTACACAGAGTAGCCATTTGATAGCAGCATCTCATGCTTCTGTTTCAGAAGTTGGGTTGGGTTGATTTTCCTTTGGTTGCTTGGGGTTTGTTTTTTTTGGGGGGGGGGGGGAGGGGGTTGGGATTGTGTGGGTTTGTGTGTCTGTGGGGGTTTTTTGTTTGACTGGTTTTAGTTGTTTTGTTGGGGGATTTTGGGTTGTTTTTTTTGGTTGGTTGCTGTTTTTAACTGATAGCATACTTTTGATTCTAAGGATTACTTTAAGGGTTACTTCATGAGCAGGCAGTGTGAGCTTGCAGCCCAGAAAGGCAAATCACAGCCTGGGCTGCATCAAAAGATGTGTTGCCAGCAGATCTAGAGAGATGACTCTGCCACTTTGCTCTGCTCTGATGAGACTTCACCTGGAGTACTGTGTGCAGGGCTGGAGCCTTCAGTATAGGAAGGACATGGAGCTGATGGAGCAGGTCCAGAGGAGGGCCACAAGAATGATCAAGGGTTTGGAGCAGCTCTGCTACCAGGACAGGCTGAGGGAGCTGGAGGTGTTCAGCTTGGAGAAGGAGGTTCCAGGGAGACCTCATAGCAGCCTGCCAGTACCTGAAAGGGGCCTACTGAAAGGATGGGGAGAATCTGTTTATAAAGGCCTGCAGTGACAGGATGAGGGACAGTGGCTTCAAACTAGAGCAGAGCAGATTTAAATTGGATATCAGGAACAAGTTCTTTACTATAAGGGTGGTGGACCACGGGCACAGGTTTCCCAGGGAAGTGGTTGAGGCACCTTCCCTGGAGATATTCAAGGTGAGGCTGGACAAGGGCCTTGGCAACCTGATCTAGTTGGGGATGTCCCTGCTGACCGCAGGGAAGTTAGACTGGATGACCTTTGGAGGTCCCTTCCAGCCTGGACCATTCTATGGTTCACAGGGATCTGCTCAAGAGACTCAGGCACAGAGCACAGCATAAGGTGAAACTGCAGGGCTTACACACCAAGCACCATCACACTTTCCATGAGGACAAAAGAGAAGGACTCTAATTCAAACCTCAGTCATTGAAGGGCACTCAATTAACCCACTGAATCAGAGATAAAACACCAGGGCAACAGGGTGATACCAAATCACTTTGTCAGTTGTATTAATAAGGGGGTGTTTTTATTATATACATGACACCTCTTTAGCCTTTCCAGTTTAAGTAGAATAGAATAGAATTAACCAGGTTAGAAAAGACCTTCAAGATCATTGAGTCCAACCTATTACCAAACACCATCTAATCAACTAAACCATGGCACCAAGTGCCCCATCCAGTCTCTTCCTAACACCTTCAGTGATGGTGACTCCACCACCTCCCTGGGCAGCACATTCCAGTGGCCAATCTCTCTTTCTGGGAAGAACTTCTCCCTAACCTCCAGCCTAAACCTCCCCTGGTGCAGCTTGAGACTGTGTCCTCTTGTTCTGGTGCTGGCTGCCGGGGAGAAGAGACCAGCCCCTGCCTGGCTACAACCTCCCTTCAGGGAGTTGTAGAGAGCAAGAAGGTCTCCCCTGAGCCTCCTCTTCTCCAGGCTAAGCAACCCAAGCTCCCTCAGCCTCTCCTCACAGGGTTTGTGCTCCAGACCCCTCCCCAGCTTTGTTGCCCTTCTCTGGACACCTTCCAGCAACTCAACATCTTTCCTAAACTGAGGGGCCCAGAACTGGACACAAGTGTTATTTGCCTTCTATCCAGAGCATATTGCAGATACCTGTGTTTAACTGTATGTCTGCTTTTAAAAAAGTATGGGAGAGAAGGGAACATGTGAGGGCAGAAAAGTGTGTCTAGTCACATTAAATCCTACACAGTCATACAATCACAGAATGGTCTGGGTTGGAAGCTCAACCAGTCCAACCTTCTCTGCAGTCAGCAGGGACATCCTCAGCTAGATCAGATTGCCCAGAGCCCTGTCTAGCCTCACCTTCAATATCTCCAGGGATGAGGCCCTAACCATCTTCCTGGGCAACCTGTTCCAGTGTTCCACTACCTCATGGTAACAAACTTGTTCCTAACATTCAATCTAAATCTGTTCTTCAGTTTGAAGCTCTTGTCCCTCATGCTTCCAACCCTGACTGATACTATGATACTATGACACGATGCTGTCACTTTAGGCTTGTATAAACAGTCTCTCTCCATCCTTCATGTAGCAGCCCCATTCAGGTACTGGCAGGATGTTATTAGGTCTCCCTGGAGCCTTCTCTTCTCCAGGCTAAACAGCCCCTGCTTCCTCATCCTGTCTTCACAGCAGAGGTACTCCAACCCTTGGATAATCTTTGTGGGCCTGCTCTGAACTCGCCCCAACAGCTCTTATTAAATAAGCTCAAACCCAAGTCCTACAGTGGCCACAGTAACTCTGGCCACTCAACTCAACATTTTTGTTCAGTGAAGTGTAGAAAATCAAATCAAAAACACATACAAGTAACCCAATGCAAGAGTCATGTTTGGGTGCTCCAGCCAGAGCAAGTGTTAAGGTCTCTGCAAAACTGACATTGTAGACTTAAGCAGATGACACTGATTGTCTATTTTCACATATTATCTCTCTCCTCTGGTGAGGACATCTGACAAAGTAAGTCATAATCATTTTACTTATTTCAAATGACACAGAGTCATAAAATCATAGAACTGTCAGGGTTGGAAGGGACCTCAAGGATAATACAATAATAATACAATAAATCCAGGTTGGAAGAGACCTTCAAGACCATCGTGTCCAACCCATCAACCAATCCAACCCACCTAAACAACTAAACCATGGCACCAAGCACCCCATCAAGTCTCTTCCTGAACACCTCCAATGAAGGTGACTCCACCACCTCCACGGGCAGACCATTCCAATGGGCAATCACTCTCTCTGTATAGAACTTCTTCCTAACATCCAGTCTAAGCCTCCCCTGGCGCAGCCTGAGACTGTGTCCTCTTGTTCTGGTGTTGCCTGCCTGGGAAAAGAGACCAACCTCTGCCTGGCCACAATCACCCTCAGGTAGTGTAGAGAGCAATAAGGTCACCCCTCAGTCTCCTCTTCTCCAGGCTAAGCAACCCCAGCTCCCTCAGCCTCTCCTCAGAGGGCTTGTCTTCCAAACCCCTCACCAACTTTGTTGCCCTTCTCTGGACACCTTCCAGCAACTCAACATCCTTCCTAAACTGAGGGGCCCAGAGCTGGACACAGTACTCTAGGTGTGGCCTAACCAGTGCTGTGTACAGGGGCAGAATGACCTCCCTGCTCCTGCTGGCCACACTGTTCCTGATGCAGGCCCAACCCCACGGCCATGACCAGGGACACCTCACACCACAGCAGGTTGCTCACAGTCACATCCACCCTAACCTTCCAAACCTCCAGGCATGAGGCTTCCACCACCTCCGTGGGCAACCTGTGCAGTCTCTCACACCCTCATGGGGAACAACTTCCTGACATCCAATCTGAATCTACCCATTTCTAGTTTTGCTCCATTCTCCCCAATCCTATCACTCCCTGACACCCTATAAAGTCCCTCCCCAGTTTTCTTGTAGCCCCCTTCAGATACTGGAAGGCCACAAGAAGGTCTCCTTGGAGCCTTCTCTTCTCCAGACTGAACAGCCCCAAATCCCTCAGCCTGTCCTCATAGGAGAGGTGCTCCAGCCCTCTGATTATCCTCGTGGCCCTTCTCTGGACACCTTCCAGCACTTCCAGATCCTTCCTGTAATAGGGTCTCCAGAACTGGAGGCAGTACTCCAGGTGGGGTCTCACCAGAGCGGAGGAGAGGGGGAGAATTACACTAAGAAAACTGTTAAGGCAGAATAACAACAAAAAAAACCCCACACCCAAACCAACAAATGGTTCACTGAAAAACACCTGGAGCAAAAACGCTCAAAATGTTTTGTTACTTGTGGACTCATGTAGAAATAGTGACAAGTTCAGTTTTGTTAGAAAGGTGAGAGGTGGCTGCAGTTTTGCCTTTCAGTTTCTCACTTTTAAACCTCCTCCTTCCAACAAAAGGATGCAGCTTCTAAGCCTTTGCACTGGGAAATGAAAGCACCAAAGTAACTTCTAGAGAATTGGCTGCTGCACGGCTCTGAACAGGTCAGCAGCCCCAGCACCTTGGTTGTGTTTGATGAGAAGCCTGCAGCTGAACAGATTGGGCTGTGTATGTCTCTGTCCTCACATGCCTAGGAGCCATCTGGAACCAAACAGCTCAATCATGAAAAGAGTAAAGATAATGAGGAAAATTTCAGCTGCTTGATCAAAAATAGGAGATAGTTGCTTATCTCCTTATTACTCCTGTTTTAAGCCTCATCAAAGATGCAGACTTTTCTTTAGCTCTTTTTGTTTGTATCCTTTTTAACAGCTACATCAGGAGCATCACCACTGCAAAACAAAGTCAGTTAGGAGGCAAGCACTAGCACACTGCTCATCTACTGTTGATGCCTTAGAGACATTGCAGTCCCAGCTGATGCACACCCTAGCAGACCTCACCAGAGACTGCTGTCAGGCCAGCAAGGCCCTCTGAGTGGTTGCTTACATGCAACTAAATTCAAGGCCACAGCATCCTCTCTCTCTACAGAATAACACTTGAGAGAAACAGTAGTTGGAGAAGGAAACAAAAGGCTAAACATATTCTGAACAGCATCACAGAGCATTAGAGGTTAAAAGGGACCTCCAGAGTTCACCAAGTCCAATGCTCCTGCCAAAGCAGGATCCCCCAGGGCAGTCTGCACAGGAATGCTTCCAGGTGCCTTTTGAATGTGTCCACAGAAGGAGACTCCACACCTTCACTGAGCAGCCTGTTCCAGGGCTCTGTCACCCTCACTGTAAAGAAGTTCTCCTCATGCTGTGGTGAAACTTCTATGTTCAAGTTTGTATCCATTGTTCCTTGGCTATTATTGTGCACCACCCAAGTAAGTTTGGTGCCTTCCATTTGACACCCACCACTCAGATATTGATAGACACTGATCAGATCCCCTCTCAGCGTTCTCTCCTCCAGACTAAACAGTCCCAGGGCTCTCAGTCTCTCTTCATAGGGGAGATGCTCAAGTCCCCTCCTGGGATCACATTTCAGCCACCTCCCAAAAGAAGGGGCCCAGGTGCTATTTAGCTTGGCCAGCTTACAGTAGCTTCAAGTCAGCCTGTGCCCCAGCAAGCACCTTGGCCCTGGCCCTACCAACAACAGCTACAGAAAGCCAACCCCCAGCTGCTCTGAAGTTCATGAGTCCACCTTTAATGAGCTTAATTTACTTTCAAGGTAGTCTGACTCCAGATTGCACTGTATTTTTCAAAGGTTTTCCATAGAGCCAGGGAGAAGAGAGGCATGGACACTCCTATGAGGACAGACTGAAGGAGTTGGGGCTGTTCAGTCTGGAGAAGGCTCCCAGGTGACTCATTGTGGCCTTCCAGTACCTGAGGGGGCCTACAAGAAGGCTGGGGAGGGACTTCTCAGGATCTCAGGTAGTGATAGGACTAGGGGAATGGAATGAAGCTGGAGGGGGGGAGATTCAGGCTGGACGTGAGGAGGAAGTTCTTCCCCATGAGAGTGGTGAAGCCCTGGAATGGGTTGTCGAGGGAGGTGGTTGGGGCCCCGTCCCTGGAGGTATTTAAGACCAGGCTGGATGAGGCTCTGGCCAGGCTGATCTAGTGTGAGGGTCCTGCCCATGGCAGGGGGCTTGGAACTAGATGATCCTTGCGGTCCCTTCCAACCCTGACTGATACTATGATACTTCCTTCCAGCCCTTCTGTAACCCCGCAGCATCCCTCCACCAAGCGCAGCTCAGCACCTCTCCTGGCCAAGGGGAAAGATCCAATGCCTGCTCCCCAGAAGGGCTGGAGAAAAATCAAGAGGAAAAAGACTGCAAAGTATTCTGATGGAGGACTGACCTGGGATTTTATTAAGTCTAAATTGTGAGATGAGGAATTACCTGCTAAAAATCTCTGATTGTTTTTTTTGGGGGGGGGGATTTGGTTGGTTGGTTGGTTTATTTGTTTGGGGTTTAGGCGTGGGGTTATTTTAATACCTTCTTTTACATGAAGTGATACAGAAACAGATCACCACCCTCATTAAAAGGTGCTTTTATTTCCTTATTCACTCCCTCAGTTCCCCAACACAAATTTTCCTCTGCTGCTGACAACTTCTGCATTATTTATAGAATGGCCAAAGTATAATGGCCTCTTTCACTTGAGTGAATATCAACATATGTGGAGGAAGTAGGACAGGGAGAGAATGCAGATAAGTGGCAATTTCCATATTGGTAGAGAAAACAGTTGTACACTGACAGCATGACACATTTAGATGTACAGTTCTGTATTTATATATAGTTGATGTCTAGCTTATAAAGGTTCATTCAGCTCTGAAAGCATGTCTGCCTGCTGACTTAAAAGGAGGATAAAAACAGAGGAGAAATACTCATGACCAAAGGCATCAAGATGGCTTCAGGTGGGTGCCTTCTTAAAAAAAAAAAAAGCAACAGAGAGTTGAGTCCTCCAAGAGGACCAGAAAGGTCCAGGAGGCAGATGTAGGAAATTGTCATTTTTGTTATTCAATCCCCATCATCCTGATCTCTCTTTATAAATAGGCTGCAAGGCCAGCTTGCTCTCTTTCCTCCTCTGCACATCCCTGGATGCAGTGAGCTGCCTTATCTGATGTGGGGGGAGGATGGTTCCAGTCTTATCTGCAGCCTTCAAGGCCAAACTAATTTCTGCTGTGCAATATTGGCCTGCTTGCACCCGGTCCCAGGGACTAAGGGGAGGCAGTTTCAGGCCTGGCCAGCCTGAAACCAGCTTAGAAATGGTGGGGGGAGGGGAAGAACGAGCCCTGGGGTGCATATTGAACCCTAGGCTGGGAGAGGAGTGCTGCGGTTTGGTCTGATTTGGTGGAGGTTTTGGTGTGAAGCTTTTGGCTTAATGAGCCTCTCTGTGAAACCCAGATCCTGCATTCCTCTGTATTTCCTATGCTTTGCTGTGCTCATCACTATGATCCCACCCTCATCAAAAAGTAGTCTTTAATGGAATGAAGCTGGAGGTGGGGAGATTCAGGCTGGACATGAGGAGGAAGTTCTTCCCCATGAGAGTGGTGAAGCCCTGGAATGGGTTGTCCAGGGAGGTGGTTGAGGCCCCATCCCTGGAGGTGTTTAAGAGCAGGCTGGATGAGGCTCTGGCCAGCCTGATCTAGCGTGAGGTGTCCCTGCCCATGGCAGCGGGGTTGGAACTAGATGATCCTTGTGGTCCCTTCCAATCCTGACTGATACTATGATACTATGCCTTGTGACACTGTAGTATTGTAGCTTGTGAGAATCTTTTCCACTTGGAGTACTGCATCCAGTTCTGGAGCCCCTATTCCAAGAGGGATCTGGAGGTGCTGGAAGGTGTCCAGAGAAGGGCCACGAGGATGATCAGAGGGCTGGAGCACCTCTCCTATGAGGACAGACTGAGGGAGTTGGGGCTGTTCAGTCTAGAGAAGAGAAGGCTCCCAGGTGACCTCATTGTGGCCTTCCAGTATCTGAAGGGGGCCTACAGGAAGGCTGGGGAGGGACTTTTCAGACTATCAGGGAGTGATAGGACTAGGGGGAATGGAATGAAGCTGGAGGTGGGGAGATTCAGGCTGGACATGAGGAGGAAGTTCTTCACCATAAGGGTGGTGAAGCCCTGGAATGGGTTGTCCAGGGAGGTGGTTGAGGCCCCGTCCCTGGAGGTGTTTAAGCCCAGGCTGGATGAGGCTCTGGCCAGCCTGATCTAGGGTAGAGTGTCCCTGCCCATGGCAGGGGGGTTGGAACTAGATGATCCTTGTGGTCCCTTCCAACCCTAACTGAAACTATGAAACTATGAAACTTTCCAATACTCTGGTCCTGTGTGTGAAGAGGTCTGCTTTTGCCCCAGGGGCATTAGAACAATCTGTCCTGCTCTAAACCATGACAGAAGACGACAACCCTCTTGCTGTGACAGAAAACAGCACCCTGGAAAATTATTCCTAGACAATTAACTTTAGATCTGGCATGAAGATACAATCCCTACAAGACAAAGTATTGTGAAACCAAGAGCCCTTGCCTAATATTTTGGGGGGGACACACACCAACAAAATCCTTAAGCTGCAAACATACATCATGTTTTACTCTCCGCCAGCTTGTTCTACCTTAATGCAGCAGAATTTCTCTCCTGCCTTTTCTTCCACAGCCCTTCACTGAAAATAAATAAGTAAATAAATAATTTTACACTCTGAAGCTTTAACATCACAGCATATTTCCATGTAGAGAGGTGATGCCATGCATTTAAGGGGTCCTCCTCCTACCCAAATCACCTAAGCAGGTTTCTCTCTGCAAATTACAGAAAGCTATATAGAAACACTCTGCACCACGGCTGAGAGGAAAACGTGCTTTGATCACAGTCATGAACCACACCAAAACTAAAGGCTTCAGGCACATTTTACAAGACTCTGGGTATTGTGTTGTTTGGAGACAAAATTTAATGCAGTTCAGAGGGGGAGAAAAAAAACCACACACTAGAAACACCTGAGCTGTTGCTTTCCTGCCCTGCTCCCAAGAGCTCTGCTGACCAGAAAAGCATTCTGACAAGCCTTCCCACAAGCCTTCCCACACATTGCCAAGCATGATTATTTCCATCACTACCAATTGGTGCAGGCATGCTTTGTTCCCTGCATGCTTCAAGGCAAGATCCAAAGCCCTGATGAAGCCAACAGTGCTCTCCTTATCAGCTTCAGTATTCAGGTTTCAGGAAGCATTATCATAGAATCATAGAATCGTCAGGGTTGGAAGGGACCTCAAGGATCATCCAGTTCCAAACCCCCTGCCATGGGCAGGGACACCTCACACTACAGCAGGTTGCTCAGAGACAGAGCCAGCCTGGCCTTCAAAACCTCCAGGCTTCTACCACCCCCTGGGCAACCTGTGCCAGTATCTCATCACCCTCATGGGGAAGAACTTCTTCCTGACATCCAACCTGAATCTACCCCATTTCTAGTTTTGTTCCATTTTCCCCAATCCTATCACTCCCTGACACCCTCAAAAGTCCCTCCCCCACATTCTTTGTAGCCCCCTTCAGATACTGGAAGGCCACAAGAAGGTCTCCTTAGAGCCTTCTCTTCTCCGCACTGAATAGCCCAAACTCCCTCAGTCTGTCCCCATAGGAGAGGTGCTCCAGCCCTCTGATCATCCTCGTGGCCCTTCTCTGGACACCTTCCAGCACCTCCAGACACTTCCTGTAATAGGGGCTCCAGAGCTGGATGCAGTACTCCAGGTGGGGTCTCACCAGAGTGGAGAAGTTATCCCCTTCACTGTTGTGATTTGCAGTAACAGAAGCTACATCCTGCCATGCAACCCCATTTTCATCAGACTGGACAAGACCAACTCCAATGAACTGCCCATGACCATGAAAAGAATACTGGCATCCCCAATAAAATAGACTTGTATTTACAGTTTTAGTGACAGTATGTCCCTCTTTCTGGGGAGTTGACAGTAAAGTTTTCATTGCTATTAAGAATTTGGTGCGGGGAGGGACTTTTTAGGGTGTCAGGGAGTAATAGGGCTGGAGGGAATGGAGCAAAACTAGAAATGGGTAGATTCAGATTGGATGTTAGGAAGAAGTTCTTCACCAAGAGGGTGGTGGAACAGGTTGCCCAGGGAACGGGTTGCCCAGGGAGGTGGTAGAAGCCTCATCCCTAGAGGTTTTTAAGGCCATGCTGGATGTGGCTCTGAGCAACCAGCTGTAGTGTGAGGTGTCCCTGGCCATGGCAGGGGGTTTGGAACTAGATGATCCTTGAGGTCCCTTCCAACCCTGACAATTCTATGATTCTAAGAACTCTGCTTCAGGTTATAAAGTTCATTCCTTCCTGCCAGCACTGCAGAGATTCTGTATACAGACAAATTTGCTATTTTATACATCAAAGCATTTCTCTTCAAACATTCTCTTTAAACCCAGACTCTTGCACAGACTTACTGCACAACTGAGGCTGACACGTTCCCCAGTGAATCAAACACAGCAACACTAACTGCAGCAAAATAAATACCAGGCAGATTTTAATTGGGCATTTCCAAATATGCCATCACCCCTCTATGGGCCAATTACTTTTTTTTTTTGTTTGCAACTCTTAAAAGCAACTCCAAGCAGTCACCACACTCCAGTTTTAGACACAGCTCTAATTCTCCTCTGCATAAAAATGATGGTATCGCCATTAGCACCACTAATTTGGATTCAAAGGACAGGAGTTCAGTTTTCAGCTCCTCAGTAAGGCCTCAGGCACATCACTGAGAATAAGTGTCCCATGTCAGGTCTCTAAAAATTAGTTGATTAAGTCCCACTTAGTGGTCCCAGACTTTTTACAGTCACTGGAATGGAAGATACCTCCAGAGAGCAGTCTGTCTTCCACCAAGACAGATGCCTGAGGTAGGTCACATGAATCACCTTCTGAGGGTATTTAAAGTTAAATGAGATGGATCCTAACCTTAATCTCCCTCTGCCATTGATCCCCATCTGTCATATGGGATTTATTATTTCACCACATCAATAAGACACTACTTTGATTGGCTCCCACATAATATAAATGGCCAACTGATGTGTACAGACTTGCACACTTTGATGTTAATCCTAAAATCTTTACTGCTAGATCTGCAGCTCCACCCTCAAGACAGGCTACCTGGGGAGCTAAAAGTGTCCTTTTGGTTTCTTTTACTCCTTTACACTACCCCATGGCAGAGTAGGATTAAACATGCTCCTGTATCAACTTCTCATTGAAAAGGAGAACAGAAGTCTCCAATAATTACATCCACCTCCAGACAGATGAAGTGGCTCCTATACTGGGGAAGGTGAGGTAGCAGAATTTTAGCAGTTCCTCTGTCAGAGAAGCCCTTGGGCTCACTTTTTGTCATGAAGTATTATTGGAGCTGGAAATAGTTTCTTCCCTTTACACCAGAGCTACAGATTGCATCGGGTTGGAAGAGACCCACAAAGGTCAAGTCCTTGTCCTGCTGTGATAGGGTACAGGAAGCCACAGTACCCTTGCTTAATTTGCAGACATCCATGGCCATCTTAACACTTCATTAGAATAGAATAATCTAGACTAGACTAGACTAGACTACAATAGAATAGAATTAACCAGGTTGAAAAAGACCTTTGAGATCATCAAGTCCAACCTATCATCCAACACTATCTAGTCAATCATCTTGTCCAAGTCGAGGGAAACAAACAAAGCCAACAAACCCACCCCAAACCCAACAAACCCACCCACCCCAAACCTAAAGCACCAAATACAAACAACAAACTTCTGGGCTCAAACTCAGCTCACCTAATAAGAGGAAATACATTTCACTGAGAAATACACTAAGAAGAATTGTGGTCTAAGTAGGCTACAACTGCATGTACAACATTAGGCCAAACCCAATGGAAAAAGCCACGTGGTCTGAAGCAGTTGCTTTGTACCAGGAACATTTCAGCACATTGTGGGTTTCAGGCTTGCTCTGTGTTGCCTTACTTAGGAAAAGAAACCTATAGTTAGTACTGTTAAAACTGACAGCTACAGTGCACTCTGTGACTGCATTCACACCTGCAAGGATACTGGTTAGTATGTTTATTGCATGTCAGTCTTAAGAGACTGAACTTGCTGCAACTAAGCAGCTAGAACTGCTTCCACCTGCCCTGTGCAGGGCTTCTGTAGGTCATTATCTCTGTGCCAACACATACAATACAATACAATACAATACAATACACCAGGTTGGAAGAGACCTTCAAGATCATCGCGTCCAACCCATCAACCAATCCAACCCACCTAAATACAGAATTGTTGATTGTCACTGAATGACCAGGATGTCCCTCAGCTCACATGATCCACTGCTAAACACATTACCTATTACCATTTAGAATCATGGAATTGTTAAGGTTGGAAGGGACCTCAAGGATCATTCAGTTCCAATCCGCCTGCCATGGGCAAAGACACCACACACTACAGCAGATTGCTCACAGCCACATCCAGCCTGGCCTGAAAAACCTCCAGGGGTGAAGCTTCCACCACTTCCCTGGGCAACCTGTGCCAGTCTCTCACCACCCTCATGGGGAAGAAATTCTTCCTAACATCCAATCTGAATCTGCCCATTTCTACTTTTGCTCCATTCCCCCCAGTCCTATCACTCTCCCTGACACCCTAAAATGTCCCTCCTCAGCTTTCTTGTAGCCCCTTCAGATACTGGAAGGCCACAATGAGGTCACCTGGGAGCCTTCTCTTCTCCAGACTGAACAGCCCCAACTCCCTCAGTCTGTTCTCATAGGAGAGGAGCTCCATCCCTCTGCTCATCCTCATGGCCCTTCTCTGGACATGATGTATACATACAGAAAACACACAGTTATGATGAGGCAATCGCTTTGAAATGCTAACTTGACTAACCACAACCAGTAAACCTGCTGGTGGTCTTTCAGAGTGGGAAAGTTCCAGGACATTCCCTTAACCTGCTTTTATAAGTGATAAACACTAAGCACAGTTCTACATTATTTGCAATACACTTCATAAAATGTGTACTAAGAATTTATTCAATACAATTATCTCTAAGCCTGATTGAAGCAACTACTTTAAGTATCTTACCAGCACTTATGGCTCTAAGTAGGACAGGCTGAACCAGTAGTTTTCAGAGCTAAAGAAGCAGCTCTTACACTATCTCAACAGCCTAACTCTCAAGCTATTCAGAGTCATCAATTTATCCCAAAAGGACTCAAGAAGTAGCCAACACCTGGCATAATGAAAGAAAAAAAAACCCTTCAATAATTTGTTAACTGCAAACAAGCAGCAAGACTTGGACAGACTGGAGGGCTGGGCAAAGAGGAGCCTAGTGAGGCTCAATAAGGGTAAGTGGGAAGGAATAAGCTGCAGCAGTACAGGCTGAGAGGTGATCTGCTGGAGAGCAGCCCTGCAGAGGACCTGGGAGTGCTGGTGGACAACAAGTTCTGCGTGGGACAGCAATGTGCCCTGGGGGCCAAGAGAGCCAATGGGGTCCTGGGGTGCATTCAGAGGAGTGTGGCCAGCAGATCCGGGGAGCTTCTCCTCCCCCCTCTGCTCTGCCCTGCTGAGACCTCACCTAGAATATTGCATCCAGTTCTGGGCTCCCCAGTTCAAGAGGGACAGGGACCTGCTGGAGAGAGTCCAATAGAGGGCTACAAAGATGCTGAAGGGACTGGAGCACTGCCTGATGAGGAGGCTGAGAGCCCTGGGGCTGTTTACCCCGGAGAGGAGAAGACTGAGAGGGGGGTTAATAAATGTTTACAAATATCTGAGGGCTGTGGGTCAAGAGGGAGGGCACAGGTTCTGTTCAGTTGCACCCTGGGGATAGGGCAAAAGGCAATGGATGGAAACTACAGCACAGGAGGTTCCACCTCAACATGAGGAGCCAACCTCATGAACTTCAACAAGACCAAGTGCAGGCTCCTGCATCTGGATCGAGGCAATCCCAGGCACAAATCCAGGCTGGGCAGGGACTGGCTGGGGAGCAGCCCTGAGGAGAGAGACTTGGGGGTGCTGGTGGACGAGAAGCTCAACATGAGCTCTCAATGTGCACTTGCAGCCCGGAAAGCCAACCAGATCCTGGGCTGCATCAGGAGAAGTGTGGCCAGCAGGTCAAGGGAGGGGATTCACCCCCTCTCCTCAGCTCTGGTGAGACCCCACCTGGAGTACTGCCTCCAGTTCTGGAGCCCCTATTACAAGAGGGATCTGGAGGTGCTGGAAGGTGTCCAGAGAAGGGCCACGAGGATGATCAGAGGGCTGGAGCACCTCTCCTATGAGGACAGACTGAAGGAGTTGGGGCTGTTCAGTCTGGAGAAGAGAAGGCTCCCAGGTGACCTCATTGTGGCCTTCCAGGATCTGAAGGGGGCCTACAAGAATGCTGAGGAGGGACTTCTCAGGATATCAGGGAGTGATAGGACTAGGGGGAATGGAATGAAGCTGGAGGTGGGGAGATTCAGGCTAGATGTGAGGAGGAAGTTCTTCACCATGAGAGTGGTGAAGTCCTGGAATGGGTTGTCCAGGGAGGTGGTTGGGGCTCCGTCCCTGGAGGTGTTTAAGACCAGGCTGGATGAGGCTCTGGCCAGCCTGATCTAGCGTGAACTGTCCCTGCCCATGGCAGGGGGCTTGGAACTAGATGATCCTTGTGGTCCCTTCCAACCCTGACTGAAACTATGAAACTTCTTGACTGTGAAGGTCACAGAGCACTGGAACAGGCTCCCCAGAGTGGCTGTGGAGTCTCCTTCTCTGGAGCCTTTCAAGAGCCATCTGGATGCATTCCTGCATGACCTGTGCTGGATTCTATGGTCCTGCTGTGGCAGCGGGGTTGGACTCAATGGTCTCCAAAGGTCCCTTCCAACCCCTAACGTCCTGCAATCCTGTAATCTGAGTGCATCTTTAACTGGGCTCAGTATTCACTACATCCACCTATGCCCTTCTAGCCACCTTTGTTTATGGATTACTTTTCAGCACAAAAAGGGTCAAGAACAAAATAGGAGAAGGCACTAACACCCTAACAAAGGCATGCCAGGTGACCATCCCTTTCTGCAAATGATACAGGTTTCTTCTCTGAAATCAGCTAATGCCATTGGACTTGCAAACTGTTTGAAAACTAACTGAATATCAGAGCCATTCCAAGAGCCAAACGTCAACCCAAAGCAAATCAAATGCTCCCAGCTTTGTCTTAATATGAGGAGGAAATTTCAAAAGCAGCTGTCAGTCATAGGCAACTGTTGACAAGCTCCTTTAAAATGATGACATTATTCTCCCTTTCACCTAGATGGAATGCATGCATTGTGGAATCTTGTTGATATCCACGAGCTAGCCAGACAGACAGGACAGAAAAAGGGTTTGGCTTCGGGGATACATTTGAATCCTTCAACAGCAGTGCAGGCAGTCCCTACTGTGCCTGCAGAAGTCTGATTCATCACCTTTAAGGGACATTTCCCCAGCTGCTGCTTTAGAAGCCACTTGATGCTACCTAGGTAAACAGTGCTCAGTTCAAAAAGCAGGAGCTCTAGCTGCTTGATAACAGTAATAAATATTTCAATATTCTCCTTCTAAAATGCTGATATCCTTAGCAGGTTTCATTCCTTGCTTACCTATAACAACACAGAACTTCCATCAATATTTATAAAGAACATATTTTTTTTTTCTTCCCCCTAAACAGCTCACAATTATTAGCCAGTGCACAATCTGCTAAGCCATATTTGCATATCAAATAAGTGGCTCCAAGTCATTAATAAATGTGGAGATATATCTCATAGATATAGATACAGATATAGATATAGATACAGATATAGATATAGATACTGAAAATGACAAATGCAAGAGAAGAACTACAGGAGGTGACTCCATCATCCTCCCTTCCTGGGTATCTGATGGCTGGAAATGATCCTGTCCTGAAGGCGTGATGGCTGGGCCCTTGGGCCATTGTTGTAGGCCAGCTGCAGTCCAGTGAGCAATGTTATCTTTGCACCTTCCAAGAGGCCTTCCAGTGGCTCTGCCCAACGCACATCAGCTGTTGTCTGGGCAAGCAGCAAGTGATTTTATCTTTGTTGAGTCACACCAGGAGAGACAAGCTTTTAGTCTCTCACATTGTCCCAGACAGCTACTTGTAAGTTTTCAGGTTACCCTGTCTCAGGAAGCTAAAGAGCACTAAATACACATTATACAGAAAAGAAAACTTTCAAACCTGCTATGGAGTATTTACAAAACCAGAACAAATACACTAGATGAGCACAGCAAAGGCCTTACATAGCTGCAGCATATCATGAAGGACTGACCTCTGTCAAGGTCACATGGATCTTTCATGGTGCTCCTCAGCCTCTCACTAGCAGCTGAGTAAAGCTAACGAAGCTTGAAGAAAGCTGAAGAGGCAGCGCAAGGTAAGTCATTATTAGATGGAAAACAAATAAATCTATGAAGTGAAAACTATGGGAAAGATAAAAAGGCATCTGCTGTCAGAATTTTCCTGAGGAAATGTTACTGTCCCAGATATACTTATCAAATGTAACAATTCAGCAAGCACATCTCTAATTAAAGATGCAGGCTGTTGGAAGAGAGGGAAACTCTTCATTCCAGGATGCAGAAATTCTGCAACTCAACCACTCAGACACTCCATTTACAGTCAAAATGTTATTTGTCTTCCACAACTCATGGACATATCTTTGGGAATTCAGTGGAAGGACCCCCTCAAACATGACTTTCACTTGACACTCGAGTAGAACTGTGTCACTCTCATAAGGGACACCCATTGGGTAACCATTTGTAGTGGGTTGAGGCAGCCCCCCTCCCCACCACGGGCAAAAATAACAACTCAGACAAACGGATTGCAAAAGCGATGGAAAGTTTAAATGAAAAAGCAGTGAATGTTTACAGAGAGCCAGAAGCAGTGACAAAAGAAAATCCCCAAACATACCCAGGAAGATCCCATCCCCACCTGGGGGTACATCCAAGACCCACCCAGGGCTCCTTCCTCCCCCCTCCCCACTGCTAGGCTAGTCTCAGCTGGCCACATCTGAGACTGCCCATCCCCCTGTGCCCTTGGGCCTAGCCAGGCCCATGGCAGGGAGACAACATCTCCCCCAGTTACCAGGCGCTGGCAAGGAAGAAAGAGGAGGTGCCAGACCTCGCACTGGATCTTATAGTGGTGGTGCAGAGAATTATGGTAGAAATACCTAGTTTCCTGTGTCCACCCACTGGGCTGGACCTCTGGACACAGGAAGCACCTCATGTAGCAGAGGGCACCCAGCCCAAACTGCAACACCATTAGAATCACAGAATCATAGAATCAGTAAGGTTGGAAGGGACCTCAAAGATCATCAAGTCCAACCTGTCACCCAAGACCTCATGACTAGACCAATCCCCTCTTGATCACCTCCAGGGATGGTGACTCCACCACCTCCCTGGGCAGCACATTCCAATGGCTAACAACTCCCTCTGTGAAGAACTTTCTCTCACCTCCAGCCTAAAATTACCATCAATGAACCAGCATGGCTTAACACATGGAAAGACAACATGGAAGATTATCTCCAAGTTTATTCTTGTGCAAAGCAGACTTATGACAGGGTTCCCTGGCTTAGATCACTGCCACCTGCAAGGCCAGCTCCAGAACAGGTTTGGAAGAACAGTCCTTGAGATGGAACCTGACTGACGGGAAACTGCAAACTAATTAAGGCCTATTTACAAAAGCCCAGGCCAGGCTGATGGGACACATGATATTGTCCTCCCACATCAGAAAGAATCACAGAATCAGGCAGGTTGGAAGACACCTCCAAGATCATCAAGTCCAACTGATCACCCAACCCTAACTAATCAACTTTTCAGGCTATCAGGGAGTGATAGGACTAGGGGAATGGACTGAAGCTGGAGGTGGGGAGATTCAGGCTAGATGTGAGGAGGAAGTTCTTCACCGTGAGGGTGGTGAGGCCCTGGAATGGGTTGTCCAGGAAGGTGGTTGGGGCCCCTTCCCTGGAGGTGTTTAAGCCCAGGCTGGATGAGGCTCTGGCCAGCCTGATCTAGTGTAGAGTGTCACTGCCCATGGCAGGGGGGTTGGAACTAGATGATCCTTGTGGTCCCTTCCAACCCTAACTGAAACTATGAAACTATGAAACTAAACCATGGCACTAAGTGCCTCATTCAGTCTTTTCTTAAACACCTCCAGGGACACTGAATCCACCACCTCCCTGGGCAGCACATTCCAATGGCCAATCTTCTTTCTGGGAAGAGCTTCTTTCTAAGATCAAGCCTAAACCTCCCCCTGCACAGCTTGAGACTGTGTCCTCTTGTTCTGGTGCTGGGTGCCTGGGAGAAGAGACCAACCCCCACCTGGCTGCAACCTCACTTCAGGCATTCTCTTTTTAAAACAGAACTGCTCTAAGATAATTTATAGGTTTAGGACATAGAGGGACAAAAGTTGGTAAAAAACCAAACCAAAACAACAAAACAACACAAAAAAAATCCCCTATAATCCTAACCAAAAGCCCCACATCATCAGTTACCAGTTTCAAGGGGCTTTAAATTAAACACCAGTTAGACAAATAAGCAGAAATTTCTTGTTGGTATGGTGGGGACAAAAAAATCCTTTAAAAAGCAGATTTTATACAATTAAATGGCAGCTTAAGAGAAGTTCAGACACAGCCTGCTCACAGTAGATGAACAACATGCCACACCGTTACAAAAAAGATGATCTAATCCATGAGACACCAGAGGAGCTAATGGTAGCAAGGTCAACGGTGTGGTGATCTTCAAACCAGAGGACAGCTAATTATCTGCTCTGTCTCCTGGATTAACACCAATCAGAAATGCTGCAAGTTCTCTGTGAAAGTTAAAACTTGCACCTGGTCCAGCTAAAAGGCAAGAAAACAGTGATACAGAGACTTCAGGAAGGAAAACAAAACCAAAAATCAGTCTCCTCAGTAAAACAGCGAGCAGGCAAAAAGGAGCAAACAAACTCTGCTGCAAGACAGAAGCTTTTTCAATGCTCCAGTGGAATGATTTTAACCTATCTGTTGTTATTATTCTTCAGACCAACTGAATTAGATGGACTAATCATATTATAATGTAAACTCTGAGGAGTCCACCTCTCTCAAACTGTCTGAAACCTGGGGAAATTCTGTCCACAACTGTATTTCCTTTCCAATTGTAACACTTCCACAGACACACACAGAAACATTCTTCCCAGGCTGAGCCATTGTAGCATGCATGTGGGGAGCTCAGTCCTGGCTGGGGGTCAGATGGCCACCAAAGCCAGCCACCTTCTTAGATGGACAGGGCAAAGAGGAAAATTCAGAAGAGTCATGAGCCAAGATAGGAGCAGTTTAATTAGGCAAAGTCAAAAGCAAAGGCATGCACAGAAGCAAGAGCAAAGATGTTACTCTACATCTTTTCAGCAGATGATGTCTGGCCTCCCTGGAAAGCAGGGCTTGAATATATTTGGAAGGACAGACCATCAACTCATATCTCTCTACTTCCTTCTTCCCGTTGGCCATTATATCTGAGCTGACTTCATGCAGCATGGAATACCCCTGTGGTCAGTTTGGGTCAGCTGGCCCAGCTTCATCCCCTCCCAAGATCTTGCCCAACCCTCTGTCTACAATTGTGAGGGGAATGTGGGAAAAGCACAGCCTTGGTGTTGTGCAAGCACTGCCCTGCAGTAGCCAAATCACTGGTGTGTTATTGATGCCCTTCCAGCTACCCCAACAAAACACAGCACTAGGAAAGATGCTATGGGGAGATCCAGCTCCATCCCAGCCAAACCCAATACAGCATGCCCGACCAGGATGCTGCATGAACTTCTATCTATTAGAGCACATTTTAGTAGCAGGAATTCCACTGCATAACACTCAAGGAATCTCTTGGCAATATACAGCTGTCCAAAGAGTACTAAGAGTTTAGGAGTCTCATTAAGAAGCACATTTGGCACAAGTCAAATCATGCAACTCCTGAGTCCTTCCTCTAACCTAACTGCAGTCATCCAGCACCCTTTTTGAAGGTGGTACGCTTCCTGCTCTCCACATTTCAGTGTTTACAGCTGTGTGTGGCACCTCTGCTCTTTAACACAATGACACACATTCAGGACTGTGTCCAGTTCTGGGCTCCTCATTTACTCACTGAACGTGTAGGAGGGCAACAGGCTGAGAGCCCTTGCCTATGAGGCTGAGGGAGCTGAGAGTGTTTAGCCTGCAATGGAGAGGCTCAGGGGAGACCTTATTGCTCTCTACAACTATCTGAAAGGACACCCTCTCAAGCTATGCCAAGGGAAGTCTAGGCTCAGAGGTGAGGAGAAAGTTCTTCCCAGAAAGAGGAATTGGCCATTGGAATGGGCTGCCCAGGGAGGTGGTGGAGTCACCATCCCTGGAGGTGTTCAGTAAAGGACTGAAAGTGGCACTGGGAGCCATGGTTTAGTTGTCAGGAGGTACTAGGAATTAAGTAATAATAGGTTGGATTTGATGATCTCTGAGGCCTTTTCCAACCTGGTTGATTCTAGGACAGATGACATCCCCCTGGCTGCAATCCCCACATTTCTTCCAAGAATCATCCATTCAGCAGAAATTCCAGCTTGTCTACTGGAAGGAGGCAAAAGCACTACCATTTCCTTTTTAAAACACACTTTGATGTAGCAGGATGACAATCCAAATTAAATCATAGCATCAGTCAGGGTTGGAAGGGACCACAAAGATCATCTAGTTCCAACCCCCCTGCCATGGGCAGGGACAACCCACACTAGAGCAGCTGGCCAGAGCCTCATCCAGCCTGAGCTTAAACACCAACCACCTCCCTGGATAACCCATTCCAGGGCTTCACCACTCGCATGGGAAAGAGCTTCCTCCTCACATCTAGCCTGAATCTCCCCACCTCCAGCTTCCTACCTGATGTCCTGAGAAGTCCCTCCCCAGCCTTCTTGTAGGCCCCCTTCAGATACTGGAAGGCCACAATGAGGTCACCTCAGAGCCTTCTCTTCTCCAGACTGAACAGCCCCAACTCCTTCAGTCTGTCCTCATAGGAGAGGTGCTCCAGCCCAAGGCTGGGGAGGAGTCTGGAGCAAAGACCTGAGAGGAGAGGCTGAGGGAGGTGGGGTTGCTTAGCCTGGAGAAGAGGAGGCTCAGGGGAAGACTTTATTGCTCTCTACAACAGCCTGAAAGGAGGTTGTAGCCAGTGGGGCTGGTCTCTTCTCCAGGCAACCAGCACCAAACAAGAGGACACAGTCTCAAGCTGCACCAGGGGAAGTTTAGGCTGGAGGTGAGGAGAAAGTTCTTCCCAGAAAGAGGAATTGGCTATTGGAATGTGCTGCCCAGGGAGGCGGTGGAGTCACCATCCCTGGAGGTGTTCAAAAAAGGATTGGATATGGCAGTTGGAGCCATGGTTTAGTTGTCAGCAGGTGTTAGGTAGTAAGCTTGGACTTGATGATCTCTGAGGTCTTTTCCAAGCTGGTTGATTCTGTGATTATTTTATTATGGAAACAAATAGAGATGGGGGAAGCAACCTGATGCCCCAGAGGCAAATAAGCAGTTACTACCTTTCCACTGTTGCAACTGCTTTCACAACCAGTTTTCAACGACACGAACAAAAGCAACACCCTCAATATAAAAGGTAGAAAACAAAGCTTGTAAAGGGATTTTTAACCAACTTCATTAAATCAGCACGGAGCAGCTTTGAGGCACCGCACTACCTCATCACTACAACCATGGCAACGTTAGTAAAACTGAGCAGTGCCTGAGACAGCATCGTTAAAGCAACGAAGTTGCTTTCACTTCTGCATAAAGTTTTGTTTTCCTGATAACATCAATCCACATAATTATGGGAATTAATGAGTAACAGCCTGCCTGGCTTTCTGGTGACACTCAAATTTGTATGGTCTTCAGTTTGGAAGAATCAAGTATCAGTAGCTTATCAAATAACTGTGCCACAGAGGAGACATTCTAGGTTTGCTTTGTGTTGTGACACATTCTCCCAGCATCATTCAAGGATGGCCAGAAAAAGCAGAAGTGCCATCCTCACTTGGCAACCCTGAGAATTTAAAAGGTGGCAACATCACTCCCTCTAGGTTGGAGAGGGAGAAGTGTTCTGTGCCTGCTGTTCTGAGGAAATAAAATTCCAGACTAGTAGTGGTAAGAAAACAGGTTAAGGGGAAAGAAAGAAATAGTCAGCCCTCTTATAAGCATTTATAGTAAACAGAAGGCCCAAGAAATGCTACACATTGAGTCACTGAGGAAAATAAACAATAGAAAAGCCAGCCCCTAAAACATTTTGATGAGACATTTGTCAACAGGAATCATTAAGGAGATGGTTT
>CM037632.1:54723930-54795714 GCA_015227895.2 Colaptes auratus
GGAACAGAAAGAGGAAGGAATATGCCACCTAGATTGACGCAGAGCCCCGCCATCCTGGTTCGCACAGCCTCATGTTCTAGAAACGCGCCAGGCTGTAACCTCTCACTTCAGTACGTCTATTTATGGGAGTTCATTACAGATAAACACACACAGCTACCCAGACCTTACATAATACTGTTACAGGTAGGAAGAGACTACAGATTCAAAGCAGGATGCAAATGCATCTAGACAAGCATTTCTGACCTATTTTGTCGAGTATATTTTACATATATAATTGGGTCATGTTCCACTAAGATCAGGCTTTTCTCTTTAACTCATCTCCATGCATTTATTTTATCACATCTGAACAGCTTCTGCTAATCCTACTCTCTGTCATATTTGGATTAGAGCAACGCAGGACTTGAGCATCATTTTAGCTGACAGATAGGATTGCTGGCAGCCCTAAAGACGTGGGCGGAAAAGGCTGCCGAGCGAGATGGTTTTCTGTGCGCACCTATAGTTACAGTCCCAGGCTGCATTAAGGGAGCTGCAAGCACAGCTTCAGATTCAGAAAGTGTTCTAAGGAAATGCTTCATTTCTTTCTTTTTTTTTTTTTTTTTTTGATGTTAATATTTGTAAGACAGCTATTAAATAATTCACAAATAGAGTGGTCACTTCCAGACTGCTGTCGGGTCAGCGCACCTGGAAGCTGCAGCTATTTACATAACAGAGATGAAAGCCTTGAAGAGAGGATTTATAAATCATTTCCAGGGGAACTCTGACAGCTGCTTTGCAAGCATCTCCCTTCCCCAAGTCCCTCTAAGAAACCTGCTTCCTAGATTTCTGCCTGTGAGTCTTCTCTTTTCAAAGTGTTTTGAAAGTACAAATGATTAAGTAGTAGGCAAATTGCCTCCTCAAATCAATGACACAATGAGGTCAGGAAGAGCTGTGCTTCCATGGAATATAGCAGCTTGAATGCTTCCTGTGTACTCTACAGTTGTGCATATCATTTGCCTATATTTATCACAATCCACTCCTCCCCCAAGCCTAGATTAAAATAACAACATTATGGTTGCTAAGATAAGTGCTCTGAAGTTAAGAAAAGCCAGAAGTGAGATTGCTAGTGCAAAGTTAATTCAGCCTCTAGTACAACACAGTCTTCAGTATTTTTTTTTAAGGCTCTACTATTTTCCTCACAGGATCCTGCTTCATTAGTGCACAGGAAGCTCTGGGGATAATTTGAGTTATATAGTGGAGGAGACCGTCAGTAGAATTCCAGCTTCATTTGCTGCAGTAATAGGAAGCCGTGTAGTAAATGAAGCAGATGAGTCCCCTCCATCCTTCTTTCCATCACTCACTCCCAGATCCATTCCCATTTTCTTTCCTACTTCCCTGGATCACACCTGCTGCCTCCAAGCTGGAATACTTTTGACCAGGCATTTCACATCTCCCTTGCAACTTCTCATCTCCAAGAACGGCATCTGCCTCCCGGCTGGCATCATCACTTGAAGATGATCAACAAGGACAGGCTCCCTCCACATGCTGTCCTGGCAGCTGTAGGGAAAGCACAAGCTCAGGAGAAATGAGATACACAGTTTCTATATTCAGGGCTCACTAGTCAACTTCTGCAGTAAGTTACCATCATTTCTTGAGACAACTAATATATATTCTTGAGATTTCACCATATATTATTGAGGGATTATTATTATTATATATTCTTGAGGTAACTGACATGTGAACAGTAAAAGCAGCTGTTACCAATTTTGATGGGACATAGCTCTCAAATTCTGAGCACATTTTGATTGTTTTGCCATTCAGTTCCTGGAGACGAGTCACTGAATTCAGCCTTGCTGAACACCTTTATTAGAAATACTCCCAAATTATTGTTGTTATTATTACTGTTGTTGTTGTTGTTGTTGTTATCATTGTTATTATTATCACAATACCAATTCTTTTAATGAACTTACTCATATTGCAATGATTACTTCAACTTCTGTTCACTGACAGATCACAGCAAAGACTTCTGAACTGACCAATGCTAAAAAAGTAGCTACATCCCAATGCCAGTTTTCTACCTGACCCCACCAGAGCACCTGGATATCATAGTATCATAGTATCAGTCAGGGTTGGAAGGGACCACAAGGATCAGCTAGTTCCAAGCCCCCTGCCATGGGGAGGGACACTGCACACTAGATCAGGCTGGCCAGAGCCTCAGCCAGCCTGGTCTTAAACACCTCCAGGGACGGAGCCCCAACCACCTCCCTGGACAACCCATTCCAGGGCTTCACCACTCTCATGGGGAAGAACTTCCTCCTCACATCTAGCCTGAATCTCCCCCCCTCCAGCTTCATTCCATTCCCCTAGTCCTATCACTCCTGATAGTCTGAAAAGTCCCTCCCCAGCCTTCTTGTAGGCCCCCTTCAGATCCTGGAAGGCCACAATGAGGTCACCTCGGAGCCTTCTCTTCTCCAGACTGAACAGCCCCAACTCCTTCAGTCTGTCCTCATAGGAGAGGTGCTCCAGCCCTCTGATCATCCTCGTGGCCCTTCTCTGGACACCTTCCAGCACCTCCAGGTCCCTTTTGTAACAGGGTCTCCAGAACTGGAGGCAGTACTCCAGGTGGGGTAAAGTGCCAACACATCAGCACTCTCTGAAGTGTTTAGATCACGTGAGTAATGACAATGTTTTCCACATGGTATTTCTGCATCCTTTTGCTGCTCTTTGCTGCAATACCCACCTGAACTTCATATACTAACAGTTATTTTTGAACACTGCTATAACATTTTGAGTGTTGGGTTTTTTTAGATGAAAAAATTTCGAAGCCAAATTCAGAAAATTCAACTTTCCCAGATGCCTTGAGACAAATTACTGTTTCAGTAAATGACCAGATGACTAAGGTTTCAGAAGACCTAACCTTTCCTAATAAACTCTCCTTATGAGGAGAGACTGAAGGAGTTGGAGCTCTTTAGCATGGAGAAGAGGAGCCTGAGAGGTGACCTCATTGATGTTGATAAAGATGTGCAGGGTGAGTGCCCAGAGGCTGGAGCCAGGCTCTGCTGGCTGATGCCCAACAACAGCACAAGGGGCAATGGTGGAAGGTGAGGCATAGGAATTTCCATGTGAACATGAGGAAGAATGTTTTTCCCTGTGCGGGTGAAAGAACACTGGAACAGGCAGCCCAAGGAGGCTGTGGAGTTTCCCTCTCTGGAGATATTCAAGACCTGCCTGGATGAGTTCCTGTGTGATCTGCTCTAGGTGATCCTGCCCTGGCAGGGGGATGACTGGATGAGCTTTGAAGGTCTCTTCCAGCTCCTAACATTCTGTGATTCTATAATAAGTACCAGGTTTCAATACCATCACTTAAATCAAGACAGTGTCTGTCTCTGCAACTGTAACAGGAGGTAAAAGGAGTTACCCGGGGGGGGGTGGGGAAACTGTGGGGGACTGTGATGTATCTGTGAACCCTCGGAAGAGCCCTGGTGAGTAAACATCACTGTGCTCCCATGAGAAGCTGGAAACTCCCTGGACAGACTGAGTGGGAATGAGAAACCGCAAGACAAGATGGGAGGCCACCTGGGCTAACTTAACAAGTAACTATAGCAATGCTATCGCTGACCCATGAAAGGCTTGAGAAAAGTTCATTAACCAATTGCAGGCAGCCACACTAACACTACACACAACATAGGAGTTGTGTGCTGGAATAAACGGGGCTGGCTTTTTGGCCTTCTAGGTGCTCTGCTTGTGTTTGATTCTTGTCGCCCGGACCGTCGCCTTATCCTTACCCCGACCCCTATACAGCGACAGGAAACAGCACGGAAAATTATGTTATTTTCCTACATTCTTTCTATTTCATAGAATTCTTTTAACCACTCATAGAATTCTCTTAATCTCTCTGGCACCAATAATGTGCTGGCTGAATGGATTCTCAGCTCAGACATGCAGCGTGCCTCCTGGAAATCATCTGGTATGGTGAAAGGTTTGATGGCAGCAGACCTTGGGAAACCTCAGCCTACACAGAGTAGCCATTTGATAGCAGCATCTCATGCTTCTGTTTCAGAAGTTGGGTTGGGTTGATTTTCCTTTGGTTGCTTGGGGTTTGGGTTTTTTTTGGGGGGGGTTGGATTTGTTATGGGTTTTGTGTGTCTGTGGGGGTTTTTTGTTTGACTGGTTTTAGTTGTTTTGTTGGGGGATTTGGGGTTTTTTTTTGGTTGGTTGCTGTTTTTAACTGATAGCATACTTTTGATTCTAAGGATTACTTTAAGGGTTACTTCATGAGCAGGCAGTGTGAGCTTGCAGCCCAGAAGGCAAACCACAGCCTGGGCTGCATCAAAAGATGTGTTGCCAGCAGATCCAGAGAGAGGACTCTGCCACTTTGCTCTGCTCTGATGAGACTTCACCTGGAGTACTGTGTGCAGGGCTGGAGCCTTCAGTATAGGAAGGACATGGAGCCGATGGAGCAGGTCCAGAGGAGGGCCACAAGAATGATCAAGGGTTTGGAACAGCTCTGCTACCAGGACAGGCTGAGGGAGCTGGAGGTGCTCAGCTTGGAGAAGAGGAGGCTCCAGGGAGACCTAATAGCAGCCTTCCAGTACCTGAAAGGGGCCTACTGAAAGGATGGGGAGAATCTGTTTATAAAGGCCTGCAGTGACAGGATGAGGGACAGTGGCTTCAAACTAGAGCAGAGCAGATTTAGGTTGGATATCAGGAACAAGTTCTTTACTATGAGGGTGGTGGAACACTGGCACAGGTTTCCCAGGGAGGTGGTTGAGGCACCTTCACTGGAGATATTCAAGGTGAGGCTGGACAAGGGCCTTGGCAACCTGATCTAGTTGGGGATGTCCCTGCTGACTGCAGGGAAGTTAGACTGGATGACCTTTGGAGGTCCCTTCCAGCCTGGACCATTCTATGGTTCACAGGGATCTGCTCAAGAGACTCAGGCACAGAGCACAGCATAGGGTGAAACTCCAGGGCTTACACACCAAGCACCATCACACTTTCCATGAGGACAAAAGAGAAGGACTCTAATTCAAACCTCAGTCATTGAAGGGCACTCAATTAACCCACTGAATCAGAGATAAAACACCAGGGCAACAGGGTGATACTAAATCACTTTGTCAGTTGTATTAATAAGGGGGTGTTTTTATTATATACATGACACCTCTTTAGCCTTTCCAGTTTAACTAGAATAGAATAGAATTAACCAGGTTGGAAAAGACCTTCAAGATCATTGAGTCCAACCTATTACCAAACACCATCTAATCAACTAAACCATGGCACCAAGTGCCTCATCCAGGCTCTTCCTAAACACCTCCAGTGATGGTGACTCCATCACCTCCCTGGGCAGCACACTCCAGTGGCCAATCACTCTTTCTGGGAAGAACTTCTCCCTAACCTCCAGCCTAAACCTCCCCTGGTGCAGCTTGAGACTGTGTCCTCTTGTTCTGGTGCTGGTTGCCTGGGAGAAGAGACCAGCCCCTGCCTGTCTACAACCTCCCTTCAGGTAGTTGTAGAGAGCAAGAAGGTCTCCCCTGAGCCTCCTATTCTCCAGGCTAAGCAACCCCAGCTCCCTCAGCCTCTCCTCACAGGGTTTGTGCTCCACACCCCTCCCCAGCTTTGTTGCCCTTCTCTGGACACCTTCCAGCAACTCAACATCTTTCCTAAACTGAGGGGCCCAGAACTGGACACAAGTGTTATTTGCCTTCTATCCAGAGCATATTGCAGATACCTGTGTTTAACTGTATGTCTGCTTTTAAAAAAGTATGGGAGAGAAGGGAACATGTGAGGGCAGAAACGTGTGTCTAGTCACATTAAATCCTACACAGTCATACAATCACAGAATGGTCTGGGTTGGAAGCTCAACCAGTCCAACCTTCTCTGCAGTCAGCAGGGACATCCTCAGCTAGATCAGATTGCCCAGAGCCCTGTCCAGCCTCACCTTCAATATCTCCGGGGATGAGGCCCTAACCATCTTCCTGGGCAACCTGTTCCAGTGTTCCACTACCCTCATGGTAACAAACTTGTTCCTAACATTCAATCTAAATCTGTTCTTCAGTTTGAAGCTCTTGTCCCTCATGCTTCCAACCCTGACTGATACTATGATACTATGCTGTCACTTTAGGCTTGTATAAACAGTCTCTCTCCATCCTTCATGTAGCGCCCCACTTCAGGTACTGGCAGGATGTTATTAGCTCTCCCTGGAGCCTTCTCTTCTCCAGGCTGAACAGCCCCTGCTTCCTCATCCTGTCTTCACAGCAGAGGTACTCCAACCCTTGGATAATCTTTGTGGGCCTGCTCTGGACTCGCTCCAAGAGCTCTTATTAAATAAGCTCAAACCCAAGTCCTACAGTGGCCACAGTAACTCTGGCCACTCAACTCAACTCATCTTTGTTCAGTGAAGTGTAGAAAATCAAATCAAAAACACATACAAGTAAACCCAATGCAAGAGTCATATTTGGGTGCTCCAGCCAGAGCAAGTGTTAAGGTCTCTGCAAAACTGACATTGTAGACTTAAGCAGATGACACTGATTGTCTATTTTCACATATTATCTCTCTCCTCTGGTGAGGACATCTGATAAAGTGATAATTATTTTACTTATTTCAAATGACACAGAGTCATAAAATCATAGAACTGTCAGAGTTGGAAGGGACCTCAAGGATCATCCAGTTCCAACCCCACGGCCATGGCCAGGGACACCTCACACTACAGCAGGTTGCTCACAGCCACATCCACCCTAACCTTCCAAACCTCCAGGATGAGGTTTCCACCACCTCCCTGGGCAACCTGTGCCAGTCTCTCACCACCCTCATGGGGAACAACTTCTTCCTGACATCCAATCTGAATCTACCCATTTCTAGTTTTGCTCCATTCTCCCCAATCCTATCACTCCCTGACACCCTATAAAGTCCCTCCCCAGTTTTCTTGTAGCCCCCTTCAGATACTGGAAGGCCACAAGAAGGTCTCCTTGGAGCCTTCTCTTCTCCAGACTGAACAGCCCCAAATCCCTCAGCCTGTCCTCATAGGAGAGGTGCTCCAGCCCTCTGATTATCCTCGTGGCCCTTCTCTGGACACCTTCCAGCACTTCCAGATCCTTCCTGTAATAGGGTCTCCAGAACTGGATGCAGTACTCCAGGTGGGGTCTCACCAGAGCAGAGGAGAGGGGGAGAATTACACCAAGAAAACTGTTAAGGCAGAATAACAACAAAAAAACCCCAAACCCAAACCAACAAATGGTTCACTGAAAAACACCTGGAGCAAAAACGCTCAAAATGTTTTGTTACTTGTGGACTCATGTAGAAATAGTGACAAGTTCAGTTTTGTTAGAAAGGTGAGAGGTGGCTGCAGTTTTGCCTTTCAGTTTCTCAACTTTTAAACCTCTTCCTTCCAACAAAAGGATGCAGCTTCTAAGCCTTTGCACTGGGAAATGAAAGCACCAAAGTAACTTCTAGAGAATTGGCTGCTGCACGGCTCTGAACAGGTCAGCAGCCCCAGCACCTTGGTTGTGTTTGATGAGAAGCCTGCAGCTGAACAGATTGGGCTGTGTATGTCTCTGTCCTCACATGCCTAGGAGCCATCTGGAACCAAACAGCTCAATCATGAAAAGAGTAAAGATAATGAGGAAAATTTCAGCTGCTTGATCAAAAGTAGGAGATAGTTGCTTATCTCCTTATTACTCCTGTTTTAAGCCTCATCAAAGATGCAGACTTTTCTTTAGCTCTTTTTGTTTGTATCCTTTTTAACAGCTACATCAGGAGCATCACCACTGCAAAACAAAGTCAGTTAGGAGGCAAGCACTAGCACACTGCTCATCTACTGTTGATGCCTTAGAGACATTGCAGTCCCAGCTGATGCACACCCTAGCAGACCTCACCAGAGACTGCTGTCAGGCCAGCAAGGCCCTCTGAGTGGTTGCTTACATGCAACTAAATTCAAGGCCACAGCATCCTCTCTCTCTACAGAATAACACTTGAGAGAAACAGTTGTTGGAGAAGGAAACAAAAGGCTAAACATATTCTGAACAGCATCACAGAACATTAGAGGTTAAAAGGGACCTCCAGAGTTCACCAAGTCCAATGCTCCTGCCAAAGCAGGATCCCCCAGGGCAGTCTGCACAGGAATGCATCCAGGTGCCTTTTGAATGTGTCCACAGAAGGAGACTCCACACCTTCACTGAGCAGCCTGTTCCAGGGCTCTGTCACCCTCACTGTAAAGAAGTTTCTCCTCATGCTGTGGTGAAACCTTCTATGTTCAAGTTTGTATCCATTGTTCCTTGGCTTATTATTGTGCACCACCCAAGCAAGTTTGGTGCCTTCCATTTGACACCCACCACTCAGATATTGATAGACACTGATCAGATCCCCTCTCAGCGTTCTCTCCTCCAGACTAAACAGTCCCAGGGCTCTCAGTCTCTCTTCATAGGGGAGATGCTCAAGTCCCCTCCTGGGATCACATTTCAGCCACCTCCCAAAAGAAGGGGCCCAGGTGCTATTTAGCTTGGCCAGCTTTACAGTAGCTTCAAGTCAGCCTGTGCCCCAGCAAGCACCTTGGCCCTGGCCCTACCAACAACAGCTACAGAAAGCCAACCCCAGCTGCTCTGAAGTTCATGAGTCCACCTTTAATGAGCTTAATTTACTTTCAAGGTAGTCTGACTCCAGATTGCACTGTATTTTTCAAAGGTTTTCCATAGAGCCAGGGAGAAGAGAGGCATGGACACTCCTATGAGGACAGACTGAAGGAGTTGGGGCTGTTCAGTCTGGAGAAGGCTCCCAGGTGACCTCATTGTGGCCTTCCAGTACCTGAGGGGGCCTACAAGAAGGCTGGGGAGGGACTTCTCAGGATCTCAGGTAGTGATAGGACTAGGGGGAATGGAATGAAGCTGGAGGGGGGGAGATTCAGGCTGGACGTGAGGAGGAAGTTCTTCCCCATGAGAGTGGTGAAGCCCTGGAATGGGTTGTCGAGGGAGGTGGTTGGGGCCCCGTCCCTGGAGGTATTTAAGACCAGGCTGGATGAGGCTCTGGCCAGGCTGATCTAGTGTGAGGTGTCCCTGCCCATGGCAGGGGGCTTGGAACTAGATGATCCTTGTGGTCCCTTCCAACCCTGACTGATACTATGATACTTCCTTCCAGCCCTTCTGTAACCCCGCAGCATCCCTCCACCAAGCGCAGCTCAGCACCTCTCCTGGCCAAGGGGAAAGATCCAATGCCTGCTCCCCAGAAGGGCCTGGAGAAAAATCAAGAGGAAAAAGACTGCAAAGTATTCTGATGGAGGACTGACCTGGGATTTTATTAAGTCTAAATTGTGAGATGAGGAATTACCTGCTAAAAATCTCTGATTGTTTTTTTTGGGGGGGGATTTGGTTGGTTGGTTGGTTTATTTGTTTGGGGTTTAGGCGTGGGGTTATTTTAATACCTTCTTTTACATGAAGTGATACAGAAACAGATCACCACCCTCATTAAAAGGTGCTTTTATTTCCTTATTCACTCCCTCAGTTCCCCAACACAAATTTTCCTCTGCTGCTGACAACTTCTGCATTATTTATAGAATGGCCAAAGTATAATTGGCCTCTTTCACTTGAGTGAATATCAACATATGTGGAGGAAGTAGGACAGGGAGAGAATGCAGATAAGTGGCAATTTCCATATTGGTAGAGAAAACAGTTGTACACTGACAGCATGACACATTTAGATGTACAGTTCTGTATTTATATATAGTTGATGTCTAGCTTATAAAGGTTCATTCAGCTCTAAAAGCATGTCTGCCTGCTGACTTAAAAGGAGGATAAAAACAGAGGAGAAATACTCATGACCAAAGGCATCAAGATGGCTTCAGGTGGGTGCCTTCTTAAAAAAAAAAAAAAGCAACAGAGAGTTGAGTCCTCCAAGAGGACCAGAAAGGTCCAGGAGGCAGATGTAGGAAATTGTCATTTTTGTTATTCAATCCCCATCATCCTGATCTCTCTTTATAAATAGGCTGCAAGGCCAGCTCGCTCTCTTTCCTCCTCTGCACATCCCTGGATGCAGTGAGCTGCCTTATCTGCTGTGGGGGGAGGATGGTTCCAGTCTTATCTGCAGCCTTCAAGGCCAAACTAATTTCTGCTGTGCAATATTGGCCTGCTTGCACCCGGTCCCAGGGACTAAGGGGAGGCAGTTTCAGGCCTGGCCAGCCTGAAACCAGCTTAGAAATGGTGGGGGGAGGGGAAGAACGAGCCCTGGGGTGCATATTGAACCCTAGGCTGGGAGAGGAGCGCTGGGGTTTGGTCTGATTTGGTGGAGGTTTTGGTGTGAAGCTTTTGGCTTAATGAGCCTCTCTGTGAAACCCAGATCCTGCATTCCTCTGTATTTCCTATGCTTTGCTGTGCTCATCACTATGATCCCATCCTCGTCGAAAAGTAGTCTTTAATGGAATCAAGCTGGAGGTGGGGAGATTCAGGCTGGACATGAGGAGGAAGTTCTTCCCCATGAGAGTGGTGAAGCCCTGGAATGGGTTGTCCAGGGAGGTGGTTGGGGCCCCGTCCCTGGAGGTGTTTAAGACCAGGCTGGATGAGGCTCTGGCCAGCCTGATCTAGTGTAGAGTGTCCCTGCCCATGGCAGGGGGTTGGAACTAGATGATCCTTGTGGTCCCTTCCAATCCTGACTGATACTATGATACTATGCCTTGTGACACTGTAGTATTGTAGCTTGTGAGAATCTTTTCCACTTGGAGTACTGCATCCAGTTCTGGAGCCCCTATTCCAAGAGGGATCTGGAGGTGCTGGAAGGTGTCCAGAGAAGGGCCACGAGGATGATCAGAGGGCTGGAGCACCTCTCCTATGAGGACAGACTGAAGGAGTTGGGGCTGTTCAGTCTGGAGAAGAGAAGGCTCCGAGGTGACCTCATTGTGGCCTTCCTGTATCTGAAGGGGGCCTACAGGAAGGCTGGGGAGGGACTTTTCAGACTATCAGGGAGTGATAGGACTAGGGGGAATGGAATGAAGCTGGAGGTGGGGAGATTCAGGCTGGACATGAGGAGGAAGTTCTTCACCGTGAGGGTGGTGAAGCCCTGGAATGGGTTGTCCAGGGAGGTGGTTGAGGCCCCGTCCCTGGAGGTGTTTAAGCCCAGGCTGGATGAGGCTCTGGCCAGCCTGATCTAGGGTAGAGTGTCCCTGCCCATGGCAGGGGGGTTGGAACTAGATGATCCTTGTGGTCCCTTCCAACCCTGACTGAAACTATGAAACTATGAAACTTTCCAATACTCCGGTCCTGTGTGTGAAGAGGTCTGCTTTTGCCCCAGGGGCATTAGAACAATCTGTCCTGCTCTAAACCATGACAGAAGACGACAACCCTCTTGCTGTGACAGAAAACAGTACCCTGGAAAATTATTCCTAGACAATTAACTTTAGACCTGGTATGAAGATACAATCCCTACAAGACAAAGTATTGTGAAACCAAGAGCCCTTGCCTAATATTTTGGGGGGGACACACACCAACAAGATCCTTAAGCTGCACACATACATCATGTTTTACTCTCCGCCAGCTTGTTCTACCTTAATGCAGCAGAATTTCTCTCCTGCCTTTTCTTCCACAGCCCTTCACTGAAAATAAATAAGTAAATAAATAATTTTACACTCTGAAGCTTTAACATCACAGCATATTTCCATGTAGAGAGGTGATGCCATGCATTTAAGGGGTCCTCCTCCTACCCAAATCACCTAAGCAGGTTTCTCTGTGCAAATTACAGAAAGCTATATAGAAACACTCTGCACCACGGCTGAGAGGAAAACGTGCTTTGATCACAGTCATGAACCACACCAAAACTAAAGGCTTCAGGCACATTTTACAAGACTCTGGGTATTGTGTTGTTTGGAGACAAAATTTAATGCAGTTCAGAGGGGGAGAAAAAAACCCACACACTAGAAACACCTGAGCTGTTGCTTTCCTGCCCCTGCTCCCAAGAGCTCTGCTGACCAGAAAAGCATTCTGACAAGCCTTCCCACAAGCCTTCCCACACATTGCCAAGCATGATTATTTCCATCACTACCAATTGGTGCAGGCATGCTTTGTTCCCTGCATGCTTCAAGGCAAGATCCAAAGCCTGATGAAGCCAGCAGTGCCCTCCTTATCAGCTTCAGTATTCAGGTTTCAGGAAGCATTATCATAGAATCATACAATCGTCAGGGTTGGAAGGGACCTCAAGGATCAGCCAGTTCCAAACCCCCTGCCATGGGCAGGGACACCTCACACTACAGCAGGTTGCTCAGAGACAGAGCCAGCCTGGCCTTCAAAACCTCCAGGCTTCTACCACCCCCTGGGCAACCTGTGCCAGTGTCTCATCACCCTCATGGGGAAGAATTTCTTCCTGACATCCAACCTGAATCTACCCCATTTCTAGTCTTGTTCCGTTTTCCCCAGTCCTATCACTCCCTGACACCCTCAAAAGTCCCTTTCCAGATTCTTTGTAGCCCCCTTCAGATACTGGAAGGGCCACAAGAAGGTCTCCTTAGAGCCTTCTCTTCTCCGCACTGAATAGCCCAAACTCCCTCAGTCTGTCCTCACAAGAGAGGTGCTCTAGCCCTCTGATCATCCTTGTGGCCCTTCTCTGGACACCTTCCAGCACCTCCAGACACTTCCTGTAATAGGGGCTCCAGAGCTGGATGCAGTACTCCAGGTGGGGTCTCAACAGAGTGGAGAAGTTATCCCCTTCACTGTTGTGATTTGCAGTAACAGAAGCTACATCCTGCCATGCAACCCCATTTTCATCAGACTGGACAAGACCAACTCCAATGAACTGCCCATGACCATGAAAAGAATACTGGCATCCCCAATAAAACAGACTTGTATTTACAGTTTTAGTGACAGTATGTCCATCTTTCTGGGGAGTTGACAGTAAAGTTTTCATTGCTATTAAGAATTTGGTGTGGGGAGGGACTTTTTAGGGTGTCAGGGAGTAATAGGACTGGAGGGAATGGAGCAAAACTAGAAATGGGTAGATTCAGACTGGATGTTAGGAAGAAGTTCTTCACCATGAGGGTGGTGGAACAGGTTGCCCAGGGAGGTGGTAGAAGCCTCATCCCTGGAGGTTTTTAAGGCCATGCTGGATGTGGCTGTGAGCAACCAGCTGTAGTGTGAGGTGTCCCTGGCCATGGCAGGGGGTTTGGAACTAGATGATCCTTGAGGTCCCTTCCAACCCTGACAATTCTATGATTCTAAGAACTCTGCTTCAGGTTATAAAGTTCATTCCTTCCTGCCAGCACTGCAGAGATTCTGTATACAGACAAATTTGCTATTTTATACATCAAAGCATTTCTCTTCAAACATTCTCTTTAAACCCAGACTCTTGCACAGACTTACTGCACAACTGAGGCTGACACGTTCCCCAGTGAATCAAACACAGCAACACTAACTGCAGCAAAATAAATACCAGCAGATTTTAATTGGGCATTTCCAAATATGCCATCACCCCTCTATGGGCCAATTACTTTTTTTTTTTGTTTGCAACTCTTAAAAGCAACTCCAAGCAGTCACCACACTCCAGTTTTAGACACAGCTCTAATTCTCCTCTGCATAAAAATGATGGCATCGCCATTAGCACCACTAATTTGGATTCAAAGGACAGGAGTTCAGTTTTCAGCTCCTCAGTAAGGCCTCAGGCACATCACTGAGAATAAGTGTCCCATGTCAGGTCTCTAAAAATTAGTTGATTAAGTCCCACTTAGTGGTCCCAGACTTTTTACAGTCACTGGAATGGAAGATACCTCCAGAGAGCAGTCTGTCTTCCACCAAGACAGATGCCTGAGGTAGGTCACATGAATCACCTTCTGAGGGTATTTAAAGTTAAATGAGATGGATCCTAACCTTAATCTCCCTCTGCCATTGATCCCCATCTGTTATATGGGATTTATTATTTCACCACATCAATAAGACACTACTTTGATTGGCTCCCACATAATATAAATGACCAACTGATGTGTACAGACTTGCACACTTTGATGTTAATCCTAAAATCTTTACTGCTAGATCTGCAGCTCCACCCTCAAGACAGGCTACCTGGGGAGCTAAAAGTTGTCCTTTTGGTTTCTTTTACTCCTTTACACTACCCCATGGCAGAGTAGGATTAAACATGCTCCTGTATCAACTTCTCATTGAAAAGGAGAACAGAAGTCTCCAATAATTACATCCACCTCCAGACAGATGAAGTGGCTCCTATACTGGGGAAGGTGATGTAGCAGAATTTTAGCAGTTCCTCTGTCAGAGAAGCCCTTGGGCTCACTTTTTGTCATGAAGTATTATTGGAGCTGGAAATAGTTTCTTCCATTTACACCAGAGCTACAGATTGCATCAGGTTGGAAGAGACCCACAAAGGTCATCTTGTCCAAGTCGAGGGAAACAAACAAAGCCAACAAACCCACCCCAAACCCAACAAACCCACCCACCCCAAACCTAAAGCACCAAATACAAACAACAAACTTCTGGGCTCAAACTCAGCTCACCTAATAAGAGGAAATACATTTCACTGAGAAATACACTAAGAAGAATTGTGGTCTAAGTAGGCTAGAACTGCATGTACAACATTAGGCCAAACCCAATGGAAAAAGCCACGTGGTCTGAAGCAGTTGCTCTGTAACAGGAACATTTCAGCACATTGTGGGTTTCAGGCTTGCTCTGTTTGCCTTACTTAGGAAAAGAAACCTATAGTTACTACTGTTAAAACTGACAGCTACAGTGCACTCTGTGACTGCATTCACACCTGCAAGGACACTGGTTAGTATGTTTATTGCATGGCAGTCTTAAGAGACTGAACTTGCTGCAACTAAGCAGCTAGAACTGCTTCCACCTGCCCTGTGCAGGGCTTCTGTAGGTCATTATCTCTGTGCCAACACATACAATACAATACAATACAATACACCAGGTTGGAAGAGACCTTCAAGATCATCGCGTCCAACCCAATCAACCAATCCAACCCACCTAAATACAGAATTGTTGATCGTCACTGAATGACCAGGATGTCCCTCAGCTCACATGATCCACTGCTAAACACATTACCTACTACCATTTAGAATCATGGAATTGTTAAGGTTGGAAGGGACCTCAAGGATCATTCAGTTCCAATCCGCCTGCCATGGGCAAGGACACCACACGCTACAGCAGGTTGCTCACAGCCACATCCAGCCTGGCCTGAAAAACCTCCAGGGGTGAAGCTTCCACCACTTCCCTGGGCAACCTGTGCCAGTGTCTCACCACCCTCATCACAAAGAATTTCTTCCTAACATCCAATCTGAATCTGCCCATTTCTAGTTTTGCTCCATTCCCCCCAGTCCCTGACACCCTAAAACGTCCCTCCCTAGCTTTCTTGTAGCCCCTTCAGATACTGGAAGGCCACAAGAAAGGTCTCCTGGGAGGCTTCTCTTCTCCAGACTGAACAGCCCCAACTCCCTCAGTCTGTTCTCATAGGAGAGGAGCTCCATCCCTCTGCTCATCCTCATGGCCCTTCTCTGGACATGATGTATACATACAGAAAACACACAATTATGATGAGGCAATCGCTTTGAAATGCTAACTTGACTAACCACAACCAGTAAACCTGCTGGTGGTCTTTCAGAGTGGGAAAGTTCCAGGACATTCCCTTAACCTGCTTTTATAAGTGATAAACACTAAGCACAGTTCTACATTATTTGCAATACACTTCATAAAATGTGTACTAAGAATTTATTCAATACAATTATCTCTAAGCCTGATTGAAGCAACTACTTTAAGTATCTTACCAGCACTTATGGCTCTAAGTAGGACAGGCTGAACCAGTAGTTTTCAGAGCTAAAGAAAAAGCTCTTACACTATCTCAACAGCCTAACTCTCAAGCTATTCAGAGTCATCAATTTATCCCAAAAGGACTCAAGAAGTAGCCAACACCTGGCATAATGAAAAAAAAAAACCTTCAATAATTTGTTAACTGCAAACAAGCAGCAAGACTTGGACAGACTGGAGGGCTGGGCAAAGAGGAGCCTAGTGAGGCTCAATAAGGGTAAGTGGGAAGGAATAAGCTGCAGCAGTACAGGCTGGGAGGTGATCTGCTGGAGAGCAGCCCTGCAGAGGACCTGGGAGTGCTGGTGGACAACAAGTTCTGCGTGGGACAGCAATGTGCCCTGGGGGCCAAGAGAGCCAATGGGGTCCTGGGGTGCATTCAGAGGAGTGTGGCCAGCAGATCCAGGGAGCTTCTCCTCCCCCTCTGCTCTGCTCTGCTGAGACCTCACCTAGAATATTGCATCCAGTTCTGGGCTCCCCAGTTCAAGGGGGACAGGGACCTGCTGGAGAGAGTCCAATAGAGGGCTACAAAGACGTTGAAGGGACTGGAGCACTGCCTGATGAGGAGAGGCTGAGAGCCCTGGGGCTGTTTACCCTGAAGAGGAGAAGACTGAGAGGGGGGTTAATAAATGTTTACAAATATCTGAGGGCTGTGGGTCAAGAGGGAGGGCAAAGGCTCTGTTCAGTTGCACCCTGGAATACGGCAAAAGGCAATGGATGGAAACTACAGCACAGGAGGTTCCACCTCAACATGAGGAGCCAACCTCATGAGCTTCAACAAGACCAAGGGCAGGCTCCTGCATCTGGGTCGAGGCAATCCCAGGCACAAATCCAGGCTGGGCAGTGACTGGCTGGAGAGCAGCCCTGAGGAGAGAGACTTGGGGGTGCTGGTGGACGAGAAGCTCAACAGGAGCTCTCAATGTGCACTTGCAGCCCAGAAAGCCAATCAGAGCCTGGGCTGCATCAGGAGAAATGTGGCCAGCAGGTCAAGGGAGGTGATTCTCCCCCTCTGCTCAGCTCTGGTGAGACCCCACCTGGAGTACTGCCTCCAGTTCTGGAGCCCCTATTACAAGAGGGATCTGGAGGTGCTGGAAGGTGTCCAGAGAAGGGCCACGAGGATGAGCAGAGGGCTGGAGCACCTCTCCTATGAGGACAGACTGAGGGAGTTGGGGGCTGTTCAGTCTGGAGAAGAGAAGGCTCCCAGGTGACCTCATTGTGGCCTTCCAGTATCTGAAGGGGGCCTACAAGAAGGCTGGGGAGGGACTTCTCAGGCTATCAGGGAGTGATAGGACTAGGGGGAATGGAATGAAGCTGGAGATGGGGAGATTCAGGCTAGATGTGAGGAGGAAGTTCTTCACCGTGAGAGTGGTGAAGCCCTGGAATGGGTTATCCAGGGAGGTGGTTGAGGCCCCGTCCCTGGAGGTGTTTAAGCCCAGGCTGGATGAGGCTCTGGCCAGCCTGATCTAGTGTGTGATGTCCCTGCCCATGGCAGGGGGGGTTGGAACTAGATGATCCTTGTGGTCCCTTCCAACCCTGACTGAAACTATGAAACTTCTTGACTGTGAGGGTCACAGAGCACTGGAACAGGCTCCCCAGAGAGGCTCTCTGGAACCTCTCAAGAGCCATCTGGATGCATTCCTGCATGACCTGTGCTGGATTCTATGGTCCTGCTGTGGCAGGGGGGTTGGACTCAATGATCTCCAAAGGTCCCTTCCAACCCCTAACGTCCTGCAATCCTGTAATCTGAGTGCATCTTTAACTGGGCTCAGTACTCACTACATCCACCTATGCCCTTCTAGACACCTTTATGTTTATGGGATTACTTTTCAGCACAAAAAAGGTCACAGAACAAAATAGGAGAAGGCAGTAACACCCTAACAAAGGCATGCCAGGTGACCATCCCTTTCTGCAAATGATACAGGTTTCTTCTCTGAAATCAGCTAATGCCATTGGACTTGCAAACTGTTTGAAAACTAACTGAATAGCAGAGCCATTCCAAGAGCCAAACGTCAACCCAAAGCAAATTAAATGCTCCCAGCTTTGTCTTAATATGAGGAGGAAATTTCAAAAGCAGCTGTCAGTCATAGGTAACTGTTGACAAGCTCCTTTAAAATGATGACATTATTCTCCCTTTCACCTAGATGGAATGCATGCATTGTGGAATCTTGTTGATATCCACGAGCTAGCCAGACAGACAGGACAGAAAAAAGGGTTTGGCTTCGGGGATACATTTGAATCCTTCAACAGCAGTGCAGGCAGTCCCTACTGTGCCTGAAGAAGTCTGATTCATCACCTTTAAGGGACATTTCCCCAGCTGCTGCTTTAGAAGCCACTTGATGCTACCTAGGTAAACAGTGCTCAGTTCAAAAAGCAGGAGCTCTAGCTGCTTGATAACAGTAATAAATATTTCAATATTCTCCTTCTAAAATGCTGATATCCTTAGCAGGTTTCATTCCTTGCTTACCTATAACAACACAGAACTTCCATCAATATTTATAAAGAACATATTTTTTTTTCTTCCCCCTAAACAGCTCACAATTATTAGCCAGTGCACAATCTGCAAAGCCAATATTTGCATATCAAATAAAGTGGCTCCAAGTCATTAATAAATGTGGAGATATATCTCATAGATATAGATACAGATATAGATATAGATATAGATACAGATATAGATATAGATATAGATACTGAAAATGACAAATGCAAGAAAGAACTACAGGAGGTGACTCCATCATCCTCCCTTCCTGGGGTATCTGATGGCCGGAAATGATCCTGTCCTGAAGGTGTGAATGCTGGGCCCTTGGGCCATTGTTGTAGGCCAGCTGCAGTCCCGTGAGCAAGGTTATCTTTGCACCTTCCAAGAGGCCTTCCAGTGGCTCTGCCCAACACACATCAGCTGTTGTCTGGGCAAGCAGCAAGTGATTTTATCTTTGTTGAGTCACACCAGGAGAGACAAGCTTTAGTCTCTCACATTGTCCCAGACAGCTACTTGTAAGTTTTCAGGTTACCCTGTCTCAGGAAGCTAAAAGAGCACTAAATACACATTAATACAGAAAAGAAACCTTTCAAACCTGCTATGGAGTATTTACAAAACCAGAACAAATACACTAGATGAGCGCAGCAAAGGCCTTACATAGCTGCAGCATATCATGAAGGACTGACCTCTGTCAAGGTCACATGGATCTTTCATGGTGCTCCTCAGCCTCTCACTAGCAGCTGAGTAAAGCTAACGAAGCTTGAAGAAAGCTGAAGAGGCAGCGCAAGGTAAGTCATTATTAGATGGAAAACAAATAAATCTATGAAGTGAAAACTATGGGAAAGATAAAAAGGCATCTGCTGTCAGGATTTTCCTGAGGAAATGTTACTGTCCCAGATATACTTATCAAACGTAACAATTCAGCAAGCACATCTTTAATTAAAGATGCAGGCTGTTGGAAGAGAGGGAAACTCTTCATTCCAGGATGCAGAATTTCTGCAACTCAACCACTCAGACACTCCATTTACAGTCAAAATGTTATTTGTCTTCCACCCTCACCTGGACTACTCATGGACATATCTTTGGGAATTCAGTGGAAGGACCCCCTCAAACATGACTTTCACTTGACACTTGAGTAGAACTGTGTCACTCTCATAAGGGACACCCATTGGGTAACCATTTGTAGTGGGTTGAGGCAGCCCCCCTCCCCACCACGGGCAAAAATAACAACTCAGACAAACGGATTGCAAAAGCGATGGGAAGTTTAAATGAAAAAGCAGTGAATGTTTACAGAGAGCCAGAAGTGCAGTGACAAAAGAAAATCCCCAAACATACCCAGGAAGATCCCATCCCCACCTGGGGGTACATCCAAGACCCGCCCAGGGCTCCTTCTTCCCCCCTCCCCACTGCTAGGCTAGTCTCAGCTGGCCAGATCTGAGACTGCCCATCCCCCCCGTGGCCTTGGGCCTAGCCAGGCCCATGGCCGGGAGACAACATCTCCCCCAGTTACCGGGCGATGGCGAGGAAGAAAGAGGAGGTGCCAGACCTCGCACTGGATCTTATAGTGGTGGTGCAGAGAATTATGGTAGAAATACCTAGCTTCCTGTGTCCACCCACTGGGCTGGACCTCTGGACACAGGAAGCACCTCATGTAGCAGAGGGCACCCAGCCCGAACTGCAACACCATTAGAATCACAGAATCATAGAATCAGTAAGGTTGGAAGGGACCTCAAAGATCATCAAGTCCAACCTGTCACCACAGACCTCATGACTAGACCAATCCCCTCTTGAACACCTCCAGGAACGGTGACTCCACCACCTCCCTGGGCAGCACATTCTAATGGCTAACAACTCCCTCTGTGAAGAACCTTCTCCTCACCTCCAGCCTAAAATTACCATCAATGAACCAGCCATGGCTTAACACATGGAAAGACAACATGGAAGATTATCTCCAAGTTTATTCTTGTGCAAAGCAGACTTATGACAGGGTTCCCTGGCTTAGATCACTGCCACCTGCAAGGCCAGCTCCAGAACAGGTTTGGAAGAACAGTCCTTCAGATGGAACCTGACTGATGGGAAACTGCAAACTAATTAAGGCCTATTTACACAAGCCCAGGCCAGGCTGATGGGACACATGATATTGTCCTCCCACATCAGAAAGAATCTCAGAATATGGCAGGTTGGAAGACACCTCCAAGATCATCAAGTCCAACTGATCACCCAACCCCAACTAATCAACTTTTCAGGCTATCAGGGAGTGATAGGACTAGGGGGAATGGAATGAAGCTGGAGGTGGGGAGATTCAGGCTAGATGTGAGGAGGAAGTTCTTCACCGTGAGGGTGGTGAGGCCCTGGAATGGGTTGTCCAGGGAGGTGGTTGAGGCCCCGTCCCTGGAGGTGTTTAAGACCAGGCTGGATGAGGCTCTGGCCAGCCTGATCTAGAGTGTCCCTGCCCATGGCAGGGGGGTTGGAACTAGATGATCCTTGTGGTCCCTTCCAACCCTAACTGAAACTATGAAACTATGAAACTAAACCATGGCACTAAGTGCCTCATTCAGTCTTTTCTTAAACACCTCCAGGGACACTGAATCCACCACCTCCCTGGGCAGCACATTCCAATGGCCAATCTTCTTTCTGGGAAGAGCTTCTTTCTAAGATCAAGCCTAAACCTCCCCCTGCACAGCTTGAGACTGTGTCCTCTTGTTCTGGTGCTGGGTGCCCTGGGAGAAGAGACCAACCCCCACCTGGCTGCAACCTCACTTCAGGCATTCTCTTTTTAAAACAGAACTGCTCTAAGATAATTTATAGGTTTAGGACATAGAGGGACAAAAGTTGGTAAAAACCAAACCAAAACAAACAAACAACACAAAAAAAATCCCCCTATAATCCTAACCAAAAGCCCCACATCATCAGTTACCAGTTTCAAGGGGCTTTAAATTAAACACCAGTTAGACAAATAAGCAGAAATTTCTTGTTGGTATGGTGGGGACAAAAAAATCCTTTAAAAAGCAGATTTTATACAATAAAATGGCAGCTTAAGAGAAGTTCAGACACAGCCTGCTCACAGTAGATGAGCAACATGCCACACCTGTTACAAAAAAGATGATCTAATCCATGAGACACCAGAGGAGCTAATGGTAGCAAGGTCAACAGTGTGGTGATCTTCAAACCAGAGGACAGCTAATTATCTGCTCTGTTCTCCTGGATTAACACCAATCAGAAATGCTGCAAGTTCTCTGTGAAAGTTAAAACTTGCACCTGGTCCAGCTAAAAGGCAAGAAAACAGTGATACAGAGACTTCAGGAAGGAAAACAAAACCAAAAATCAGTCTCCTCAGTAAAACAGCGAGCAGGCAAAAAGGAGCAAACAAACTCTGCTGCAAGACAGAAGCTTTTTCAATGCTCCAGTGGAATGATTTTAACCTATCTGTTGTTATTATTCTTCAGACCAACTGAATTAGATGGACTAATCATTATTATAATGTAAACTCTGAGGAGTCCACCTCTCTCAAACTGTCTGAAACCTGGGGGAAATTCTGTCCACAGCTGTATTTTCCTTTCCACTTGTAACACTTCCACAGACACACACAGAAACATTCTTCCCAGGCTGAGCCATTGTAGCATGCATGTGTGGGAGCTCAGTCCTGGCTGGGGGTCAGATGGCCACCAAAGCCAGCCACCTTCTTAGATGGACAGGGCAAAGAGGAAAAAATTCAGAAGAGATTCATGAGCCAAGATAGGAGCAGTTTCATTAGGCAAAGTCAAAAGCAAAGGCATGCACAGAAGCAAGAGCAAAGATGTTACTCTACATCTTTTCAGCAGATGATGTCTGGCCTCCCTGGAAAGCAGGGCTTGAATATATTTGGAAGGACAGACCATCAACTCATATCTCTCTACTTCCTTCTTCCCGTTGGCCATTATATCTGAGCTGACTTCATGCAGCATGGAATACCCCTGTGGTCAGTTTGGGTCAGCTGGCCCAGCTTCATCCCCTCCCAAGATCTTGCCCAACCCTCTGTCTACAATTGTGAGGGGAATGTGGGAAAAGCACAGCCTTGGTGTTGTGCAAGCACTGCCCTGCAGTAGCCAAATCACTGGTGTGTTATTGATGCCGTTCCAGCTACCCCAACAAAACACAGCACTAGGAAAGATGCTATGGGGAGATCCAGCTCCATCCCAGCCAAACCCAATACAGCGTGCCCGACCAGGATGCTGCATGAACTTCTATCTATTAGAGCACATTTTAGTAGCAGGAATTCCACTGCATAACACTCAAGGAATCTCTTGGCAATATACAGCTGTCCAAAGAGTACTAAGAGTTTAGGAGTCTCATTAAGAAGCACATTTGGCACAAGTCAAATCATGCAACTCCTGAGTCCTTCCTCTAACCTAATTGCAGTCATCCAGCACCCTTTTTGAAGGTGGGTACACTTCCTGCTCTCCACATTTCAGTGTTTACAGCTGTGTGTGGCACCTCTGCTCTTTAACACAATGACACACGTTCAGCCCTATGAGGCTGAGGGAGCTGAGAGTGTTTAGCCTGGCAATGGAGAGGCTCAGGGGAGACCTTATTGCTCTCTACAACTATCTGAAAGGACACCCTCTCAAGCTATGCCAAGGGAAGTCTAGGCTCAGAGGTGAGGAGAAAGTTCTTCCCAGAAAGAGTAATTGGCCATTGGAATGGGCTGCCCAGGGAGGTGGTGGAGTCACCATCCCTGGAGGTGTTCAGTAAAGGACTGAAAGTGGCACTGGGAGCCATGGTTTAGTTGTCAGGAGGTACTAGGAATTAAGTAATAATAGGTTGGATTTGATGATCTCTGAGGCCTTTTCCAACCTGGTTGATTCTAGGACAGATGACATCCCCCTGGCTGCAATCCCCACATTTCTTCCAAGAATCATCCATTCAGCAGAAATTCCAGCTTGTCTTACTGGAAGGAGGCAAAAGCACTACCATTTCCTTTCTTAAAACACCTACTTAGATGTAGCAGGATGACAATCCAAATTAAATCATAGCATCAGTCAGGGTTGGAAGGGACCACAAGGATCATCTAGTTCCAACCCCCCTGCCATGGGCAGGGACACCCCACACTAGAGCAGGCTGGCCAGAGCCTCATCCAGCCTGAGCTTAAACACCAACCACCTCCCTGGATAACCCATTCCAGGGCTTCACCACTCTCATGGGAAAGAGCTTCCTCCTCACATCTAGCCTGAATCTCCCCACCTCCAGCTTCCTACCTGATGTCCTGAGAAGTCCCTCCCCATCCTTCTTGTAGGCCCCCTTCAGATACAGGAAGGCCACAATGAGGTCACCTGGGAGCCTTCTCTTCACCAGACTGAACAGCCCCCAACTCCTTCAGTCTGTCCTCGTAGGAGAGGTGCTCCAGCCCAAGGCTGGGGAGGAGTCTGGAGCAAAAACCTGAGAGGAGAGGCTGAGGGAGGTGGGGTTGCTTAACCTGGAGAAGAGGAGGCTCAGGGGAAGACTTTATTGCTCTCTACAACAGCCTGAAAGGAGGTTGTAGCCAGGTGGGGCTCGGTCTCTTCTCCCAGGCAACCAGCACCAGAACAAGAGGACACAGTCTCAAGCTGCACCAGGGGAAGTTTAGGCTGGAGGTGAGGAGAAAGTTCTTCCCAGAAAGAGTAATTGGCTATTGGAATGCGCTGCCCAGGGAGGCGGTGGAGTCACCATCTCTGGAGGTGTTCAAAAAAGGATTGGATATGGCAGTTGGAGCCATGGTTTAGTTGTCAGCAGGTGTTAGGTAGTAAGCTGGACTTGATGATCTCTGAGGTCTTTTCCAAGCTGGTTGATTCTGTGATTATTTTATTATGGAAACAAATAGAGATAGGGGAAGCAACCTGATGCCCCTGAGGCAAATAAGCAGTTACTACCTTTCCACTGTTGCAACGGCTTTCACGACCAGTTTTCAGCAACACGAACAAAAGCAACACCCTCAATATAAAAGGTAGAAAACAAAGCTTGTAAAGGGATTTTTAACCAACTTCATTAAATCAGCACGGAGCAGCTTTGAGGCACCGCACTACCTCATCACTACAACCATGGCAACGTTAGTAAAACTGAGCAGTGCCTGAGACAGCATTGTTAAAGCAACGAAGTTGCTTTCACTTCTGCATAAAGTTTTGTTTTCCTGATACATTTAATTCACATAATTAATTGGGAGCTGATGAGTAACAGCCTGCCTGGCTCATTTCTGGTGACACTCAAATTTGTATGGTCTTCAGTTTGGAAGAATCAAGTATCAGTAGCTTATCAAATAACTGTGCCACAGAGGAGACATTCTAGGTTTGCTTTGTGTTGTGACACATTTCTCCCAGCATCATTCAAGGATGGCCAGAAAAAGCAGAAGTGCCATCCTCACTTGGCAAACCCCTGAGAATTTAAAAGGTGGCAACATCACTCCCTCTAGGTTGGAGAGGGAGAAGTGTTCTGTGCCTGCTGTTCTGAGGAAATAAAATTCCAGACTAGTAGTGGTAAGAAAACAGGTTAAGGGGAAGGAAAAGAAATAGTCAGCCCTCTTATAAGCATTTATAGTAAACAGAAGGCCCAAGAAATGCTACTCATTGAGTCACTGAGGAAAATAAACAATAGAAAAGCCAGCCCCTAAAACATTTTGATGAGACATTTGTCAACAGGAATCATTAAGGAGATGTTTTTACCGCAGGTCCTGTCTGGCTTTGGGTCATTATATGCTTCAGGAAACAAAAACAAAACCAAACCAACACACAACCCAAAAAAAAAACCAACAAAAAAATGAAAACATTTTTTATTTGTTTTTAAACCAGACAACTTTTTCTCCAGGCACTCCTAGAAATCACTCGGCTAGGCCACGTAGTCCCCAAAAAAGATTGCCTGTAGCCTGCTCTCATCCCCTTCACCACAGAAATCTATGAAGAGCTTTTGTCACTTGTCGTCGTCCTCCTCACGTGTTCAGCTTTGGTATCTGGCATTTCTGCAAAAGATGTAACAGCACAACCAGCATTTCCTAATCCCTCCTCCTTACTGGGGTGCACCAGGAAGGAGGAAAGCCTGCTCCGGCAAAGATGACATTTGCACGTAACTATCCTGAAAACATTTGTTAACATCATGCTTTATTTATTCAGTCTGGCAAACGCTTTTATTTTAACCCCAAGTATCTTTAGTAAATGTCAGCAGTAAACACAAACTCATCGTTGGCTAACAAGCCTCCCTTATGTGTACTTCTAATTAAGCTTCTTTCCCAGATACTGAGTGATGCTTAAAACAAACATTCCCTATAAGAAAAAAAAAAAAAAAGATATTCAAAGCAAATCAAACCAAGTATTTCTTTCTTTAAAAGCACACATTCATATGGCCATCACCAGCAGAGGGAAGGAGGTGATGGTATCCACATGTCACAACTCCCCCCAGGCTTTTCCTCTGGGCACGTATAAATATCTCCCTGCCCCTTTCCATCGTATCGCAAACTTCAATGTCTCTTCCACAGCAGGTACCGTGAGGCCGCACGCAATCCTCATTGGGAACGGGGTTCCTGGTCAGAATGGATCTGTGTGTTTAAACGTACATACAAATACATGTCATATAAACGAATACACATTCACACACAAGTACCTGTCTGCTGAAAGGACAAGAAGATGACTGTGACACCAAAGGGACAAGAAAAAGGCTCCGACAGCGAAAGAAGTGCTGCGCTTTCATGCGAGGAAACATCAATTAACAGGGTTTCCGTGTGGCTGAGTGGCTTGAAAAACTTCTGCCAAGACCCTAAGCTGCTCCTTTTTACTTATTACAGCCAACCCTGCAAAAAAGCCATAAAAATTGATTTTATGTTTCCGGTCTCTCTCTATGCTAGCTGGAAAAGTATGGCTTCCCCCCTACCCACCCCCCCCTTCCTCCTAGGTTTCTGACAAACAGAACATTCCCTTATCTCACACCTCCTCAACTACCATGCTTACCAACACTCAACATCGTTGGGGCTCTTTTAAGCCCACTTAAGTTATCATTAAGGTAAGAGAACATTTCAGACTGTTCAACACTGCTTTGCACCTATAGTTTTAAAGGGCTTCTCACCCACCAGCGTCACAGAGAAGGCTATACCCCACTTACTGCTGCTATATAGGGCATCCATGGCAAACCATTATTAGACCTGCACTGCTAGCCTGAGAGCTACCTCTTTAAATTCCAGCATCAACCCTTAAAATGGAATTAGCATCTTTTGCATCAAAGATTAATAAGGCTCACTTAGGCACTCTTAATGTGAAGGAATATTGGGCTTGTCTGAAATGGCTACACTGGAGCATTTTCTGCTTTTGCAAGTGCAGGAGTATGATTATTTCCTACAGCATGTCATTATCTTCTGCCCTGTGGTTCTTTTCTTAAATTATCTCTTCTCACTCAAGCTGCCTACACGCTGTTTTTTAAGCCATATATATTTTCAATTTATGAATTGCATGCATGCAAATTTTGAGCAACTATACCACAAGCCAAGTAATAGACCACATTAAAGTATATTCCCCTCAGACACTGCTAATAGAACTACAATTCCAAGAAGCTTGTAAGAGGGGCGGGGGGGAAACACAACAACAAATCAACCTATATGCATTTGACTCTTAATACACAAAATCAGGTCACTTGCTTTCAAGACAGAGAAGAAAACGCTGTTCTAGGCACACATGGAATTTCCTTACACTTTTTCTGAGCAGATTTATTTAAGCTTGGGGAGGAGATGTCATTTCATATCCTCACAAGGCAAATTAGTTTGATTCCTGCTTGTCCTTGTACTCGAAAGGCTGCCCCACCACCACCGCCACCACCTTTTTCAGGATCACTTCTAAAACAACTGCTCATCTGCAACTTTGGATGTCAACCCAGAAGGGAAAGGAGTCTCCCCTTGGGTCTACAACTACCATCTTCTGTTTTCTTAGGATGGAGTAACTCTCATGGACGATGAAGCGGTTTAAACAGCACGTAAGAGATCAACGCACAACACCGACGGCTCGCTGCATAGCTGCTCAAAGGATCAATACCACCACTGCCGATTAGTAGTCTAGATGTGGTCTGCAACACGTATGTGTACCTAAAATTACTCTGCCAACCTTTGCACGGAGAATACCATTTCAGAGCCAGTGAAATACAATTGCACTACAGCGTTTTGCATTGAGTTTACGAGGCAATAAACAGAGAGCGCCTTCTTTGCCCGCAAACAGCTGTTAAATAAGGAAAAATAAGACTTGACATCCCCCCCAGACAATCAGAAGAAATTATTTATTTGGATGCTAACATCTGCCTTGAGATTGTGGCCAAGTGCTTTTCTGTGCTCATTTCGGACTCCACTTGGAAAGCTTTCCAGTTACATTTACCTAGAGATTTCTCTCTACCACTTCCCATCTGACAGGAATCACTCAGCTGGGTCTGATGAATAATAGCAAAAGGCAGCTTGTATCAGGGATGATTGAATTACAGATTGTTGAAAGTGCCATAAAGGCTCATTCCAATGACTACATTTAATTTACTTACTATACTGACTACCAGAAGCTGGTAGTCGTTTGATATCTTTATTTCAGAAGACTAGAGACAATAGAAATATTAACATCCTTTGCCACTTTCTTAGTACTCTGCCTAGTAGAGTTTGATAGGCGAAATTAACTTTTAAACAGAGCGCTGATCCCCTACCCATACTTTGTACACATGTAAGTCAAACCATAATACACCTGAAATCAAAGCAAGGCAAGCAGCATTAAGTAAGATGAAGGAAATAACGTCCGAGGAAACCAAAATGAAATTGCACATAAAGAAAATGCATTAGCTTGACAGCCTCTCTAAGCAACGTAGGAAAGGCTTTCTGCAAATTGATACACAAATGATGAGATGCTGCCCAGCGGGCAGAAGGGAAGGTCACAGCTCGGGGACTGGGAGAAGCACACCGCCGCGTCCCACCGCCCCCGGCCGGGGCGCCCGCCGGGACAAACCGCCCTGATCAGGGCGGGGGCACCGCGGCAGCAGCCAGGTGAAACAACTTGGCCCGGCGGCCGCCTAGGCGCTGGCTCCGGGCAGCGAAGGGGAGAGGGGAAGAGACAGAAAGGGGGGAGAGAAAGGGTAGCAGGGAGAAAGAAGGTGGGAGAGAGAGAGGGTGGGGAAAAGAAGGAGGGAGGGAAGGCGGACGACACCCCGCTCCCACAGCCGGGGCGGGGGCGACGGTGAAGCACCGCGGAGGTGGGGGGCGCGGGTGCCCCCTTTGTCTGAGCCGCCCCCCCCACCCCCACCCCATCCTCCAGTAACCGCCCCGGGGGTGGGCCTCCGCCCCCTGGCAGCCGCGAGCAGAGCCGCCGGGCAGGCGGCGCCGCCAGCCGCCCCCGGAGCATGTGCTCTCCCCCCGCCCGCGCAGCGAGCCAGCGAGAGCCCCCCCCCCCCCCCGACCCGAGGAGACACCGCCCGGGCGCGGCGGCGGGCAGCCCCGAAGCGCTACCTTACCTGACAGCCCAGGCGGGCACAGCCGGGTCGTCCTTCAGCCTCTCCCCGCGGCACCGCCAGGCGCGCACGGGCCCCTCCCGGGGCGAGGCTGCGGTGCTCGGCGGGGTGCGCGGCAGATCGCCCCCGCGCACGGCAGGAAGGCTGCCCTGGCCCCCCCTCCCCCGCGCTCAGCGGGCTGGCGGCGCGCCGGGCGTTAAGTTTAAGCGGCGGCAGTGGCCACCGGCGGGCAGGGCAAGGCGGGTGGGGAGGAAAGCGGGTGGGGAGGGAGGCGGAGGCGGCACAGGGGCTGCGCGGCGCCGGGAGCGCCGCCACACTGCAGCGTCTCCAGGAATCCCTCCCGCGAGAGGCAGCCCATCACCCCCGGCCCGCCACCCTCATTGGTTGGGGGGCGGGGAGACGGGCTCCAACAGCCAATCGTCCGGCGCCCTGCATGGGTGGAGCCGCCGCGCCGGCCTCGCCCATCCCGCGGCCGCTCGGTCCCTGTCCGCCCCGTCGGGCGGGGCTGGGCTGGGCTGGGCAGCGGCAGCGTGGGCGGAGGATATTGAGGGATACGGTGAGGATGAGGATGCGGATGGCATCCCCGCGCATGGTGGCCGGTGCTGGCACCAGGTCCGCCGCAGGGACATCGGCTGGTGGCACGAGCCGCTGTGCCACAGACACTGGCGGTCGTCGGGTACCACGGGTGCCCCGGGCAAGGCGCGGCGCTGGCTCTGAGCTCTCGGGGTGGGGGGGGGGGGACGCGGCAGGAAGCGGAGGTGGCGACCACCCCTCCAAGTGCTATTGCAGACCCCCGGTACACGGTACTTTCGGGGAGCCGGCCGTGTGCGGCTTTCCCTCTGCGTCGAGCCCTTGATCAGCCTGCCCCGGGGAGTCGCGACCGAGCCACCGGTCGAGGTCATAATTGGCGTCTGTGGCTTGGGCGAGAGCAGAGCATATCGTGTGTTCAGGTAAGGATATGTAAGGGTTAACTCAATTCCCTTGATCCATCCACTCTGAACTGGAGCTTTGATTAACATTGGTCTGCAAAATGTAACTGTAACAAATTCAATTAAGGGAAGCACATTTCTTCAACTTTTAATTAGATCTACTCTATTTGTCTGATGTTTAATATAACATAAAAAGCTGCCCAGGTTCCAGAGGGAGATGGAAATAGGTTTAGATGTGAGCCTAGCTTTTAAAAACACAACGAACTAAAGTTCTTTGTTCCTCAGCATGTATTATTGTTGCATCTATACCCTCAAAAGCACAAGCCAAAACCATATTTTTAGCTGCAGAATTGTAAAAGTAATAGTGGGGTATTTATGTAAGAGCTTCCCCTAAGCTGTAATTGATCACAGGGTAGCAAGCAGGTACCAAGTTTGTTGCACAGTAGTGCAAGATCTTGTTGAATTACTGGTTTTGTAAGAAGACTTGAAGTAGTTATGTATTCCACAACAGTTTAGTTGTTTCACTGGGTACACAAGAGTGAAAGTTACCTAAATTACATCTTAATGCAATAAATAGCAAATGCTGGCAAAGAGGTGAGCCCATATGCCATTGCTGGCAGGTAACTCAGGAAGTCAAGAAGCTCCCAAGCACACCTCAGAAGTCACTTACTATGCCTTCAACAGAATATCATCCTGCCATTCCCCACTCAATACTTTTGTGTCGGTATATTTGCTTCTAAGAGTCACAGCCCTTTTCCAGTTCAGTTCAAATACACATTTTCTGATCCCATCAGTTCTTGGGCGTGTTAGTCACAAAATGAGGTTTTCTTCTGTGGGTCGTGAGAGGGAAAAGGGGAAAGGAAAGCAAATACTGGCTCCTGCTGAGCTGTGGCAAGGAGGAGCCACCATAATTTGAACTGCATATGCAAATGTGGTCACCTGTGCCCAGATTACCCTGTGTGACTTTAAAATGTGGCTGTTGTCTCCCCCATACAATCGATATCAAGGTCTCTTTCCTCTGGGATCATTTATCTGGTCAGTTAAAAAAAAACCCACGTATTTCAGTGCTAATAATGATGAGGACATGATGCTGTGTTCCCAACAGCCACACAGCCAGAAGTCTGTGGGAGTCAGGCATTCACAAGGCATGACACATCATGCCTGTCTTAGTGTCTGAGCAAAGACAGGGAACATCACTTAAGCTCAAAGACTATCTCTTAGTGTATAGGCAGTAAGGAACAAATGTGCTATCTAGTAGTAGCCCTGAAAATTGCACACAGACTTTCTAGCTCTGTGACTATGGTAGTAAACATACATGATTATTCTGCTGTATTAAAAACAAAATGGCAGGCTGGCAGGGTGGTGAGAGAGATTTCACTTGACTGTTTTCTGAGCTTGGTGATTTGCAGTGAAGAAATGGCTGCTAAAGTTTCATTCCTTCTAGCACATGTACTTCATTCCCTTCCTTTCCAGCTCAAAAGCCTGCTCATCCCTGTGGTGGGTTGAAACTACCCTCTCCCTTCATCTCACCTCCCCCTCCCCCCTTTCCCCCCCCCAATAAGTGGGAGATTTCCCCCTAAAATAAATCACCAGACCAGCTCAGCCAGCTCAGTTGGTTTGAAAGCAGAATGAAGCTATAGAATTGTTAGGGTTGAAAGGGACCTCAAGGATCATCCAGTTCCAAGCCCCCTGCCATGGCCAGGGACACCTCACACTACAGCCAGTTGCTCAGAGCCACATCCAGCCTGGCCTTCAAAACCTCTAGGGATGAGGCTTCTACCACCTCCCTGGGCAACCTAAACATTGGGCAGAAAGATATTTACAAAGCAGGCAGGCTCTAGAGATAGAAAATGCAACAAATATGTACAAAATATATTTACAGGTACTTACAATCCAGAAAAACACAAATAGCCCCTTGTACAAAATCATCCCTCTTGAATGGTCCAGGGGGATTGTTCACAACCTCCTCCCATCCCTCCCTATTTCCTGGTACCTCACACAGTAGTCAGAGCAGAGATTATCCAGGCAAGGCCATGGAAGAGAGAGAAAGAGAGAGAGAAAGAGAAGTTGCAAGCAGAAGTGACAGAAGGAGAAAAAGAGAAAGAACTCTCTGTGCAACCAAGTGTAAACTATGCAATGAAGGAATGGGATGATATAGACCTATCAGCTGTTATTGTTCTGTGTCCAATGGTGATTCATTTACCTTTTTTTTTTCACTAAAAATCTTTGCAGTTAGGAACTAGGCTAAAATTCCATCTTCCAACTGTAGCAATACAGAAAGAGGTCGCCAGTACTTTCAGCAAACTTTGTTTCACTGCTGCATTCTCGAGGAAATGGATAGTTTCTGACCAGTCATGGTGGATAATTTACACCAAAGGGATCTGTGAAACTTGAGGGATGACATACATGTCCTGAATGGACAGGGAAAGAGCTCAGGAGCTGTTTGATGAATGCTTGGAGGGCTAGCCAGATGCTAGCCACTAACGTCATGAAACAGAGATCATTGTAGTTATTATTATTATCTCTTCCACAGTTGTTTGCCAGGAAGAAGGTCTCCTGTTATGAGGGGTGAAAAGAAAATGAAGAAACATACAGAGCCAGAAGAAATTTGATACTAAATCTGCCAATACTCTAATTTTCTTCTTAATGTGCATTAGTGCATCAAAAAATAACTTTAAAGAGTGTCTACCGCTCAGACATTGCCATCGGGAATCCTGTGATGTGCAAGTGAAGAACTCGACTCATCAGTTTTAACGTAGACTTTGACTGAAGCGGCACTGGGGAAGGATATGGATAAAAAAGCAAGACCAGAAATGATGCAGTGTTCATCTTTGCCATTTTTTTCCCTCTATATACTGTGACTTCAAGATAAACCTCAAGATTAGGAAGCAGTATCAGCCATAAGAGCTAGGTCTTGAAAGTAGAAGACTCCTGCTTGCTCCATAAGAAGGAGAAAGCTTGGGCTAAAGCCAATGAAGTCAAAATATTCTCAGGCCTGTCCTCGCAAGTTTTGTGACGTAAAGAACAGATATTACAATGTCAGTCACTGAACTGGAGCAAATTCAGGAGCAACAGCAGTTGCAGCTCATCAAAAGCAGTGTCCAGGGCTCTTAGCTTTGGACCCAAGCTGGCATCAGTTGTCTTTTGTATGGCATCCTTTTAATGTGACCAAGTATCACAGCTACTGCAACTGGATGTAGAAGACAGGAAGTCAGGCAAATCACAAGGCCAAAATCAGCAGCAGGTAAATCATGTTGGTGGCATTTTAATTTGTTTATCAGGCAGAGTTTAGAACTAAACTAAGAGGGATTGAACTGTGACTGACACAATGAAATTATTCACTGGTCTTTTGTTGCGGAAGATCAGAGGAACCTAATTTTAACAAGGGTTCTCTGCCTTTGTCTTTCATTATCATTCTGTTTCTATTTTTCCTTTGTTTTGGCCTTTTCTATCCTCAAGTTTTTAATTTTGAGAGTAGTTTGTATGCCTGAAGACAGAAGAATTGGCTTTTGCTTAGTGAGATGGGAGAAAACAGGTAATTAGTGACAGAACAAGAGGGATGGCCTCAAGCTGTGACTGGGTAGGTTTGGACTGGACATTAGGAGAAAAAATGCCTGGCAAAGAGTGGTCAGGCACTGGAATGTGCTGCCCAGGGCGATGCTGGAGTCACCAACCCTGAATGTGTTTAAAGGTGGTTTGGATGTGGTGCTTGGGGCTGTGGTTTAGGGGTGAACCTGGTAGAGTAGGGTTCTGGGTTGGACTTGGTGATCCTGAGGGTCTCTTCCAACCTGAGTGTTTCTGTGATTGTGTGTGTCGTAGTTTTAGGCTATGCCTTTAAAATTTTTTCACAGATCTTGAACAGAAAAGTAGTAAAATGTAAATAAATCACTATTGGGTGTGAAAAGGAAAATAAAGATAATTCTAAACAACCCCTTTGGAGAGATATCTGCCATTGATACAACCACTGGTTGTACCAAAACAATTTCATTTCTCTTCCCGCTTCTTCGCTCTGGAGAGAGTCTGACGTGCTTCTGCTTGACCTTGGCTGCATTGTTTTGGTATTAACATCCCTCTGCTCCTTTCTCCCTTCTTTTGTACGGGGAGTAGGGGTAGCAGAAAAGGAGAAGCTAGTAGCTCCCCCTGGTCTTTGTCCAGGGCTGTTCTTGTGCTGTTTGTTAATTGTAAATCCCTGTAGATACTGTAAACCCTGGATATTTGGCACATATTCATTGCATTCCATTGTAGATTGTAGTTTTGCCTGCAAATACAGCTTCCATTTGCTTCCAACTGGTCTGGTGTGGCAAAGTTAATGTTCGGGGTGGGGGGAGTTTCAACCCACCACACTGTGATTCTGTGAAATGGACTTCCTGTTGTATGCTTGAGGAAAGGTTTCTGAAACTTCTCTTAGCAAATGAAATGCCTGCTATTGGTTAGGTACTTTCCCACTCGACTGGGAATCTGAGGGCTGGTATGTTAGGCTGAAAATGGAAAACTTGGGATCCTCTTTTAGGGAACTGTCATCCTACCCTGGATTTTTTTTTTTTACCCCTGATTTACCCAGTGAAGTTTCCACAGTGTACAGACCAGGTAATGCTGTATTCAGAAGGCACATCCTTAGTCAGGAAGCCAAGCCTGCATCAGGAAAACGTGAAAGACATGAAAGCAAAGTAAGAAAGCTCAGTCCCAAAAGTGAGAATTGGCCTTCATTAAAGTGAATCGATGCTGGAACAACTATTTAACTGTACACAACTAACAAGAGCATCAGATGAAGTTAGTCTTTGAAGGTGTTAGATTGTGAATTATACTGAGGGAGTGGAAAACAGCTGCTGGGGGTTTTGTTTTGGTTTTAATTCTGGGTAAAATCAAAAGCTAAATCAAATAACTTGTTAATCCCCTGACTGATGTTTGTCTGAGGGTGTCATTTGATGTCGTTGTTTTCTTGGGTTTGATCTGTACACATCTGCTTCTAAACTGTTTAGTCAGAGATGGTCCTTTAATCTGCATTTGTGAAGCAGCTGACACAGAGAACTCCTGCTCTGTGGCCCAGGCTCCTGGACACCATGGCTGCATAAATGAGATCAAAAACAGAAATACTCTTTTACAAGGGATGTTCAAGTGTAGTCAAACCAGCCTGCACATGCTTTGCACAAGTGGCAGCTGTGTAGTGTAAGGACAGGTCTGAGTCAGTGACAGTCTGTTCCCCTGTAGATGGTGCCCCTAGTTCAGGGATTCTCTTTTGGGTTGACAATGCAGCATCCTTAATCTTCCTTGCCACCTTGAACATAGTTTTTCACCCAAGTAGTGCCCAGGGCGGTGGTACTCCATAAAAACATCGTTTTCAGTGTGAGTAGGACAGGCTGGGCTGAGTCCTGCTTTTATTTTTCAGACAGAATCTGCTTTGTAAAATGACAAACAACTTGAACCATTACAGAATCACAGAATCTGTCTGGTTGGAAGAGACCTCAAAGATCATCCAGTACTGAAGGGTCAACACCAAACCATATCCCTAAGTGCCAGGTCCACACACCCCTCGGACACCTCCAGGGACAGTGACCTCACCACTGGCCTGGCCAGACCATTCTAAAGTTTGATAACCCTTTCAGTGAAGAAACATTTCCTAAGATCCAGCCTGAACGTGCCCTGGTGCAGCTTGTCACCAGGGCACGAAGAGGCTGCACCCTCCTGGCTCCAACTTCCCTTCAGGGAGCCATAGAGAGCAATGAGGTCTCCCCTCAGCCTCCACTTCTCCGGACTGAACACCCCCTGCTCCCTCAGATGCTCCTCATAGGTCATGTGCTCCAGGCCCTTCACCAGCCTCCTGCTCTTCTCTGGACACACTCCAACACCTCAATGTCCTTCCTATAGTGAAGGCACCAGAAACTAACACAATACTTGAGGAGTGGCCTCACCAGAGCTGAGCACAGGGGGATGATCACCTCACTGTTCCTGCTGGCCACTGTTTCTAGTACAAGCCAGGATGCCATTGGCTTTCTTGGTCACCTGGGCATACTGCTGACCATATCCAGTCAACTGCCAGTCAATACTCCCAGGTCCCTAGAGTGGCCAGATCTTGTCAGTCTCCGATCTCACCTTATGGTGCTGTGCATTATGGATCTCCTCAGGTAAAATTTCTGAGCACTGCTGAGGATATACATCATGTGGATGACTGTCATAAAGAGAATGGGAAGTGGGATTTCTAATTTAGGGTTGTGCAGCTGACCTTCACAAAGCATAAGGAGGAGCAGTGTAGTGACAGTTGGTGTTACCTCTGAGAATTGGGTAGAGGCTTAAACAAGGTCTTTACAAATGAATGCACAGGATTGCTACAGTGTGCTTAAGGGAATAAATTCCATTGTCTCCAGTACAAAACAGGGATGCTTCCATTTGGAGAGACTTGAATGAATTCACAGAATCACAGAACTTTGGAGGTTGGAAGGGATCTGTGGAGATCATTGAGTCTAACCCTCCTGCCAAAGCAGGATTACCCAAGGCACACTCCTCTCCCAGGTTAGTCCACATCCAGGTGGGTTTGGAAAGTCTTCAGAGAAGGAGAGTCCACCACCTCCCTGGGCAGCCTGTTCCAGTGCTCTGTCACCCTCACTGTAAAGAAGTTTCTCCTCATGTTGAGGTGAAACCTCCTGTATTCAAGTCTGTATCCGTTGTTCCTTCTCGTATTACTGTGCACCATCCAGAAGAGTTTGGCCCCGTCCACTTGACCCCCACCCCTCATGTTGAGATGGAACCTCCTGTGCTGTAGTTTATATCCATTGCCCCATGTCCTGCCACAGGGTACAAGTGAGCAGAGGTTGTCCATTCCTTCCTGACCCCCAGCCCTCAGATATTTATAAACATTAGATCCCCTCTTAGTCTTCTCTTCTCCAGACTAAGCCCCAGGGCTCTCAGCCTCTCCTCACCAGGAAGTGCTTCAGTTCCTCCCTTGGACTCTCTCCAGCAGATCCTTGTCCCTCTTGAACTGCGGAGCCCAGAACTGGATGCAATATTCCAGGTGAGGTCTCACCAGGGCAGAGTAGAGGGGTAGGAGAACCTTCCTGGATTGCTGGACACACTCCTCCCAGTGTACCCCAGGATCCCATTGGCCCTCTTGGCCACAAGGGCACATTGCTGTCCCATGCAGAACTTGTCCACCAGGATGCCACAAAACCCAGCATGCAGCAGAAACACAACAAAGATCCTCCAGAAAGCCAGCACAGTCATGAAGCATGAAAAGTTCTGCCATCTAATTACCCAGAGCAGGGAACATCCATGTGGGGGGAAAAAATGGGATAGAGTTCCTAGGGTAAAAAAGAACAACCAACAAACCACAGTATCACAGTATCACCAAGGTTGAAAGAGACCTCAAAGATCATCAAGTCCAATCTGTCACCACAGACCTCATGATTAGACCATGGAACCAAGTGCCACATCCAATCCCCTCTTGAACACCTCCAGGGATGGTGACTCCACCACCTCCCTGGGCAGCACATTCCAATGGCGAATGACTCTCTCTAGGAAGAACTTTCTCCTCACCTCCAGCCTAAACTTCCCCCTGGTGCAGCTTGAGACTGTGTCCTCTTGTTCTGGTGATGGTTGCTAGAGAGAAGAGACGAACACCTTCCTGGCTACAACCACCTTTCAGGGAGTTGTAGAGAGCAATGAGGTCTCCCCTGAGCCTCCTCTTCTCCAGGCTAAACAACCCCAGCTCCCTCAGCCTCTCCTCACAGGGCTGTGCTCAAGGCCTCTCTCCAGCCTTGTTGCCCTTCTCTGGACACATTCAAGTGTCTCGATGTCCTTCCTAAACTGAGGGGCCCAGAACTGGACACAGGACTCAAGGTGTGGCCTAACCAATGCAGAGTACAGGGGCACAATGACCTCCCTGCTCCTGCTGGCCACACTGTTCCTAATGCAGGCCAGGATGCCATTGGCCTTCTTGGCCACCTGGGCACACTGCCGGCTCATGTTTAGGCAGCTGTCAACCAGCTCCCCCCAGGTCCCTCTCTGTTTGGCAGCTCTCCAGCCACTCTGACCCCAGCCTGTAGCTCTGCATGGGGTTGCTGTGGCCAAAGTGCAGCACCTGGCACTTGGATTTGCTGAATGCCATCCTGTTGGACTCTGCCCATCTGTCCAGTCAGTCGAGGTCCCTCCGCAGAGCCCTTCCACCCTCAAACTGACCAACATCTGCTCCCAGCTTGGTGTCATCTGCAAATTTGCTGATGACTGTCTCACTCCCCTCATCCAGATCATCAGTGAAGACATTGAAGAGGATGGGGCCCAGCACTGATCCCTGGGGGGCGCCACTGGTGCCTGGCCTCCAGCTGGAGGTGGCACCATTCACCACCACGAACCAGTTAATGTATTTGATAGTTCAGAAAATACTTTTGAATATCAGCAGCCTGATAAGTAATTCTTGAGGCAGTTTGTTTTCATTCGGCTCACACTGTTGTTTCCATTCAGAAGCACTGTGAAATGCTGCTAGTATTTAAAACAGCAAACCTTTAAACTGCCAGGATTGTTATCATCATTTTTCTGCAGAAGTCACCATCTCATAATCATTTCTGTTATTCTTTATTTTTATCTTCTTTTTTTTTTTTCCTTTTCCCAAAACACATTTACCTCTCTTAAAGAAGTGTAGAAGTCTGCTGTTTAGACTACTGTAAAAGCTTGCAAAACACATGGCTAAATGAACTGGAAAGAAGATATCATTAATATCATCAGGAGAAACCACGTGGTCTTCTTTTAATTTCAGTTGCTTCCCAGCTATGTTTCAGCCAGTTTCAAGACAGTGAACTAACTTCTGGCAATTCTGTCTGTCAGCAGCAACATTTTATTTGCAAACTATAAGGCTTGTTTAGTTTCCCATATTGCCTTTATTTTTTTTCTTCTTTCATTATTTCTTTTCCTCTAGCATATGCTATAGCCTGTAAATCACATGAATACAAGAAGGGAGTAGTCCTCTCTGCCTGAAATGCCTGAATGTTGTTCAGATGATAAGGTCAATGGTGATGAGAGCAGCCCTGAAGAAAAGGCCTTGGGGGTGCTGGTGGATGAGAAGCTCACCAGGAGCCAGCAGTGTGCACTTGCAGCCCAGAAAGTCAACCAGAGCCCGGGCTGCCAGCAGGCCGAGGGAGGTGCTTCTCCCCCACTACTCCACTCTGGTGAGACCCCACCTGGAGTACTGCGTCCAGCTCTGGAACCTCTATTGCAGAAAGGATCTGGAGGTGCTGGAACATGTCCAGAGTAGGGCCAAAAGGATGAGCAGATGGCTGGAGCTGCTCTGCTATGAGGACAGACTGAGGGAGTTGGGACTGTTCAGTCTGGAGAGCAGAAGGCTCCCAGGAGACCTTCTTGTGGCCATCCAGTACCTAAGGGGCCTACAAGAAAGCTGGGGAGGGACTTTTCATGGTGTTAGGGAGTGATAGGACTGGAGGGAATGGGAAAAAAAAGTAGAGAATGGGTAGATTCAGACTGGATGTCAGGAAGAAGTTGTTCCCCGTGAGGGTGGTGAGACACTGGCACAGGTTGCCCGAGGTGGTGGTGGAAGCCTCCTCCCTGGAGGTTTTTCAGGCCAGGCTGGATGTGGCTGTGAGCAACCTGCTGTAGTGTGAGGTGCCCCTGGCCACGGCAGGGGGGTTGGAACCAGATGACTTTGAGGCCTTTGTTGTTTTTTATAGACTTAGGGGAACGAAGAAAATAAATCTTACCCAGTGAACCTAATTTTCTGCACAGTTAAACAGGTGTAAATCTCTAGTACGATCTGCACAATTTCTACAACTGCTAGCTTCTGTAAATCACAGAATCACAGAATTATTGAGGCTGGAAAAGACCTCTGAGATCATCCAGTCCAGCCTATGACCTAACACCACCACATCAGCTAAACCCTGCCACCAAGTGCCACAGCCAAGCTTTTCTTAAAGACCCCAGCGATGGTGACTCCACCACCTCCCTGGGCAGCCCATCCCAGTGCCTAATCAGCCTTTCTGTGAGGAAGTGCTTCCTGATATCCAACCTAAACCTTCCCCTGGCACAGCTTCAGGCCATGCCCTCTTGTCCTGGCACAAATTGCCTGGGAGAAGGGCCTGACCCCCACCTGACTACAACTTCCTTTGAGGTAGTTCTAGAGGGTGATAAGGTCCCCTCTATGTCTCCTCTTCTCCAAGCTGAACACCCCCAGCTCCCTCAGCCTCTGCTCATCAGCCTTTCCCTCCAGCCCCCTCCCCAGACTGGTCACTCTCCTCTGGACCTGCCCCAGCACCTCAAGATCCTTCCTGCAGTGAAGGCCCAGAGCTGCACATAGTGCTTGAGGTGAGGCCTCCCCAGTGCCCGGTACAGGGCAGAATGACCTCCCTGCTCCTGCTGGCCACACTGTTCCTGATGCAGGCCAGGATGCCATTGGCCTTCTTGGCCACCTGGGCACACTGCTGGCTCATGTTCAGCCTACTATCAACCCTTACCCCCAGGTCCCTCTCTGCCTGGCCGCTCTCCAGCCACTCATCCCCCAGTCTGTAGCCTGCTTGGGGTTGTTGTACCCAAGTGCAGGACCCCTGCCCTTGGCCTTGTTGAATCTCATACCATTGGCCTCCGCCTCAGCTGTCTTAGAGTCCTAAAGAAGTTAATGCAGCTTAGCATAATTTTAATTCCAGTCCTACATTTAAATATCAGATTTTAAGGGAACAGACCCAACCCCCCACCTGGCTACAACCTCTCTTCAGATAGTTGTAGAGAGCCTCCTCTTCTCCAGGCTAAGCAACCCCAGCTCCCTCAGTCTCTCCTCATAGGGCTGTGCCCCAAACCCCTCACCAGTCTTGTTGCCCTTCTCTGGACACATTCGAAGCAATGGTTGGATGCAAAGATCTTCAGGTCCAACCATGTGAATCTATGATTTTCCATCCATCTTGTTGATTCCATCTTGTTTTGTGAGAAATGATCTGGACAATCACAAGTGTCCTCTTCAGCCTTGATATTAAACCTGTTTCCACAAGAGTCAGAACCGATCCTTTGTTACTTAGGGACAGAGGTAAAGTCTGCAGCCAGAATTGTGGCTGATGAAGAAATACACTGAGAGATTGTTCCCTGCTCAGAAATGGAAATCTCACTTCAGTCACTGGTTTATTTTTAATTCTTGCTTGTCTGTGAGCAGAAGCTGGTAGTCAGAAATATTATTTAATGACTTGAAGATAAAAAACCAAACTATTAAAATGGAAAAAATTAAACCAGACTGAAAAAGGGGAGTTGAGAAGGGAGGTAATAAAGATCCTCCTCACTAGAAGCTCATCCTTGCCCAAGCTGGAATCAGAGCTTGGTGTCTTAAGCTCAGTAATTTGATCCTAGGGAAGTGTTCAGCCCAGAGGAGGGCTTGGTACTAATTCATTTAAAGGTTTTGGCCAATATCTTCTTGTCCTTAAGTATGGATTTTCTGAGAAGTGGTGGTTTCATACGGGTTTTGGTGTTGGAATACTCAATTAAAATGTTCTTTCTACAGATGAGAGCCTAGATTAAGTTATTCTGAGACTTACAGTGGACTCCTTCATGCCTTACATTTTCTTTCTCCTGTTGGAATCTATGGCCCGTGCTTTCCCCACTAGAATCAGAAAAAAGCCCTATCATCATTATTCCTTCATAAATACAGAGGTATCTGCAGAATAGCTCTTGGAATTTATTAGAGCAACAGTCATTCCTCTTAAGTTTAAAAAAGCCAGTCCAATCATAAGGTGGGGTTTTATATCATTAATTATCTCTTCAGCTGGGCTTTTCCTCTGAAAGTTACAGTATCACAGAATCACCAAGGTTGGAAGATACCTCAAAGATCATCGAGTCCAACCTGTCACCACAGACCTCAGGACTAGACCATGGCACCAAGTGCCACGTCCAGTCCCCTCTTGAACACCTCCAGGGACGGTGAATCCACCACCTCCCTGGGCAGCACATTCCAATGATGAATGACCCTCTCAGTGAAGAACTTTCTCCTCACCTCCAGGCCAAACTTCCCCTGGTGCAGCTTGAGACTGTGTCCTCTTGTTCTGGTGCTGGTTGCTAGAGAGAAGAGATGAACACCTTCCTGGCTACAACCACCCTTCAGGTAGTTGTAGAGAGCAATGAGGCCTCCCCTGAGCCTCCTCTTCTCCAGGCTAAACACCCCCCAGCTCCCTCAGCCTCTCCTCACAGGGCTGTGCTCAAGGCCTCTCCCCAGCCTTGTTGCCCTTCTCTGGACACATTCAAGTGTCTCGATGTCCTTCTTAAACTGAGGGGCCCAGAACTGGACACAGGACTCAAGGTGTGGCCTAACCAATGCAGAGTACAGGGGCACAATGACCTACTTGCTCCTGCTGGCCACACTATTCCTAATGCAGGCCAGGATGCCCTTGGCCTTCTTGGCCACCTGGGAACACTGCTGGCTCATGTTTAAGTGGTTTATGGAGCTTCATCTCTGACTAAATTGATTTTTTTTTTCAGGAGAATGCTCATACCATTTTTGTCTTTCAGGGTTCATAAAAATGCCCATGTCTGACTATTTCCACAAGATTTATATTTACTTTGGCTTTCTCTTGTACTCTAAATAGAATCATAGAATTGTCAGGGTTGGAAGGGACCTCAAGGGTCATAGAATCATCACAGAATCAACCAGATTGGAAAAGACCTCAGAGATCATCAAGTCCAACCTGTTACCTAATACCTAATACCTCCTGAGTACTAAACCATGGCTTCAAGTGCCACGTCCAAATCCTTTCTTGAACACCTCCAGGGACAGTGACTCCATCACCTCCCTGGGCAGCACATTCCAATGGCCAATTACTCTTTTGGGAAGAACTTTCTCCTCACCTTGAGCCTAAACCTCCCTTGGCACAGCTTGAGGCTGTGTCCTCTTGTTCTGGTGCTGGTTGCCTGGGAGAAGAGACCAAACCCCACCTGGCTACAACATGCTGTTTTAACATCTTCATTGATGATCTGGATGAGGGCATTGAGTCCATCATCAGTAAATTTGCGGACGACACCAACTGGGGGCGGGAGTTGATCTGCTGGAGGGCAGAGAGGCTTTGCAGAGGGACCTGGACAGGCTGGACAGATGGGCAGAGTCCAACGGCATGAGATTGAACACATCCAAGTGCCAGGTTCTGCACATTGGCCACAGCAACCCCATGCAGTGCTACAGGCTGGGGTCAGAGTGGCTGGAGAGCAGCCAGGCAGAGAGGGACCTGGGGGTGCTGGTTGATGGTAGGCTGAACATGAGCCTGCAGTGTGCCCAGGCAGCCAAGAGGGCCAATGGCATCCTGGGCTGCATCAGGAGCAGTGTGGCCAGCAGGAGCAGGGAGGTGATTCTGCCCCTGTCCACTGCACTGGTTAGGCCACACCTTGAGTCCTGTGTCCAGTTCTGGGCCCCTCAGTTTAGGAAGGAGGTTGACTTGCTGGAAGGTGACCAGAGAAGGGCAACAAAGTTGGTGAGGGGTTTGGAACACAAGCCCTATGAGGAGAGACTGAGGGAGCTGGGGTTGCTTAGCCTGGAAGAGACTCAGGGGAGACCTTCTTGCTCTCTACAACTACCTGAAGAGAGGTTGTAGACAGGCGGAGGTTGGTCTCTTCTCCCAGGCAGCCAGCACCAGAACAAGAGGACACAGTCTCAAGCTGTGCCAGGGGATGTTTAGGCTGGATGTTAGGAAGAAGTTCTACACAGAGAGAGTGATTGCCCATTGGAATGGGCTGCCCAGGGAGGTGGTGGAGTCACCTTCATTGGAGGTGTTCAGGAGGAGCTTGGTGCCATGGTTTAGGTGGTGTTGGATGTGATGATCTTGAAGGTCTCTTCCAACCTGGTCTAGTCTAGTCTAGTCTAGTCTACTCTATCCTTTCAGGCAGTTGTAGAGTTCCAACCCCTCTACCATGGGCAGGGACACCTCACACTACAGCAGGTTGCTCACAGCCACATCCAGCCTGGCCTTCAAAACCTCCAGGGATGAGGTTTCCACCCCCTTCCTGGGCACCCTGTGCCAATGTCTCACCACCCTCGTGGGGAATAACTTCCTAACATCCAGTCTGAATCTACCCATTTGCTATTTGTTTCCTGTGGTCACTTTTTAAAAAACCTTGACAGTTTTCTTTGAGGAGAGGAAAAAAACAAAAAGGGTGATTTGCTGAAGTTATTTACAGTTTAATTGCCTGTTTAATTACAACCTAATGTCTCATTTACAGTGACACACTCTGCTCTGCAGTCTGAGCAGCAATAGATTACAGGAGTTGCAGTGGCAATCGATTCACCTGGATCTAGGCAGCCTCACACTCTTGGCAGCAGAGGTGCCCTCAGAAAGCTCACTGACCCTCCAGTGCTGATCAGAAGATGAAAAATGTTCTCACCAAAGGTATTCTGAGTATTTTACTTGGGTTTACACTCCCAAGTTTTTGTCACTGACTCACAGTCCACTTTCTGTCCTGTCTGTATGTTGCTGGACACATTCAGGGGTTGCCCTAGAAAAAGCATTTCGTAGTATGAGTCCAGACACTCACTGATGGTTTTGGCATGTTTTGACTCTCTCCACTATGGAAGTTCTAGAGGGACAGGGATCTGCTGGAGAGAGTCCAGTGGAGGGCTATGAGGATGATGAAGGATACTGTCTGATGAGGAGAAGCTGAGAGCCCTGGGGCTGTTTAGTCTGGAGAGGAGAAGACTGAGAGGGGATCTAATAAATGTCTATCAGTATCTGAGGGCTGGGGGTCAGGAGGGAGGGCACAGGCTCTGCTCAGCTGCACCCTAGGATAGGACAAGGGGCAATGGATAGAAACTCCAGCATAGGAGATTCCACCTCAACATGAGAGGGAACTTCTTTACTGTGAGGGTCTCTGAGCACTGGAACAGGCTGCCCAGAGAGGTTGTGGAGTCTTCTTCTCTGGAGATATTCAAGACCCATCTGGATGTGTTCCTGTGTGACCTGTGCTGGATTCTCTGGTCCTGCTCTGGCAGGGGGGTTGGACTCAATGATCTCCTTCCAACCCCTAACATCCTGTGAGCCTGTGGTGCTGTGATGTTATCATACCATGTCTAGCCAGTTCTCCAACAATCTGCTTACCTGTATTGAAGGACATCTAACCCTCGCTGTCATAGTACAAAGAGCTGTATTTGTAGTATACAGAAGATCCCTTTGAGGATCTGGTCCTCTTTCTGGTGCTGATTAGAGAGCTGAATGAGAATGAAAAAGAAAATCATTTGATGCATCCAGGTACTAAATTTTGTAGTCACAAAGGTTTGCTGCTAATGACATCTAGTCATGGATTTATAAAACAACTTTGTTTGGGAGAGATCTTTAGGGGTTATCTGGCCAAAAACACATGCTGAAAACAGATCCAGACAGAGCAGGTTTCTCAAGGCCTTTGTTCAGTCAAGTTCTGGGTGTCTTGAAGGAGGATGGTTCCATAACCATCTGTATAGCCCTCTACAGGGCTCACTCTAGGGTCTTCCATGTACTGCAGTGCCCAAAACTGAAATAATGCTCCAGATGTGGTCATACAAATACTAAATAGAAAGGAAAGGTTTCTTCTCTGGACCTCCTGGCTTTTCTCTTGCTGATGCAGTCAAGGGTGTAGTTGGCTTTCTTTGCTGCAGCCACACACTGCTGATTCATGTTTGTGGTTCAGTCACAGCTATAAATTGAAGAGCTGAAGGGTTGTACATGTCCATGCCCATCCTTGATCAGAACCAACCAAGAAAGGGGGCGGCTTCCCACACCTGCCTTATGAAACTGATGTCAAGGAGGCCATGAGCCAGCCTCTGAGAGGCCACAATCATCCCTCCTATTACAGAGCTGTATCTCCTAGGTGATACAAAAACCAGTTATGGCTCTGAAGAACCAGGGAAATGTCCAGTTTAAGACAGCCTGCTCTCACAAGCAAGTCCCCACACAGAGAGGAGGGAAAGTAACACAAAAAAAAAGCCCTGGGCTGAGATAAGGAGTTAAATGAGATGATCTGATGTACAATTACTTTAGCCTGTTTCACAGAGAAGCACAACAAAAGCAGAAGCAGCATCAGAAGCCAGCTGTAAAATAAGCCCCCCATTCCCCAAGACCACAGCCAGCCCAGTGGAAAAGACCAGCACCCCAAAACTGGAAACTGGAGGCAGCAATCTGAAACAGGAAGCCTCTCATGTTACAAACTGAACTACAAGGCCGATGATGCTTTGCTCCAGGCAGCACTTTTGTTTTAAAGCTGGCATGACATCCGCATGGTATCAAATACTCACCAGCGGCACCGGTGGCCAGCAGGAGCGGGGAAGTCATTCTGCCCTGTACTCAGCACTGGTTAGGCCACACCTTGAGTCCTGTGTCCAGCTCTGGGCCCCTCATGTTAAGAAAGATGTTGAGATGCTGGAAGGTGTCCAGAGAAGAGCAACAAGGCTAGGGAGGGGTGTGGAGCACAGCCCTATGAGGAGAGGCTGAGGGAGCTGGGGTTGCTTAGCCTGGAGAAGAGGAGGCTCAGGGCAGACCTCTCTAGAGTTACCTGAAGGGAGGTTGTAGCCAGATGGGGGTTGGTCTCTTCTTCGAGGCAACCAGTGACAGAAGGAAAAGACATAGTCTCAAGCTACACCAGGGGAGATTTGGGCTGGATGTTAGGAAGAAATTCTTCACAGAGAGATTGGCCTTTGGAATGTGCTGCCCAGGAAGGTGGTGGAGTCACCATCACTGGAGGTGTTCAAAATGAGACTGGATGAGGCACTCAGTGCCATGGTTCAGTTGATTAGATGGTGCTGGGTGACAGGTTGGACTTGATGATCTCTGAGGTCTTTTCCAACCTGGTTAATTCTGTGATTCTGTGTGAATTGGCTAAATCCATGACAGGAAAATATGTAATGCCTGTAACTAGAGGAGTACAGAGATTCTTCTGAAAGCATTCAGTCATGGATGATATACAGAAGGTCTGTGTGCATCTCTGTGATCTTGACAGAATTATTCTCCTAACTCTAACTAATGATCCAGAATGACTAAGCTCAAAGGGGTAATGACTTCCTTCTTAGATCTGGAGCTTCAGAGGAGTGTGCCAAGCACCAGGCAAATGTGATTATTCTAGTTCTGAAATTCACTGTCATCCTGAAAACTGCTTTCAGCTGTTCCAGGCCTGGAGAGAGATGATGTTCCACCAGCTGGAATTAATTTTGTTTGTTCAAAGTTGCCAGACAGCAAAGGGTAGGCTGGACTCAGAAGTAGCTATGACCCAGTCTACTCTGGTAGAAAGTTAGGACTTAGATTCTGTCCCAGTTTTCCTGTTGGAGGAGTGGAAATGAGTGACCTTTCACAAGCAGAGCAGACTTAGAGTACCAGTGATATGCTGTGGGTTTTAGCAAGCAGAGACCACCCCCATAATTGGGACACTTAAAACATATATTTGGTGTGGAGTGTCAGTAAATGCAAAATGATGTTGTATAGTGATCTGTAATGACTAAGATTTTGTAGTGAGGAGAACCAGGTGTAGCACATAGAATCACAGAACATTAGAGGTTGGAAGGGACCTCCAGAGATCACCAGTCCAACCCCCCTGCCAGAGCAGCATCACCCAGGGTAGTCTGTACAGGAATGAATGCAGGTGGGTTTTGAATGTGTCCACAGAAGGAGACTCCACAACCTCCCTGGGCAGCCTGTTGCAGGGCTCTCTCACCCTCACTGTAAAGAAGTTTCTCCTCAGGTTGAGCTGAAACCTTCTCTGTTCAAGTTTGTATCCATTGCTCCTTGGCTTATTCCTGTGCACCACCTGAAAGAGCTTGGCCCCCTCCACTTGATACCCACCGCTCAGGTATTGATAGACACTGATCAGATCCCCTCTTAGCCTTCTCTTCTCAAGACCAAACAGTCCCAGGGCTCTCAGTCTCTCTCTCATCCTTGTGGATTTTCTCCACAAGGCCTCTGTCTCTCTTGACCTGGGAGTCAGGGACTTGCAATCACTAGCACATTGTGCTGCATGGCAGCAATGTGGATGCTGCCGGCACACTGGAAAACAGTGTGCATCAAGGTGCTGCTTCTAAAGACACTCCTGGTTTAGTCCACAAATCTCATTTACCAAAATGTATGTAGTAGTTGCACCTCTTGTTGTAGATCTAGATTTACACTTCTGCTTTTCCTCTAATGCTCGTCCAGCACCTTCTCCTCACTTTCTCTTTTTAACTTCTCATCATGCATCAGAAACTTCCTTTCCAAGCTGTCATGCACAGATTCATACTGAGAGAGAGGGATGGCACCTCTGTGTTCTACAGTGAAGTGTTATGATCTCTAAGCTGTCTGATATGCTTACCTCTACTACAGCAGTAAGACAACTAGTAGTTAGTATAGTAGTAGTACAGTTCATAGGATCATGGAATCATAGAATCAATAAGGTTGGAAAAGTTCTCAAAGATCATCAAGTCCAACCAAGACCTCATGACTACTAAACCATGGCTTCAAGTGCCATGTCCAATCCCCTCTTGAACACGTAATTGGTACATAGAAGTAAAGTTCTGGAGCCCCTATTACAAGAAGGATCCAGAGGTGCTGGAAGGTGTCCAGAGAAGGGCCATGAGGATGAGCAGAGGGCTGGAGCACTCTGCTATGGAGACAGACTGAGAGAGTTGGGGCTGTTCAGTCTGGAGAAGAGAAGCCTCCTAGGAGACCTTGTTGTGACCTTCCAGTATCTGAAGGAGGCTACAAGAAGGCTGGGGAGGGATTTTTGAGGGTGTCAGGGAGTGATAGAACTGGGGGGAATGGAGCAAAACTAGAAATGGGTAGATTGAGATTGGATGTTATGAAGAAGTTCTTCCCCAGGGAGGTGGTGGAGGCCTCCTCCCTGGAGATTTTTAAGGCCATGCTGGATGTGGCTGTGAGCAACCTGCTGTAGTGTGAGGCGTCCCTGCCCACTGCACAGGGATTTGAACTAGGATGATCCTCGAGGTCCCTTCATACCCTGACTGTCCTGTGATTCTAAAACAAAATAGCATATTTTGTAATACAAATATTGTGTATAAAATAAAACAGCAAAGTAGCAGAGCTACTGTGGGAGTAATACTGTGGGATAAATTAAACACTAAGGCTAGTACAGAGGTAAAGCCAGTAAGAGCTAGCTTATAGTAAAGCTAGTAGAGCAATAAAGACACACTGCTCTTGACATGGAGAACATAGTGTGAGTTTTAAGTTTGTTTTCCTATTGGGGCTTGTGCTGTCTGGAAAAAGACTTTTTAAAGAAAAAGCTCTTTCTGATACCATTCTTTTTAACTTCAAGGAATTGCTGGAGTCCCCTGAAGCACCATGAAAATAAGGAAGAGTTTTTCACTTTGTAGAACTACTAATGCAATTTCAGTAGCAGTTCCTTCTACAGTCATTTTCCTCCAGAAAAAATGTGGAGATTTACTGTTCTAGTTTAAAAAAAAAAAAAAAGAGATGTCAAATTCATTCTCCCATAGATGATAGAAAATACAGCAGAGTAAATCTTTCCCTTCCGATCACAGAATCACAGAATCACCAAGGTTGGAAGAGACCTCAAAGATCATCAAGTCCAACCTGTCACCACGGACCTCATGACTAGACCATGGCACCAAGTGCCACATCCAATCCCCTCTTGAACACCTCCAGGGATGGTGACTCCAATAGCTAACAACTCTCTCAGTGAAGAACTTGCTCCTCACCTTGAGCCTAAACTTCCCCTGGCACAGCTTGAGACTGTGTCCTCTTGTTCTGGTGCTGGTTGCCTGGGAGAAGAGACCAACCCCCACCTGGCTACAACCTCCCTTCAGGTAGTTGTAGACAGCAAGAAGGTCTCCCCTGAACCTCCTCTTCTCCAGGCTAAACAACCCCAGCTCCCTTCAGCCTCTCCTCACAGGGCTGTGCTCAAGGCCTCTCCCCAGCCTCGTTGCCCTTCTCTGGACATGTTCAAGCGTCTCAATGTCCTTCTTAAACTGAGGGGCCCAGAACTGGACACAGGACTCAACGTGTGGCCTAACCAGTGCTGAGTACAGGGGCACAATGACCTCCCTGCTCCTGCTGGCCACACTATTCCTAATGCAGGCCAGGATGCTATTGGCCTTCTTGGCCCCCCTGGACACACTGCTGGCTCATGTTCAGCCGGCTGTCCATCAGCACCCCCAGGTCCCTTTCTGTTTGGCTGCTCTCTTGAGCCAGAGTGGGAGACCTGACTGAATTAGAATTCTCCTAATGAGCCACTGAGAGGTGACTAATATCATGATAAACATAATCTCTGCTGCTCTTGCTGGAACCATCATCACTGTGTGAGATGGAATATTATTACTATTCATCATCAAGGTCTTCTGCCTCAGGATGCCATTTCTAAGGTGATTTTCTCATCAGTATTTTTTTTTCCTTCCTTTCTTAATTTTTTTTAGCTTGACTTTTTTATCCTTGCCATAATATTTATAATGTGCCACACAGTCCCTGTAATTAAACCTTTTCTTTGCTCTATGCCTTCAGCCTCTAATGCATTGTATGATGTTATAGTCCTAAAGTAGAAGACTGAGAATCCTCTAATGTGAACTTCTGGGAAGGTTTCCAGAAGTACATTCTGATTTGAAACCCATAATAAATTGCACTGACATGCAATGCTGATAATGCTGTACCAAGATCTTTCCACAGATATCACCGGAATCTGGGAGGTTTGTGACTTAGAATGTGTAAAATGAAGCTCCTGGTGAAAGAATCACAGAATGTTAGGGACATGAGGCACATCAAAACTCATCCAGTCCAACCCCCCTGCCAGAGCAGGATCACCAAGACCAGATCACACGGGAACACATCCAGGCAGGTCTTGAATATCTCCAGAGAGGGAGACTCCACAATCTGCCTGGGCAGCCTCTTCCAGGGTTCTGTCACCCTAACAGGGAAATAGTTTTCCTCCTGTTTCCATGGAACTTCCTATGCCTCACCTTTCACCATTGCCCCTTGTGCTGTCATTGGACATCAGCAGAGCCTGTCTGCATCCTCTGGGCACTCACCCTGCACATCTTGATCAACATCAATGAGGTCACCTCTCAGGCTCCTCCTCTCCAAGTTGCAGAGTCCTCAGCTCCCTCAGGCTCTCCTCATAAGGAAGATGTTCCACTCCCTTTAACCATTTTTGTGGCTCTGCACTGAACTCTTTCAAGCAGTTCCCTGAGGTCCTTTCTGAGCTGAGGGGCCCAGAACTGGACACAATACTCCAGATGCAGCCTCACCAGGGCAGAGTAGAGCAGGAGGAGAACCTCTCTTGCCCTACTAACCACAGCCCTTCTAATTCACCCCAGGATGCCACTGGCCTTCTTGGCCACAAGAGCACACTGCCAGGGAGTCTGGAGTCTGAGGATGCTCATGAGTAATTCCCTTTCCACTTCTTCATAACTGAACCAATACCTGTGTTAGATTGTTACATAAATGTGTGTATTATCATTTAAATGAAGGTCATTCTGATATTTCCTGAGTTTTGTTCTTCACAGTGTAAGACACATGTAGCTGTGGGAGTGCACAGGGTTTGGTTGTGTTTGTTGGTTTGATTGTAAATTTCCATGTACAAGATATGCAAATTATATTTACATCCATTTCACTGCATCACTTTCAAGAACTCCCAGTTCTCTAAAGTTCTTCCTTCCTTTTTCCTGCCCTAACATGATGTATAATATTTAAATTGCCTTTGAACTGAACTCCTTGTACGTGACTCACTCTACACAGATTGCATTATTTATCCTAAATGTTCCACTCCTAAACTCCTCCAAAATCCATTGCTTGCAAGATGACTGATAGTCTTGGGACGTGTTCTTACTGTTTTCCATGTCTCAAATGTACTCTGGGCACAGTATTCACCATGAGTCCTGTGTCCCGTTCTGGGCTCTTCAATTTAAGAAGGACCAGAGAAGGGCAGCGTGGCTGGGGAGAGGTCTGGAGCACAGCCCTATGAGGAGACACTGAGGGAGCTGGGAGTCTTTAGCCTGGAGAAGAGGAGGCTCAGGGGAGACCTTATTGCCATGTACAACTACCTGAAGGCAGGTTGTAGCCAGGTGGGAGTTGGTCTCTTCTCCCAGGCAACCAGCACCAGAACAAGAGGACACAGTCTCAAGCTGCACCAGGGGAAGTTTAGGCTGGATGTTAGGAGGAAGTTCTTTACAGAGAGAGTAACTGACTACTGGAATGTGCTGCCCAGGGAGGTGGGTGGAGTCAGTGTCCCTGGAGGTGTTCAAGAGGGGATTGGATGTGGCACTGGGAGCCATGGTTTAGTTATCAGGAGGTGTTAGGTATTAGGTAATAGGTTGGACTTAATGATCTCTGAGGTCTTTTCCAACCTGGGTGATTCTGTGATGATTCCATGATTCTCTTATATGAAAGCAGAAGTGATTATAGGATGTGAATCTGGTTTGATCCTGTGCTATCCTAACTTCTCAGATTCAAACCTTTAAATGCCTTCATTGGCTTCTGGTTCCTTACACATTTGCTTGATGGCATTGCCCCCAAAAGTGCTGGCCCTTGACTTGTGCATGCTGCTTGAGCAGCCTAATTTAATGTCAACCTATGTGGCTACTCAGAAGCCACCCAATCTCAGCTTCTTTTCTAGACATTGCCTTTCTTCTTCCTTTTTTTTTTGGTTCAATATATTGCCTTAACAGATACCATTAACCTATCATTCTCCTTTAAACCAATGCTTATATTAAAAAGAGAATCAATTTTACATCTGCAGAATTGTACTTTGCTTTAAAGCACATTTCCTGCTCTTCTCCCCAAATCCAAAGAAGCTCAAGTGTAGATAGGCACAAAACTACTGCCTATAGCAGCTAAGAGCTCTGTGTTTCTAAAAGTGGCTTCACTTGCTTTCACATCCCAAGGATTCAGGTTGGCTGTTATCCTGGCAGCATCAGTTTGCTGTTAAAACTGTGGAAGAGTTGGAGCTTGTATTCTGAATACAGAGATGTGTGCTAAAGAGAAAGGTAAAATGTGGTGTGAAAGAGAGCCACAGTTTTACACAGCATCAAATTGACCTAAGAATACAGATCCACAGTGTTCTACCTGATGCTCTCTCTAACAAATTAACGAAAGAGAGTGGATCTGAAAATGGCAGACTCCCAGTGGATCTCTACTGGAAATACAAGATAGGAGGTGGAGAAGAGCACTAAGACACTGTAGATTCAGGCTCCATACATCTGTGCCAGGATGCCCTAACTAGCATAATTTTATTGAGCTTAGGTTTGTCAGGCACAGGCAGGGCTCCAGCTGATACATCATCCTGCAGTGCATTAGGAGGAGTGTGTCCAGCAGATCCAGGGAGGTTCTCCTCCCCCTCTACTCAGCCCTGGTGAGACCTCACCTGGAATACTGCATCCAGTCTGGGCTTCGAGAGGGACAGGGATCTACCTGAGAGAGTCTAATAGAGGGCTACAAGGATGCTGAAGGGACTGGAGCACTGGCTGATGAGGAGAGGCTGAGAGCCCTGGGGCTGTTTACCCTGGAGAGGAGAAGACTGAGAGGGGATCTGATCAATATCAATAGCTGAGGGCTGGGGGTCAAGAGGGAGGGGACAGCCTCTGCTCACTTGCACCCTGTGATAGGAGAAGGGGCAGTGGATAGAAACTCCAGCACAGGAGGTTCCACCTCAGCATGTGGAGGAACTTCATCACTGTGAGGGTCACAGAGCACTGGACAGGCTGCCCAGAGAGGTTGTGGAGTCTCCTTCTCTGCAGACTTTCAAGCCCTTTCTGGATGCTTTCCTGTGTGACCTGCACTAGATTCTGTGGTCCTGCTCTGGCAGTGGGGCTGGAATCAATGGCCTCCAGAGGTCCTTCCAACCCCTAACATCCTGTGAGCCTCTGAGCCTGCTGCTTCTGGGCTTGGGAGAATAAGCTAAACCTACTCCATCACCCGATGTCTGTGGTGAAGGGCTGGAGATCACATTCGCATCAGGGCTGCACCCTCCTCAGCCAGCATCTGCTGTAAAGATAGAGCATGAGCATTGATCAGAAAAGATTGCATCTATATAAACTATTTGAGTGAAGCCTCTCCCAGCAGCTGTCAGTATCTCCTAGGCTGGACTAGAATCACATAGCATCCTGCTCATATGTTAACTCTCAGCTGTTTTCTCTTATCCAAATGTCAGTCATATCACAGCACTGCACTGCTTTTGTTGTGACTGGTATTAACTTCTCTGCTCCTGTCTCTTGTCCCTTTTGTACAGGGGGGGCTAAGGGGGAGGCAGGGAGAGAGAAGCTAGTAGCTTCCCCTGGTCCTTGTCCAGGGGGGGTTCTTGTGCTGTTTGTTAATTGTAAATCCCTGTAACTATTGCAAATCCTGGATATTTCCTACAGATTCATTGCATTCCATTGTAAATTGTAATTTTGCCTGTAAGCACAGCTTCCATTTGCTTCCAGCTGAGCTGGTCTGGCAAACCTGATGTTGGGGGGGTGGAATTTCAACCCACCACAAGTCAATTCTATTTCTCTTGACACTGAGCACTCTCCCAGCTCCACTCTGAGCCGCAGGATTTAATGAACATTTCAAATGTATTTTTCACTCAGTTCACATTTGAGGCAAGCTTAAAAACCTTATCCAGTAAATCTTGGGGGGAGGAAAAAAAAACACAAACCAAGCAAAACCAAAAACAGAGCCAAAAAATCCCCCAGCACCCAAGTGTTAAATAACACAGGAGCTCAAATCCATGGCTCCAGTCCTGCAGATTTCACAAGAAGCTAGTTTAACACCAAATCCATGACACCTCAGGGCTGGAAGAGAGGCAAGATTTAGACTAATCTGTATCTGAATAAAGTTGGAGAGATGCAAAAATTCTCTGCTATGGTTGGGTATGGTCCTCCTTTGCTCTAACCAAATTATTTTACCCTATGGTTACCAAATTTAACCTGTGTGTAGTTTGGTGACTGCTGTAATGCAGATGGCTTCTTTCAAAGCAGGTGATTTGCTCAAAAGATTAAATCTGTTCTTCTGAGGAAAACCAATGCATCAGTACATCTGCTTAAAGGAACAAGTAGAAGGTTTGTCCCCTCCTGAATGATTTGGCAGCTTCTGGACTAAACAATACCAGTGCAATACAAAAAGAATCCTGCTCTGCCTCAGGGCAGCATAGAAAACAAAGGGGTGCCCAGTTCTGGGCCCCTCAGTTTAGGAAAGATGTTGAGTTTCTGAAACATGTCCAGAGAAAGGCAACAAAGCTGTGGAGGGGTCTGGAGCACAGCCCTATGAGGAAAGGCTGAGGGAGCTGGGGTTGTTTAGCCTGGAGAAGAGGAGGCTCAGGGGAGACCTAATTGCTCTGTGCAACTACCAGAAGGGAGGTTGTAGCCAGGTGGGAGTTGGTCTCTTCTCCCAGGCAACCAGCACCAGAACAAGAGGACACAGTCTCAAGCTGCACCAGGGGAGGTTTAGGCTGGATGTGAGGAAGAAATTCTTCACAGAAAGAGAGATTGGCCATTGGAATGTGCTGCCCAGGGAGGTGGTGGAGTCACCATCACTGGAGGTGTTTAGGAAGAGACTGGATGGGGCACTTGGTGCCATGGTTTAGTTGATTAGATGGTGTTGGATGATGGGTTGGACTTGATGATCTGAAAGGTTTCTTTCAACCTGGTTCATTCTATTCTATTCTATTCTATTCTATTCTATTCTATTCTATTCTATTCTATTCTATCTACTCTATTCTGTTCTACTCTATTCTAGCCTAGCCTAGCCTAGCCTACATAAATAAGTGTTACTTTAGGAAGTGTAAAGTGAAAAAGGGTGTGGTAGTTTTAGGCTGTGCCTTTAAAATTTTTCACAGATCTTGAACAGAAAAGTGGTAAAAGGTAAATAAATCACTCTTGGGTTTTAAAAGGAAACTGAAGATAATTTTAAACAATCCATTTGGAGAGATAAGGAACTTAAACTGGTTGTACCAAAACCGTTTCTATTCTCTTCTTGCTTCTTCACTCTGGGAGAGACATTAACTTGCTTCTGCTTGACCTTGGCTGTGTTGTTTTGGTATTAACTTCTCTGCTTCTGTCTCTTCTCCCTTTTGTAGAGGGGTTAAGGGGAAGGCAAGGAGGGTGAAGCTAGTAGCTTTCCCTGGTCTTTGACCAGGGTGGGTTCTTGTGGTGGTTATTAATTGTAAATGTCTGTAAATATGCAAATCCTGGATATTTCCTACAGATTCATTGCATTCCATCGTAGATTGTAGTTTTGGCTTGTAAATACAGCTTTCCTTTGCTTCCAACTGAGCTGACCTGGCAAAGTTAATGTTGGGGGAGAATTTTCAACCCAGCACAAAGGTGAGGAAAAAGGCAGAAGAGGGATCTTTGCTGGCTACAATAGGCGAGAAGGGTCTTGATTGTAAACTGGGTTCTGGTGGTTTTCTGGGTATCAGTGCAGCTTTCTGGATTCAATACTGACTTTTACAACTCAGTGAATTAACACACCACTCCTCCTTCTCTGCTCTGGTGGTGCTCACTGGTGAGCAGAAAGTCTGTTGGCCTTGTTATTCTAAGCAGGACAACCATCCCGTGAGGAATGCTTGGGAGGTACTTTTCAAAGGGAAGACAAGGGCTTTGTTTCCCTTCCAAATAGGACTTTATTTTGGCTTTTCTACCTCTTATTTTTTTTTTGATGGTCCCCTGCTATTCTCTTCTTTTACCCTTCCCATTTGTCTCCTTTTAAATAATCTTCCTCTAGTGCAGCTCCCCAAAATATTCTTGATGGGTTGGTGCCGGCAGAAAGTGCCAATCCGCTTTAAATCACATTCTATAGGAATGTATTTGTTTCAATGAAACTACAGCTGAAAGCAATTATGGGCTCCAATTTGGAACCCCTGTGACAAAACTAGAATCCAAATATCCCAGGAGCTCTTCTAGCTACTAGGCTTTAAGTCAGCGTGCTCGCTTGGGAATTGAGGCTGCAAGTTCAAGTTCCCCGTTCCATTCAATTTGGAACTGGAATTGGAACTGAAAATTGGACCTGGATCATCTGCATTTCAGGCAAGTGGCCTGCTCAGTAAACCAAGAAGTCAGCCTCCCTTATTCCACCAGCATTTCTCATCGAAACAAACCTTGAATTGGAGGGATTCCGCTTCCTTTGCGCTACACAAAGGAGCACTTGTACCTGGCCCCCCATCCTCCTACGGCCTGTGGCATTTCCAGGAGCAGACTGTCTGTTTCAATAGAGCCATTACTTTTTCGTAAGGAAATCACATCAAAAGCTCTGCTAAACAGAATTTTTATACTCCAACTGGCACTTCTGTGAAGCTCTGGCCTATCACATACCTTGGCACTGCAGAGATGTTCTGTCTGGTCCCAGAGACGGTGCCAGGAAATGTGGAGGGGGAGATGTGTGGGCTCACCTCCCCCTTAATGCCTACTGTAATCACCCTCCATTCCCAGGTCCAAGACAGGAAAAATAGAGGAGGGACTTGTCATCAGATAACAGGAGCAGCAGAACTTGCCTGAAGCAGTTTTTCTTTTCCTAAGGAGAAAGGCTGGTAAATGGAAATTTAGAAGTCCATCATCCATTTGAAATATTGAGCTGGTGTTTACTTCATTCTCTCCCTGGATTTACCAGTGTGAGCTATTTTCATCCAAGCTGAAATACAAAGTATAGGCAAACCGGCGTGTGTGGTAACCAGCTTCGTCCTATCTATCACAGTATCACAGGATCACAGTATCACCAAGGTTGGAAGAGACCTCAAAGATCATCAAGTCCAACCTGTCACCACAGACCTCATCACTAAACCATGGCACCAAGTGCCACGTCCAATCCCCTCTTGAACACCTCCAGGGACAGTGACTCCACCACCTCCCTGGGCAGCACATTCCAATGGCTAACAACTCTCTCTGGGAAGAACTTTCTCCTCACCTCAAGCCTCAACTTCCCCTGGTGCAGCTTGAGACTGTGTCCTCTTGTCTGGTGCTGGTTGCTAGAGAGAAGAGACCAACCCCTTCCTGGCTACAACCACCTTTCAGGTAGTTGTAGAGAGCAATGAGGTCTCCCCTGAGCCTCCTCTTCTCCAGGCTGAAGAATCCCAGCTCCCTCAGCCTCGCCTCACAGGGCTGTGCTCAAGGCCTCTCCCCAGCCTTGTTGCCCTTCTCTGGACACGTTCAAGTGTCTCAATGTCCTTCCTAAACTGAGGGGCCCAGAACTGGACACAGGACTCAAGGTGTGGCCTAACCAATGCAGAGTACAGAGGCACAATGACCCCCCTGCTCCTGCTGGCCACACTATTCCTAATGCAGGCCAGGATGCCATTGGCCTTCTTGGCCACCTGGGCACACTGCTGGCTCATGTTTAGGTGGCTGTCAATCAGCACCCCCAGGTCCCTCTCTGTTTGGCAGCTCTCCAGCCACTCTGACCCCAGCCTGTAGCTCTGCATGGGGTTGTTGTGGCCAAAGTGCAGCACCTGGCACTTGGATTTGTTGAATGCCATCCTGTTGGACTCTGCCCATCTGTCCAATCGGTCGAGGTCCCTCTGCAGAGCCCTTCTGCCCTCTAAATGACTAACACCTGCTCCCCACTTGGTGTCATCTGCAAATTTGCTGATGACTGTCTCAATCCCCTCATCCAGATCATCAATGAAGGCCGCTCTAGGGCCTATTAGTAAGGCCTGTTTTAACTTTCCTTTTCTTTTTCTTCTTCTTTTTTTTTGCCCCAAATGATATGTAACACTCAGTTTTTCAAGGTTTTGTGGCATAATCAAACCAGCTCAGCACAGCAGGCATTCTCATCTTTTTATTTCCATATTATTATAGAGTCTGCTTTCAAGTATGTTTGTACCCTGTGGCGTTTTGGGAATTCTGTATGTTATAAAAAACAGCATCTTCTTGCCTTGAATCATAGAATCAGTAAGGTTGGAAAAGACCACAAAGATCGTCAAGTCCAACCTGTCACCCAACACCTCATGACTACTAAACCATGGCACCAAGGGCCACATCCAGTCCCCTCTTGAACACCTCCAGGGATGGGACTCCACCACCTCCCTGGGCAGCACATTCCAATGGCTAACAGCTCTCCCTCAGTGAAGAACTTTCTCCTCACCTTGAGCCTAAACTTCCCCTGGCACAGCTTGAGACTGTGTCCTCTTGTTCTGGTGCTGGTTGCCTGGGAGAAGAGACTAACCCCCACCTGGCTACAACCTCCCTTCAGGTAGTTGTAGAGAACAATAACATCTCCCCTGAGCCTCCTCTTCTCCAGGCTAAACAATCCCACCTCCCTGAACCTGTCCTCATAGGGCTTGTGCTCACATGAACCTCTTGCCTTGAAAGAAGCTCCTGGCAGGTTCTTTCTGCACAAGCTTCTCTGCACCACATTAGAGAATGCAGTGCAAAGTTCACTGGTAAAGGAAAAATATTCCTCATGCTTTTCAAAATGTTTTAGGCACATTAGTTTAAGACATCCCTTTAAAAGGTTGACTGAAAAGCAGAGCAAGCCCCTTTGTCTTCACAGGATCATGGGATGTCAGGGGTTGGAAGGGACCCAAAGAAATCTTCAAGTCTAGTCCCCCTGCCAGAGCAGGACCATACAGTCTAGCTCAGGTCACAGAAGAACACATCCAAATGGGCCTTGGAAGTCTCCAGAGAAGGAGACTCCACAACCTCTCTGGGCAGCCTGTTCCAGTGTCACCCATACAGGAAAGAAGTTCCCCCTTGTGTTGAGGTGAAGCCTCCTGTCCTGACGCTTACTTCCATTGCTCCTTGTCCTATCAAAGGGAGCAAGTGAGCAGAGCCTGTGCCCTCCCTCCTTACCCCCAGCCCTCAGATATTTATAAACATTGATTAAAACCCCTCTCAGTCTTCTCTTTTCCAGACTAAAAAGGCCCAGGTCCCTCAGCTTCTCCTCATAAGGCACATCTTCTTGGTGTATATGTTTGATCTACCCCTTCCAGGCTCTAATATCATCATCATCATTTTCTGACTTGTTTACTTATTGCATGCAGTTTTTAAAAGCACAGAGCTCAACCTGCAAACACCATTTGTTCATCTATAGACATGACCTTCACATGGAGTGCCAGAGGGATATACACAAGCAGCAAGAAAGCTATGCGCGAAGTTTTCCATTTGCACTTTCTGACAAGGCTTTCTGGGAGATTGTGGTAGGTTGAAATTAGCCCCCTCCCAGCTAATTTGGAGAAAAAATACACCCCCACCCCCCAGAAATAAATTGCCAGATGAGCTCAGTTTGGGATGGAAGTAAATGAAGCTCTGTTTACAAGCAAACTGCAATCTAGAAGTACAAAATGCAATGAATATGTACCAATTATGCATCAAGAATAGTGTGGCCAGCAGGAGCAGGGAGGTCATTCTGCCCCTGTACTCTGCACTGGTTAGGCCACAGCTTGAGTCCTGTGTCCAGTTCTGGGCCCCTCAGTTTAGAAGGACATTGAGACACTTGAACGTGTCCAGAAGGGCAAGGAGGCTGGGAGAGGCCTTGAGCACAGCCCGTGAGGAAGGCTGAGGGAGCTGGGGTTGTTTAGCCTGGAGAAGAGGAGGCTCAGGGGAGACCTTACTGCTGTCTACAACTACCTGAAAGGTGGTTGTAGCCAGGAAGGGGTTGGTCTCTTCTCCCAGGCAACCAGCACAAGAACAAGAGGACACAGTCTCAAGCTGTGCCAGGAGAAGTTTAGGCTGGAGGTGAGGAGAAAGTTCTTCCCAGAGAGAGTTGTTGGCCTTTGGAATGTGCTGCCCAGGGAGGTGGTGGAGTCACTGTCCCTGGAGGTGTTCAAGAGGGGATTGGACGTGGCACTTGGTGCCATGGTTTAGTCATGAGGTCTGTGGTGACAGGTTGGACTTGATGATCTTTGAGGTTTCTTCCAACCTTGGTGACTCTGTGATTCTGTGTAATGGATGTACAATATAGATATATTTACAATTTATAAACAACACTGAAACTCCTCAAAACCCTCCCTGGAGGGATCCAGGGCCTGGTTCACCTCCTCCCCCATTTCTTCCCTCTTTCCCATTACCTCACTGAGCAGTCAAAACAGAGATCCCCTGGCAAGGCTATGGAAGAGAGGCAGAGGAAAGTTGCAAGCAGAAGCGACAGGAGAAGGAAAGAGAGCAAGAACTCTTTATGCCTCTATATCCCCATCAGCAAGCCAATGAATTACATAGACCTTAGCATTATTTTCCTTCTACATGCAATGGTAACTTGCTTACCATGCAACACCCACTGTGTAGTTTCGTAAAGTAACAAGGTAAAATGATTTTTTCAGTTGGTTGCTTGGTTTGTTTTTAAATATGGGAGATGGTAGTTTGTAAAAAGAATTATTTCATAGATTCATGGAATCAACCAGGTTGAAAAATACTTCAGAGATCATCAAATCCAACCTTTTACCTAATACCCAACAACTCCTGACAACTAAACCATGGCTCCAAGTGCCATCCTGGCCTGCATCAGGAACAGTGTGGCCAGCAGGAGCAGGGAGGTCATTTTGTCCCTGTCCACTGCACTGGTTAGGCCCACACTTGAGTCCTGTGTGTCCAGTTCCGGGCCTCTCAGTTTAGGAAGGATGTTGAGTTGCTGGAAGGTGTCCAGAGAAGGGCAACAAAGTTGGTGAGGGGTTTGGAGCACATGCCCTATGAGGAGAGGCTGAGGGAGCTGGGGTTGCTTAGCCTGGAGAAGAGGAGACTCAGGGGTGACCTTCTTGCTCTCTTCAACTCCCTGAAGGGAGCTTGTAGCCAGGCAGAGGTTGGTCTCTTCTCCCAGGCAGCCAGTACCAGAACAAGAGGACACAGTCTCAGGCTGTGCCAGGGGAGGTTTAGGCTGGATGTAAGGAAGAAGTTCTGTACAGAGAGAGTGATTGCCCATTGGAATGGGCTGCCCGGGGAGGTGGTGGAGTCACCATCACTGGAGGTGTTCAGGAGGAGACTTGATGGGGTGCTTGGTGCCATGGTTTAGTTGTTTAGGTGGGTTGGATTGGTTGATGGGTTGGACGCGATGATCTTGAAGGTCTCTTCCAAGCTGGTTTATTGTATTGTATTGTATTGTATTGTATTGTATTTTTTTAACACCTCCAGGTATAGTGACTCCACCACCTCCCTGGGCTGCACATTCCCATGGCCAATTACTCTTTCTCCTCACCTTGAGCCTAAACTTCCCCTGGCACAGCTTGAGACTGTGTCCTCTTGTTCTGGTGCTGCCTGCCTGGCTCCCAGTTGTTTTGAGAGCTGATTTCATCAGGAAAATCAACACATTGCCTGCATCAATGGGGGGAAAACCAAGCATGATCATGGCTGTTGGCACACAAATGGTTATGAAGAACCTCTTCTTAAAGAATTTGACTCATAGGATGAAAACGTAAGAGTTTGTAGATCAGACAGATCTTAACTCAGTAAATATTTGTCTGTACTCCTGCCATATAAATGCAAGTTCATGGTTTAGCTCTTGGCAAATGCCACTGAATTAAATTCAGAATATACAGGCTGTTATTTTTCAGAATCAGTGACTTCACAACAGAACATTGCAACAGGAACTCAGAGAACCCATTGAGTTCCTTTTGATTTTATAACATTCTGGTTAATAATGTCTATTAAGCATCCATTAAAACCATCTAAGTAATTTTAACTGGGAGTATATAATAGATGCCGTTGAGTACTTCCATTAAATTAATGCTAGAGGCTTAATGTCTTAAGTAGATGCCATTATTAAAATATCCTAAAGAGAGTAATGCAACACTAATTAAAAGCAAGCTAGGACATCACTGAAAAAAAAGAAAAACTGCTTACCTAATGGACACCAAAAGATCACAGTATCACAGTATCACTAAGGTTGGAAGAGACCTCAAAGATCATCAAGTCCAACCTGTCACCACAGACCCCATGACTAAACCATGGCACCAAGTGCCACATCCAATCCCCTCTTGAACACCTCCAGGGATGGTGACTCCACCACCTCCCCGGGCAGCACATTCCAATGGCGAATGACTCTCTCTGGGAAGAACTTCCTCCTCACCTCCAGCCTAACCTCCCCTGGTGCAGCTTGAGACTGTGTCCCCTTGTTCTGGTGCTGGTTACTAGAGAGAAGAGGCCAACCTCTTCCTGGCTACAACCACCCTTCAGGTAGTTGTAGAGAGCAATGAGGTCTCCCCTGAGCCTCCTCTTCTCCAGGCTAAGCAACCCCAGCTCCCTCAGCCTCTCCTCATAGGGCTGTGCTCAAGGCCTCTCCCCAGCCTTGTTGCCCTTCTCTGGACACATTCAAGAGTCTCAATGTCCTTCTTAAACTGAGGGGCCCAGAACTGGACACAGGACTCAAGGTGTGGCCTAACCAGTGCAGAGTACAGGGGCACAATGACCTCCCTGCTCCTGCTGGCCACACTATTCCTAATGCAGGCCAGGATTCCGTTGGCCCTCCTGGCCACCTGGGCACACTTCTGGCTCATGTTTAGGTGGCTGTCAACCAGCATCCCCAGGTCCCTCTCTGTTTGGCAGCTCTCCAGCCACTCTGACCCCAGCCTGTAGCTCTGCATGGGGTTGCTGTGGCCAAAGTGCAGCACCTGGCACTTGGATTTGTTGAATGCCATCCTGTTGGACTCTGCCCATCTGTCCAGTCGGTTGACGTCCCTCTGCAGGGCCCTTCTGTCCTCTAACTGATCAACATCTGCTCCCAGCTTGGTGTCATCTGCAAATTTGCTGATGCCTGACTCAATCCCTTCATCCAGATCATCAATGAAGACATTAAAGAGGATGGGGCCCAGCACTGATCCCTGGGGACACCACTGGTGACTGGCCTCCAGCTGGAGGTGGCACCATTCACCACCACTCTGATGATGATCAGCATGATCAGCAGCTATGATGATCAGCAACAAACCATTTTCTTCTTTGATTCACTGTCTTCCAGAGTCTACCATTTTTTCCCCTTTTGTGTAATGAATGATAGAATCATTAAGGATGGAAAATACCTCAAATATCATCACGTCCAACCTTCTACCCAATGGCACCATGACCACAAGACCATGTCTCCAAATCTATTGGTTTTTTAGCACCTCCAGAGATGGTGATTCCACCACCTTCCCAGGCAGTCTGGTACAATACCCCATCACTCTTTCAGTTAATAAATCTTTCCTAACATCCAACCTAATTTTCCCTGTGCAGCTTGAGGCCATCACCTCTGGTCCTGTTAGTTAACTGTGAGAGGAGACCAACACCCACAGTTCCTGTGTGGACTACCCTAATTGATCCTCCTCTGGTGGGGGGGCGGTTGGACATGATGATCACTGGGGGTCCCTTCCAACCTCTGATGTTCTGTGATACTGTGATGCACTAGGCAAGCCACTTGGTCATAGAAGGAGAGCAGGTTGGTCAAACATGACCTGTCCTTCACAAACCCATGCTGGCTAGGCCTGATTCCCTGGCCATCCTGTACTTGCTGTGTGAGCACACCCCGACAAAATGCTTAGTAATCTTCCCCAGTAGTGAGGTCAGGCTCAGGAGATTCAACTTGGCTGGTTTTTTGACTTCTTAATGATGTCTCCTGTACTCTGTAATCCCATGAAATGCCAAATGGATATAAAGTATATGCTACCACATTGGTAGAATGCTTCTTAGGTTCTTGCTTTCTCTTATTTTTAAATTCACCAATTCACAGTTTAAATAACCAAAAAGTCCAGAGCTTATTGGATGTTAATTTCTGCTTCTTTATTGACATGGGTCACAGGACCACAGAATGTTAGGGGTTGGAAGGGACCTTCAAGATCATTGAGTCCAACCCCTCTGCCAGAGCTGGACCACAGAACCTACTGCAGGTCACACAGGAAAGCTTCCAAATGGGGCTTGAAAGTCTCCAGAGAAGGAGACTCCACAACCTCTCTGGGCAGTCTGGGCAACCAGTCAAGAAGTTCCTCCTCATGTTGAGATGGAACCTCCTGTGCCGTAGTTTCTATCCATTGCCCCTTGTCCTATCACAGGGTGCAACTGAACAGAGCCTGTGCCCTCCCTCTTGAACCCCAGCCCACAGATATTGATAGGCATTTATTAAATCCTCTCTCAGTCTTCTCCTCTCCAGACTAAACAGCCCCAGGGCTCTCAGCCTCTCTTCATCAGGCTGTGCTCCAGTCCCTTCATCATCCTCATAGCCCTCCCTTGCACTCTGTCATGTAGATCCATATCCTTCCTGAACTGGGCAGGGCAGAACATTTATAATATTTGACTGGGGGGGACCTGGAGCAAAACTAGAAGTGGGTAGGTTGAGATTGGATGTTAGGAAGAAGTTGTTCCCCATGAGGGTGGTGAGAGACTGGCACAGGTTGCCCAGGGATGTGGTGAAGCCTCATGCCTGGAGGTTTTGAAGGCCAGGCTGGATATGGCTCTGAGCAGCCTGATATAGTGTGAGGTGTCCCTGTCCATGCAAGGAGGGCTGGAACTAGATGACCCCTTAGGTGCCTTCCAACCCTAACAATTCTATGATTCTATGACTGGGATGAGACAGGAACATACATGTCTCATCACACATGCCTGATGGTGGAGCCGAGGCATGTACCAAACAATATGAAAGCTGAAAGGTTATAGGGGACCATGTGGCACAGTTGGTAGCACATAAGACTCTTACTGGGAAGGTTGTGAGTTCAAGCCTGCAGTGGGCAGGAGTGTTCTCTCTGGGCCAGGGGAAGTTTAGGCTCAAGGTGAGGAGAAAGTTCTTCACCGAGATAGTCATTTGCCATTGGAATGGGCTGCTCAGGGAGGTGGTGGAGTCCCCATCCCTGGAGGTGTTCAAGAGGGCATTGGATGTGGCACTTGGTGCCATGGTCTAGTCGTGGGGTCTGTGGTGACAGGTTGGACTCCATGATCTTCAAGGTCGCTTCCAACCTTAGTGATACTGTGATACCATACTTCCACATATCTTGCAGAATATTCAGGCTATTTTGGCTTTTCCTTGCCTTAAAATGCAAGCCAAAGTACTCTCTTAACCAGAATGGGAATGCTAGAGAACTTAGGGTTTTAGCTTGGTACAAAACACTGCCTTTCTGTGTCAGCACAGATTGGAAGAAAAGGGAGCAGAAATAAATGCATGAGAAAGAAAATACCATGAAGATAATTCTCATAGTCACATCTCCAATAGGGAACAAGATTTACATCACTTTGTAGACTCATATTTCCTGACATTTGTCCTAGCATATTATGATCAAAGACCCAAAGCAGTGGCTGGGAAACACCACAGGATGGATTAAATTAAATGATTATGTAAACTTCCAAAGGGAGACAGATTCTGCTTGCATCCTAGCTGCTGGAAACCTTTTAGAGTTTATTTAAAGATTGACTCTTTTTCAATATAGCAGGCTCTTGTTTAGGGATCCCCTGATGGTTTTAGCTTGGTTTATTGGGCATGCATTGCCCTACAGTTAACATCTCCTTGAACAGAGCTGGCTGCCAAACGAGCAGCTGCTGCCTGTAACCTGTTCACCAGTGCCAGCCACCAAGTGACCAAAGGGTAATGCCACACACATTCCACTGAGTTAATGGCAGGGTTGGTACATGATTAACAATCTCTGGGACAATGCAGGGACGATGCTGAGGGGAAACTCTGTATCAGATCCTCATCTTTCTAATGAAGAATTATTCAGAGAAAATAAGACAGCTTTGCATATAAAAGGGAACAAATAAAGATGACTCCTCTTGTCTAACCTCAGTTGCTTTATATATTTCAGGCAGGGAATTCAATTTGGTGAAAGCTAAGTGAATTGAACACTGAGAGGATTTTTTAAAACAGATTGGACAGGTTTATAGCCTATGTAAAACAAAAATAATCAAATCTTCTTCATGTGCTAAACTGATTACCACAGCTCCAGGACTGCACAACATGCATGGTCATAAGGGAATGGGAGGAGAAGTGCAAAGCTAGATGGATCACAGGGAGCTCAACAATGCCTGGGATGTGTTTTTCTGGATGCTAAGAACAGGGAAGAAGTGCAGTTGACACTCACATTAATCACAGAGTCATAGAATAATGGTTTAGGTTGGAAGGGATCCACAAAGCTCAGCCAGTCCAACCCCACTGCAGTCAGCAGGGACATCCTCCACTAGATCAGGTTGCTCAGAGCCTTTTACAGCCTGACCTTGAATGTCTCCAGGGATGGAGCCTCAACTACCTCCCTGAGCAACCTGTTCCACTGTTCCACCACCCTCATAGTAAAGACCTTGTTCCTAACGTCCAATCTAAATCTGCTCTGCTCTAATTGCAAACAATTTCCCCTCATCCTATTACTCCAGGCCTTTGAAAACAGTCCCTCTGAAGCCTTCTTGCAGCCCCCTTCAGGTACTGGCAGACTGCTATTAGGTCCCCTGGAGCCTCCTCTTCTCCAGGTTGAACACCCCCAGCTCCCTCAGCCTGTCCTAGTAGTAGAGGTGCTCCAATCCCCTGATCATTTTCCTGCCCCTCTTCTCTGCTCCATCAGGTCCATGTCCTTCCTGTGTTGAGTGCCATGGGCAGGGATCGCTCCACTAGACCAGGCTGCTCATGGTCTCATCCAACATGGCCTTGAACACCTCCAAGGAGGGGGCATCCACAACCCCAGAATCCAGCAGTGGATTATCTGACATTTGATAAAGGTTTGGGTTTTTACAAAATGTTCACATTTTGCTTTACAGAATTAGTTACAAGCCAGTTGCCAAAAAATGTGGAATATATATGATACTATTTGGCAGCTATCAACTACCACCCTCTCTGAAGAAGTCTTTGGTTTTTAACTTAAGAGCTCTCCCTTATGTTCATACTCCTCAGAGAAAAAGATGCTTTTGTAACATAAGAATGATTAGGGGAGTGGAACATCTCCCTTATGAGGAGAGCCTGAGGGAGCTGAGGGCTCTGTAGCTTGGGGAGGAGGAGCCTGAGAGGTGACCTCATTCATGTCGATAAAAATATGCAGGGTGAGTGCCCAGAGGCTGGACCCAGGCTCTGCTGGGTGATGCCCAATGCCAGCACAAGGGGCAATGGTGGACGTTGAGGCATAGGAAGTTCCATGTGAACATGAGGACAATTTTTTTTTTCCTGTGAGGGTGACAGAACCCTGGAAGAGGCTGCCCAGAGAGGTTGTGGAGTCTCCCTCTCTGGACATATTCAAGACCTGTCTGGATGTGTTCCTGTATGACCTGCTCTAGGTGATCCAGCTCAGGCAGGGGGGTGGTCTGGATGAGCTTTGGAGGTCCCTTCCAGCCCCTAACAGTCTGTGATTCTGTGGACTAAGCCCTGTCTCCTACAACTCAAATTATCTAAACCCTTGCATCCAGGGGAACCAACTGTGCAGGGATTGCAAAGGGAATACTCGATTTTACCATACTGGTTTCATACTTTACACCAGTTTTGAACAGAGGGAAATAGTGGAGAATCAAACTTGAGTAGCCTTTTACATGCCTTTGGTTGGCTTTTTTTTTTTTCAGTGGGGAGTGAAAAAGAAACAACTTTAATTTCCATTAAATTAACTGCTGACAGTCAGTTCCTGGATTACAGAGGGAAGAATAGGTAGGTAATGTTCTAATGAGTACCAGCTAGTAAAGGTAAACACCACTGAAGGGTTTAAAAGTAACTGAAGTTTGTCTCACTGAGATTCTCTGAGACAACCATTTGAGGAGCTCAGTTTGTGTTGCATTTAAACTGACCTCTGGGGAAATATTTGTTGCTGCCTTACCCTTTGTTTAGCACATGTAGTCGTGGTTTTGGAAACAAACTAAAGCATAGGAACAAGTTTAAATGAGCTTTTGTAGGTTTGTGGTAGGCTCCTAGAAGTTTGCAAACGCAAATGAAGTCTGAAGTTTTTGTCAGTGCTCTAAATCTCCCCTTTGAACCATTTAAAGCTAAGTGCTTTTATGGAATGAAGCTGGAGGTGGGGAGATTCAGACTGGATGTGAGGAGGAAGTTCTTCCCCATGAGAGGGGTGAAGGCATGGAATGGGTTGTCCAGGGAGGTGGTTGAGGCCCCGTCCCTGGAGGTGTTTAAGACCAGCTGGATGAGGCTCTAGCCAGACTGCTATAGTGTGTGGTGTCCCTGCCCATGGCAGGGGGGTTGGAACTAGATGATGCAGATGTTGCAGATGACACCAAGTTGGGAGCAGATGTTAGTCAGTCAGAGGGTAGAAGGGCTCTGCAGAGGGACCTCGACTGACTGGACAGATGGGCAGAGTCCAACAGGATGGCATTCACACGTCCAAGTGCCAGGTGCGCAGCTTTGGCCACAGCAACCCCATGCATAGCTACAGGCTGGGGTCAGAGTGCTGGAGAGCTGCCAAACAGAGAGGGACCTGTGGTGCTGATTGACAGCCGCCTGAACATGAGCCAGCAGTGTGCCCAGGTGGCCAAGAAGGCCAATGGCATCCTGGCCTGCATTAGGAATAGTGTGGCCAGCAGGAGCAGGGAAGTCATTGTGCCCCTGGACTCTGCTTTGGTTAGGCCACCTCTTGAGTCCTGTGTCCAGTTCTGGGTCCCTCAGTTTAGGAAGGACATCAAGACACTTGAATATGTCCAGAGAAGGGCAACAAGGCTGGGGAGAGGCCTTGAGCACAGCCCTGTGAGGCGAGGCTGAGGGAGCTGGGGTTGTTTAGCCTGGAGAAGAGGAGGCTCAGGGGAGACCTCATTGCTCTCTACAACTACCTGAAGGGGGCTTGTAGCCAGGAGGGAGTTGGTCTTTTCTCACAAGCAACCAGCACCAGAACAAGAGGACACGTCTCAAGCTGCGCCAGGGAAGTTAGGCTGGAGGTGAGGAGAAGTTCTTCCCCGAGAGAGTTGTTGCCATTGGAATGTGCTGCCCAGGGAGGTGGTGGAGTCACCATCCCTGGAGGTATTCAAGAGGGGATTGGATGTGGCACTTGGTGCCATGGTTTAGTGATGGGGTCTGTGGTGACAGGTTGGACTTGATGATCTTCAAGGTCTCTTCCAACCTTAGTGATACTGTGATCCTGGTGGTCCCTTCCAACCTGACTGATGCTATGATACCATGAATATTATTTCAGAAAGATTTCATTCCTTCAGTTCACGCGGTGGACACGATCATCTCGAAGGTCTCTTCCAACCTGGTTTATTCTATTCTGTTCTATTTTATTCAAATCACAATTAAGAAAAAGAAATAATTTTTTTCTTTTAAAATTCAATGTATGGGTCTGGCAAAGAGGGGAGGGATTCCATTTGGGGTGTTGAAAAGCTGAAATGGTTATAAAGCTGTGATGGTTTGAGGCTGATGCTTTAGCCTAGTGTCTGAATTATAAACAAGAATGAGAAAATTCCAGAGACCTTGAGTAGAGAATAGTAAAAGGTAAATAAATTACCACTGGATACAGAAGAATAAGGGTCTGGGAAGGTCTGATCCTTCCTTCCTGTTTTTATTCCAGTGTCACAGTGTTCTACTAATGAAGGTGTAGGGTGTTAGTCATTCTCCATAGAGTTTAAGCCCAGGCTGGATGATGCTCTGGCCAGCCTGATCTAGTGTAGAGTGTCCCTGCCCATGGCCAGGGGGTTGGAACTAGATGATCCTTGTGGTCCCTTCCAACCCTAACTGAAACTATGAAACTATGAAACTATCACTCCAAAGAACTTCATTATTGGTATGGTTTGAGGCTGATGCTTTAGCCTAGTGTCTTAGTTATAAAGAAGAACAGGAACTTTCTGAGTAAAAGGTAAATAAATTACCACTGGATTCAGAAGAATAACAGCTGATTTGTCTATATCATTCCACTGGTTTGATGACTAGGATAAAGTTTGCTGCACAAACTATCCTGTGCTCCTTTATGCTTCTCTTGTTGTTGGCCATTGGAATGTGCTGCCCAGGGAGGTGGTGGAGTCACTGTCCCTAGAGGTGTTCAAGAGGGGATTGAATGTGGCACTTGGTGCCACGGTTTAGTTAGTCACGAGGTGTTGGGTGACAGGCTGGACTTGATGATCTCTGAGGTCTTTTCCAACCTTATTGATTCTATGATTCTCTTTGCAGCTTGCATGGCTTGGCTCCCTTATCTCTCCTGACCTTCTGCTGGCTCAATCTTGTGTCTGTGAGGCAATGGGAAGGGAAGAAGTGGAGGAGGCTGCACCCCCATGGCCATTCAGGTGGTGATTTTGTGCAAGAGGGTCCTTTGTATCTGTGTTTTCCTGAACTGTAAATGTATGTAAATATATTTTGTAACTATTGATTTGCATTTGATACTTCTAGGTTTTCATTTACCTTTTGTACATATGTCTTTCATTTTGCTTTGCAAAACATTTGGGTTTTGGGTGGTGGTTTTTTCTTTTGGCAATTTACTCTGAGGGTAAATTCAAATTAGTTGGGGGGGGGGGGGCTGTAATTTCAACCCACCACAAAAGCTCTCAAAATAATATGCTTTTGTAATCACTGCAAGTAGAGAAACCAACACCTTGTGCATTCTCTTTCTGGCACCAAGGTGCCTTAATCTGTGGTAGACTATTAGAAATAATAAGATTCAGCAAATGGCCTAGAAAATAGAGCACTTCCTAAATCTAAGAGCTGAGTCATTCCTCTTATTGCATGGCTCCCTTCAACATTAAGCTGAACTACCTGAAAGCCCATGATTTGCAATGCTAAGCATATCAGAACAAAGGTGATTGCTTATTAAAGATTCTTCAATTTTCTTCCTTCAACTGTCCATGAATCACGAGGAGGTGTTTTGAGAGCTGGCACTGGTAAGCAGCAAGGCTGCCTTCGAGAAACTGTGGTCTGGGGTTGTATGATAAAAAAACATGATTCAGTTTGTGTTCATAAATGAAGATGGGGGGGGGGAAAGCATGGAAAGATTTAATTTTACTTAAAAATGTATTCCTTTTAAAAAAAAGACAAACTTGGATCAACTGAGGCTGAGAACATGAGGACTAACATGTTGTGGTGGGTTGAAATTTTTCCCCCGCCCCTTGACATTAAATTTGCCAGACCAGCTCAGCTGGAAGCAAATGGAAGCTGTATGGGCAGGCAAAACAACAGTCTACAATGGAATGCAATGAATATGTACAAAATATCCAGGATTTACAGGGATTTACAATTAACAAACACCACAAGCCCCCCCCTTGTCAAAGACCAGGGGAAGCTACTAGCTCCTCCCTCCTTGCATCCCCCTTTCCCCCCTGTACAAAATGGAGACAAGAAAGGAGCAGAGGGATGTTAGACTTAGCCAAAGTAATGCAGCCAAGATCAAGCAGAAGCAAGTTAGTATCTCTCCCAAAGCAAAGAAGTAAAAAGAGAAAAGAAATTCTTTCAAGAACTAAATCTTATAGTAGATATCTGCCCAATTAGAATGATCAATGGGTCCATGTCCCAGTGTTGGCCAGTGA
>CM037632.1:54796214-54831835 GCA_015227895.2 Colaptes auratus
ACCTTCCAGCAACTCAACATCCTTCCTAAACTGAGGAGCCCAGAACTGGACACAGTACTCAAGGTGTGCCTACCAGTGCAGTGGACAGGGGCAGAATGACCTCCCTGCTCCTGCTGCCACACTGTTCCTGATGCAGGCCAGGATGCCATTGGCCCTCTTGGCTGCCTGGCACACTGCAGGCTCATGTTCAGCCTACCATCGAGCCAGCACCCCCAGTCCCTCTCTGCCTGCTGCTCTCCAGCCACTCTGACCCCAGCCTGTATCCCTGCATGGGTGGCTGTGGCCAATGGGCAGAACCCGGCACTTGGATGTGTTTTCAATCTCCTGCCCTTGGACTCTGCCCATCTGTCCAGCCTGTCCAGGTCCCTCTGCAAAGCCTCTCTGCCCCTCCAGCAGATCAACTACTGCCCCAGCTTAGGTGTCGTCTGACAATTTACTGATGCTGGACTCGATGCCCTCATCCAGATCATCAATAAAGATGTTGAAGAGCATGGGGCCCAGCACTGATCCCTGGGGCACACCACTAGTGACAGGCCACCAGCTGGATGTAGCACACAGCAATTTGTGGAAACAGTTGGATTTAAGTCAGCAGGACAAGAATTGATCATTTTCTGGGTGGAAAGCCAGGTGAGTACACAGTGTCCCACAATCACTGCGGCTCAGCAGTCATGACTGACAGCAAAGTAGCTCCAAGTATTAAATTTCTGGTGTGCCCTTTGACAATTGAACTCACACACAATTGACAGCTGAACACACATAATTGGCAACTGAACACACACACAATTGACAGCTGAACATAAAAACTTGAACATAGAAGATTTCACCTCCACATGAAGAGAAACATCTTTATGGTGAAGGTGAAGGAGCACTGGAACAGGATGTCCAGAGAGGATGTGGAATCTCCTTCTCTGGAGACTTTCCAAACCCACCTGGATTCCCTCGTGTGCAGACGTACCCTGGGTGATCCTGATGTGGCACAGAGTTGGACTCACTGATCTCTGGAAGTCCCTTCCAACATCTAATGTTATGTCATTCTGTGAACTTTTGATAGTATGTCTCTACCTACCCTTCTAAAATAGATCCATTTTACATTTGTTCTATTGATTGCATCAAGAATAGTGTGGCCAGCAGGAGCAGGGAGGGCATTCTGCCCCTGTACTCAGCACTGGTTAGGCCACACATTGAGTCCTGTGTCCAGTTCTGGGCCCCTCCATTTAAGAAAGACATTGAGACTCTCTAACATGTCCAGAGAAGGGCAATTAGGCTGGGGAGGGGCCTCAAGCACAGACCTGTGAGGAGAGGCTGAGGGAGCTCGGGTTGCTTAACCTGGAGAAGAGGAGGCTCAGGGGAGACCTTCTTGCTGTCTACAACTACCTGACAGGAGGTTGTAGCCAGGTGGGGGTTGGTCTCTTCTCCCAGGCACCCACCAGAACAAGAGGCCACAGCCTCGCTGGTGCCAGGGCAGGTTTAGGCTGGAGGTGAGGAGAAAATTCTTTACAGAGACAGTTGTTAGCTGTTGGAGTGTGCTGCCCAGGGAGGTGGTGGAGTCACCGTCCCTGGAAGTGTTCAAGAGGGGATTGGACGTGGCACTTGGTGCCATGGTTTAGTAGTCATGAGGTGCTGGGTGACAAGTCTCTTCCAACCAGGTCTGGTCTGGTTCTATTCCATTCCATTCCATTCCATTCCATTCCATTCCATTCCATTCCATTCCATTCCATTCCATTCCATTCCATTCCATTCCATTCCTAGTGCTGGCATTTCCTAAGTTTATAAAATATGTCCCTTGGCCATTACAAAGCTTTCAGAAAGGTTCTGAGTGCTACACAGTAGCACCAAAGTTGTATTAAAGCCTCGACTGAAGCAATGTCTAAAATTCCAGTGCTGTGGGGAAGCTGTGCATCTTTTGCTTGGTATTCAAGGGGTGCTCTTCTTGGAAAAGAAGACAAGATTCTGCTCTTCAAGATGTCATGAATCTAGAAGTAATGGAAGCTTTAAGGCTAAATTCTTCTCCATGAAGTTGGTGAGACACTGGAACAGGTTGCCCAGGGAGGTGGTGGAAGACACAGTCTCTTGTCTAGACTAGAAAGCTGATTTTTATTTTTTTGTCTTGAAGACAGTGTGTTATGTTGGTTCTGCACATTGGCCACAGCAACCCCATGCAGTGCTACAGGCTGGGGTCAGAGTGGCTGGGGTGGCCAGGCAGAGAGGGACCTGGGGGTGCTGGTCATGTAGCTGAACATGAGCCTTGCAGTGTGCCCAGGCAGCCAAGAGGCCAATGGCTCCTGGCCTGCATCAGGAACAGTGTGGCCAGCAGGAGCAGGGAGGTCATTCTGCCCCTGTCCACTGCACTGGTTAGGCCCACCCTTGAGTCCTGTGTCCAGTTCTGGGCTCCCAGTTTAGGAAGGATGTTGACTTGCTGGAAGGTGTCCAGAGAAGGGGCACAAGCTGGGGAGGGGTCTGGAGCACAGCCCTGTGAGGAGAGCTGAGGTAGCTGGGGTTGCTTAGCCTGGAGAAGAGGAGACTCAGGGGAGACCTCATTGCTCTCTACAACTCCCTTAAGGTAGGTTGTAGGCAGGCAGAGGTTGTTCTCTTCTCCTAGGCAACCAGCACCAGAACAAGATGACACAGTCTCAAGCTGTGCCAGGGGAGGTTTAGGCTGGAGGTTAGGAGGAAGTTCTACACAGAGAGAGTGATTGCCTATTGGAATGGGCTGCCGGGGAGGTGGTGGAGTTGCCATCATTGGAGGTGTTCAGGAGGAGACTTGCTAGGGTGCTTGGTTGCATGGTTTAGTTGATTAGGTGGTGTTGGTTGATAGTTTGGACACAATGATCTTGAAGGTCTCTTCCAACCTGGTTTATGCTATGCTATGCTATGCTATGCTATGCTAGCTCTGCTCTGCTCTGCTCTGCTCTGCTATGCTATGCTATGCTATGCTATGCTATGCTATGCTATGCTATGTTATAGAACTGAAAGTTCCTGACCAGGAGGACCAGTGCTCAGTAGTTCATCTTACTTTTGGGCATACTGGGGACAAACACCGAAATGGAATTCCCTCAGCAACAATAAGCTCAAATGGTATCACAGTTTATTTTGATGACACATCCTATTATTTCAGTTGCCTTTTCACCTTATCTTCCTGGTGGAACAATTGCCTTTGGAAGACTGAGTCATACAGTGAGAAGCAAGAAAAACAGAACTCAGTCAAGAGAGAGTTCAGTCAGGAAACCCACAAGCAAACCAACTTGGAATTGCATTTATTGTTTTCCCCCCAGTAAATTACAAACAGTGAATTATTTCTAGTATTAAACAGGGTCAGGTAAATAATCCCTTTAGAAAACTAAGAGGTGGCAAACCTAGGAAATACATTCATGCTAACTTCTGAGTAGCAAGGCTCACACATCCACTGCAGAGAATATTTTTAGCCTGCTAATCAAAACTGTGCACAGAACCTGAGCTGTTAGACCAGGACTGCAGGAGCCTAGTAGCTCACCTCTTAATTTTGTCCCTGAATCAAATAACTTCAGTTGCCAGGATAATTTGAGTAAGATTTCCTAAATTAGGACAGCAGGGAAAAGGAATGAGTTGTTTTCAAAGCAGACTGTAAATGGGTGATATAGTGGCACAACTCTGCTTCGTTTTACATCATCACATCACAGTGTGATTTTCTATTGTAGGAAGAAATAACAGTGGAAATGGCTAGGTACTGATCTTCAGCATCTTCCAACCTTTCCAGCATCTTCCAGGTTTGGCACATTGGCCACAGCAACCCCATGCAGTGCTACAGGCTGGGGTCAGAGTGGCTGGAGAGCGGCCAGGCAGAGAGGGACCTGGAGGTGCTGGTCGATGGTAGGCTGAACATGAGCCTGCAGTGTGCCCAGGCAGCCAAGAAGGCCAATGGCATCCTGGCCTGCATCAGGAACAGTGTGGTCAGCAGGAGCAGGGAGGTCATTCTGTCCCTGTACACTGCACTGGTTAGGTCACACCTTGAGTCCTGTGTCCAGTTCTGGGCCCCTCAGTTTAGGAAGGATGTTGACTTGATGGAAGGTGTCCAGAGAAGGGCAACAAAGTTGGTGAGGGGTTTGGAACACAAGCCCTGTGAGGAGAGACGAGGGGCTGGGGTTGCTTAGCCTGGAGAGGAGGAGGCTCAGGGGAGGCCTTATTACTCTCTACAACTACCTGAAGGGAGGCTGTAGACAGGCAGAGGTTGGTCTCTTCTCCCAGGCAACCAGCACCAGAACAAGAGGACACAGTCTCAAGCTGCACCAGATAGTTTAGGCTGGAGGTTAGAAAGAAGTTCTACACAGAGAGTGATTGCCCATTGGAATGGGCTGCCTGGGGAGGCGGTGGAGTCACCATCACTGGAGGTGTTTAGGAGGTGACTTGATAGGGTGCTTGGTGCCATGGTTTAGTTGATTAGGTGGTGTTGGATGGTAGGTTGGACGCGATGACCTTGAAGGTCTCTTCCGGTCTGGTCTGGTCTATTCTATTCTATTCTATTCTATTCTATTCTATTCTATTCTATTCTATTCTATTCTATTCTATTCCAGATGGATTCAAAAAGACCAAAGAGATGAACAGAGAAGACTTGGAATTTCTCTGATGTGTAGGAGCAAATCCAATGGAGAGCCACGAGGATGCTTAGGGGACTTGAGCATCTCCCGTGTGAAGAGAGACTGAGCGCCCTGGGGCTGTTTAGTCTGGAGAAGAGAAGGCTGAGAGGGGATCTGATCAATGTCTATCAGTATCTGACGGGTGGGTGTCAAGTGGAGGGGGCCAAGCTCTTTTGGGTGGTGCCCAGTAAGAAGACAAGGAACAGCAGATATAAACTTAAACATAGAAGGCTTCACCTCAAAATGAGGAGAAACTCCTTTACAGTGAGCATGACAGAGCCCTGGAACAGGCTGTGCAGGGTGGTTGTGGAGTCTCCTCTGGATACATTCAAAACCCACCTGGATGCATTCCTGTGTGGACTACACTCGGGTAGCCTGCTTTGGCAGGGAGGTTGGATTCGATGATCCCCAGAGGTCCCTTCCAACCTCTAATGTTCTGTGATTCTGTGATTTTTTATGTTGCATCATTGTAACTGGCTTTCAATGTGATTGCAGCACGGTCATTTGGTGGAGGAATGGAATGGAATGGAATGGAATGGAATGGAATGGAATGGAATGGAATGGAATGGAATGGAGTAGATAGAATAGAATGGAGTAGAATAGAATGGAGTAGAATAGAATGGAATAGAATAGAATGGAATAGAATAGAATAGAATAGAATAGAATAGAATAGTATAGAATAGAATAGAATAGAATAGAATCAATAAGGTTGGAAAATACTTCAAAGATCATCAAGTCCAACCTGTTACCCAAGACCTCATGACTACTAAACCATGGCACCAGGTGCCACGTGATAGCTATCCAAGACAGATGGCAGATTTAGATTGGATGTTAGGAACAAGTTCTTTACTCTGAGGGTGGTGGAACACTGGAACAGGTTGCCCAGGGAGGTGTTTGAGGCTCCATCCCTGGAGATATTCAAGGTGAGGCAGGAGGAGGCCCTGGGCAGCCTGATCTAGTTGGGGATGTCCCTGCTGACTGCGGGAGGTCAGACTGGATGAGCTTTGGAGGTCCCTTCCAGCCCACACCATTCTGTGGTTTTATGATTTCCTTATCCACAGAATATAAAACCAAATGGATTTTTTCCATCATGTGTAGCTCAGCAACTTTACAAGAGAGCAGAGAAAAAAAAAAATAGGGAAAAAATATGTCTAGTTCAAATGAGACATTTATCTATGTTTGCTTGTTCAAATGATGAAGCATTTTCACTATTGCCTACAGCAGGCACCACCCACAGTGTGCAGAATATGGTAAGCACATTTGAACTCCCTCAGACTGGTTTTGAAGCTTTCACTGCATGTCACAGGAAGGCATGAACAGTTGTTCCATTATCATTGCTTTGATTTCCACAGCCCTCCCCCCTCCTAATTTTTAAATTAATCAACAGTAATTAGCAGTAATTGCATTTCATATCATATACACACAGTGTATATATATATATATATAGAGAGAGAGAGAGAGAGAGAGAGATGAAATACTCTTCTGATGAAGCATTCAGAATGACCTGAAGGGAGAATATTTCACTTCTCTGTTCGGTTTCCAGGCACAGACTAGCACAGACTAATACTAATATTCCACCGGTACAAAGCTTGGTGGCTAAGTCTGGCTGGAACAGGAGCTGTTAGGTGAAGAATAGTTTTCCAAGGAACAATGGTTGTAGGTCTGTCAAGCAGTGTCATGAGTATTCAGAATCTTTTCACTGTAGAATTCATAGAATGATAGAATCAGCCAGGTGGAAAAAACCTCAGAGATCATCAAGTTCAACCTATTACCTAATACCTAACACCTCCTGACAACTAAACCATGGCTCCAAGTGCCACATCCAATCCTTTCTCGATCACCTCCAGGCATGGTGACTCCACCACCTCCCTGGGCAGCACATTCCAGTGGCCAATTACTCTTTTCTGGGGAGAACTTTCTCCTCACATCCAGCCTAAACCCCTCCTGGTACAGCTTGAGACTGTCCTCTCCTTCTGTCACAGGCTGTCTGGGAGAAGAGACCAACCTCCACCTGGCTACAACCTCCCTTCAGGTAGTTGTAGAGAGCAATAAGGTCTCCCCTGAGCCTCCTCTTTGACAGGCTAAACAACCCTAGCACCCTCAGCCTCTCCCCATAGGGCCTGTGTTTGAGACCACAAATTCAAGAGTCTCAATGTCCTTCTTAAATTGGGGAGCCCAGAACTGGACACAGGACTCAAGGTGTGGCCTAACCAGTGCAGTGTACAGGGGCAGAATGACCTCCCTGCTCCTGCTGGCCACACTGTTCCTGATGCAGGCCAGGATGCCATTGGATTTCTTGGCCACCTGGGCACACTGCTGGCTCACGTTCAGCCTCCCATCAACCAGCACCCCCAGGTCCCTTTCTGCCTGGCTGCTCTCAGCCACTCTGACCCCAGCCTGTGGCACTGCATGGGGTTGTTATGGTCAAAGTGCAGCACCTGTCATTTGTTAAATGCCATCCTGTTGGACTCCACCCATCTGTCCTTCCTGGCAAAGTCCCTCTGCAGGGCCCAGAAATGAAATCTACATTTCCTATGACAAATCCATCTTGAAGAATATTTCAGTGTCTGGATAGAAAGACAGCAACATTCAAAAAGCTGAAGCTTTCATAAGTATACCCACATTGAACACAGGTTGTAGTTTAAAGCTAAGTGCCTTAGCTTAGTGTCATAGAATCATAGAATCAATGAGGTTGGAAAAGACCTCAAAGATCATCAAGTCCAACCTGTCACCCCACACCTCATGACTCTGGAGAAGAGGAGGCTCAGGGGAGACCTTATTACTCTCTACAGCTACCTGAAGGGAAGTTGTGGACAGGTGAAGGTTGGTCTCTTCTCCCAGGCAGCCAGCACCAGTGGACACAGTCTTAAGCTGTGCCAGGAGAAGTTTAGGCTGGAGGTGAGGAAGAAGTTCTACACAGAGAGAGTGATTTGCCATTGGAATGTGCTGCCCAGGGAGGTGGTGGAGTCACCATTACTGGAGGTGTTCAGGAGGAGACTTGATAGGGTGCTTGGTGCCATGGTTTAGTTGATTAGATGGTGTTGGATGATAGGTTGGACATGATGATCTTGAAGGTCTCTTCCAACCTGGTCTATCCTATCCTATCCTATCCTATCCTATCCTATCCTATCCTATCCTATCCTATCCTATCCTATCCTATCCTATCCTGCCTACTCTGTCACAAACCAACTGTCAGCTAAGAGAAAGATCACTGAAGATAACAACTAAGTTCAGACTGGAGTTTAGGAAGAAGTTCTTCCCCATGAGGGTGGTGAGACCCTGAAACAGGTTGCCTAGGAATGTGGTAGAAGCCTCATCCCTGGAGGTTTTGAAGGCCAGGCTGGATGTGGCTCTGAGCATCCTGATGTGGTGTGAGGTGTCCCTGCCCATGGCAGGGGTGGGAACTGGCTGATCCTTGAGGTGCTTTCCAACCCTGACAATAACAATCAATGTTTCCATGATTTTGGTGTGTCCAAACAAATGAAGGGTGCAGTGGTGTTGTATTTGTTCATTCTTTTGTGTTTGGGATTGGTTTGGTTTTCATTTAGTTTGGTTTGGTTTGGTTTGGTTTTTTAAGACATAAAATCAATGACAATTGCTTTTATACTTCCAGTAGAGAAAGCTGAGATCATAGTAGTATCGTAGTATCAGTCAGGGTTGGAAGGGACCACAAGGATCATCTAGTTCCAGCCTCCCTGCCATGGGCAGGGACACCCCACACTAGATCAGGCTGGCCAGAGCCTCATCCAGCCTGGGCTTAAACCCCTCCAGGGATGGGGCCTCAACCACCTCCCTGCACAACCCATTCCAGGGCTTCACCACTCTCATGGGAAGAACTTCCTCCTCACACCTAGCCTGAATCTCCCCACCTCCAGCTTCATTCCATTCCCTCTAGTCCTATCACTACCTGATAGCCTGAGAAGTCCCTCCCCAGCCTTCTTGTAGGCTCCCTTCAGATACTGGAAGGCCACAATGAGGTCACCTCGGAGCCTCTCTTCTCCAGACGAACAGCCCCAACTCCCTCAGTCTGTCCTCATAGGAGAGGTGCTCCAGCCCTCTGATCATCCTCGTGGCCCTTCTCTGGACACTTTCCAGCACCTCCAGGTCCCTCTTGGAATAGGGGCTCCAGAACTGGAGGCAGTACTCCAGTGGGGTCTCAGCAGAGCTGAGGAGAGGGGGAGAATCCCCTCCCTTGACCTGCTGGCCCACTTCCCTGATGCAGCCCAGGATCTGATTGCTTTCCGGGCTGCAAGTGCACACTGAGAGCTCCTGGTGAGCTTCTCCTCCACCAGCACCCCCAAGTCTCTCTCCTCAGGGCTGCCCTCCAGCCAGTCACTGCCTTTGCTAATAAGGCACAAGATGGCACTAAGCAAGATCAAATAGACTTTGTCTCTTCTATGTCTTGTTAAGGCATGGCTTTGATCCAGGTGACTCAGCTGTTATATGAGTTTACAAGTACAGGAAGGCAAATGGACTATCTAAGCTTTTTGATGCTGAAAAAAAAAAAGATAAATCAATTTATTCATGTCTGGGGGGGAGGGGGGAAGTTAATAATTATAGCCTTTTCAGAGCAGCAATTTATTCAAGTTAATTCAAATGCTTTAATAATGCAAATGTTTTAGTGCCATGAATATATTTACTCCTGCTTTAACAAAAGAGAAGTAAATGAGTTCTCCTTTTTCCAAAGTCAGTGTTTACAGCTGTAAAATGAAAAGAATTGAGGTGTCTGACCTCCAGTCACATAGGGCTGGCAGAAACCAAGATCCAAGCTGGCTTGTCTTATGGCTGTGCACAGCTTTACATTTCCATGGAGTTTCTGCCTTGTGACCCCAAGGTGGCTGGGGGACGGTAAAACTGAGAAGCTATGCAAATAGATCCCCTGTGTGATTAATTTCTGTCAAGAAATGAATGCCTTTGTCAGAATGCTCTGGGGGTTGAAAAGGACTGTGGCTTATCAAATGTGTCCACCACAGGATGCAAAGTTGGAAGAATGACCATCTGCACATCATCCACATGGCAGAAGGCTGCCTGCTGAGAATAAAAAGAAGACTTCCTGACAAACAAGGGAAACTATGAACAGTTACTTTTGAGACAGAGACAAGATTAATCTCTTACTGATGCATGCTGAGAGGCCTTCTTTTGCAAAATTAGAAGCCAGGTGATGATAGGGGGAATGGAAAAAAATCAGAAATGGGCAGATTCAGATTGGATGTTAGGAAGAAGTTCTTCCCCATGAGGGTGGTGAGACACCGGCACAGGTAGCCCAGGGAGGTGGTGGAAGCCTCATCCCTGGAGGTTTCTCAGGCCGGGCTGGATGTGGCTGTCAGCAACCTGCTGTAGTGTGAGGTGTCCCTGGCCATGGCATGGGGTAGGAATTGGATGATCCTTGAGGTCCCTTCCAGCCCTGACAATTGTGTGATTCAAGCTGGAAATGCATAAATCACGAACCGAAGAGTCCCATGCAGCCTGCTGGTTATTTCAGCCAGTTGCCGCCTGCTCGGAGGGTTGTAGTGAATGCAGGTGGAGGTAACTGACATATGCACTGTAACAAAAGCCAGAAGTGCAATCATGGAATCATTGGATGTATTCCACTAAATTATTTGGGATGACAGCGAAGGCCAGTGGCATCCTGGACTGCATGAGGAATAGTGTGGCCAGCTGGAGCAGGGAGGTCATTGTGCCCCTGTACTCTGCACTGGTTAGGCCACACCTTGAGTCCTGTGTCCAGTTCTGGGCCCCTCAATTCAAGAAAGACATTGAGACACTTGAATGTGTCCAGAGAAGGGCAACGAGGCTGGGGAGAAGCCCCGAGCACAGCGCTGTGAGGAGAGGCTGAGGGAGCTGGGATTGTTTAGCCTGGAGAGGAGGCAGCTCGGGAGATACCTCATTGCTCTCTACAACTACCTGAAGGGAGGTTGTAGCCAGGAGGGGCTTAGTCTCTTCTCCCAGGCAACCAGCACCAGAACAAGAGGACACAGTCTCAAGCTGCACCAGGGGAAGTTTAGGCTGGAGGTGAGGAGAAAGTTCTTCCCAGAGAGAGTTTTGGCCATTGGAATGTGCTGCCCAGGGAGGTGGTGGAGTCCCCATCCCTGGAGGTGTTCAAGAGGAGATTGGACGCGGCACTTGGAGGCATGGTTTAGTTGTCAGGAGGTGTTAGGTATTAGGTAATAGGCTGGACTTGATGATCTCTGAGGTCTTTTCCAATCTGATTGATTCTATGGTTCTATGATTACCCAAATCTTCTCTTCTGTTTGGAAATGCCTGTCCCAAACAACAACAAACTGTTTCTGTCCATCTAGCTGTACATGCTGTCAACATGATGTCATCATGTTTTCTGCAATATTATGGATCTGTATACTACAAATGTACCTGCTCCTCCATCCAAGGTATTTGTGTTGGTCTGTAGGGTTCTTTCAGGTTTTAAAACAGGAAAGCTGAATGGAAGAAATGTCAAAGCACTGCTCGGAGGTACAGTCACTGAAGAGGACACAGTCTCAAGCTGCTCCAGGGGAAGAGGTGAGGAGAAAGGTCTTCCCAGAAAGAGTTGTTTGCCATTGGAATGTGCTGCCCAGGGAGGTGGTGGAGTCACCATCCCTGGAGGTGTTCAAGAGGAGATTGGACATGGCACTTGGTGCCGTGGTTTAGTAGTCATAAGGTGTTGGGTGACAGGTTGGACTTGATGATCCTTGAGGTCTTTTCCAACCTTGTTGATTCTGTGATTCTATAGTGCAAGATATAGCTGAGTTCTTGTCTGGTGTTCATCTTGTTTGTTGTCATCATGGCAAGCTCCTTCTGCAGAAGTGGGATAGGGACTAGATATTCTCTGAAGCCAACTTCTCTTTATTTCTTGTCTCCTTTCCCTTGTCTGTGAGTAACTCACCTGGGACTAAGCTTTCAAGAAAAAATTGCTTGAAAAACTTGTCTGAACTCCCCAGTGCACCTCCCAGAAAAGGTCAAGGAACAAAAGGCACTGGTTTTGCTCTGGGTACCCTATAGGACTGCCTCACAAAACAGAGGAGAAAAGATTTCCACAGTGACAACTTCCCTTCTACAGACCGAAGAATGGGATACAGCTGGGAATTAGTAATTTACTTTTGACTTGAGTTGTTAGTGTAAAGTTTCAAGATAAAAATTCAAACTTTTCAGAAAAGCTCTGCAGATCAGGGAACTGGCAGCTCTAGTTCTTCCTGCCTACTAGGAAGGAAAAAAACATCTGGCAGCATCCTTACAGTGTGCAGGCACTTGGTGCCATGGTTTAGTAGTCATGAGGTGTTGGGTGACAGGTTGGACTGGATGATCTTTGAGGTCTCTTCCAACCTTATTGATTCTATGATTCTTTTCACTTCCCCAAAGGAGTAAAAGAAAAATGCTGGAGGTGAGGAGAAAGTTCTTCCCAGAAAGAGTAATTGGCCATTGGAATGGACCAGGGAGGTGGTGGAGTCACCATCCCTAGAGGTGTTCAAGAGGGGATTAGACATGACACTTGGAGCCATGGTTTAGTTGTCAGGAGGTGTCTCCATAGCAGAGCAGCTCATCCTCATGGCTCTTTTTTGGACACCTTCCAGCCAATAGCTCTTTCTGTGAAGAGTTGCTAGCTGTTTGCTAGCTGTGCCAGGGGAGGTTTAGACTCGAGGTGAGGAGGAAGTTCTTCACTGAGCGAGTCATTCGTCATTGGAATGTGCTGCCCAGGGAGGTGGTGGAGTCGCCGTCCCTGGAGGTGTTCAAGGGGAGATTGGACGTGGCACTTGGTGCCATGGTCTAGTTGTGAGGTCTGTTGGGACAGGTTGGACTTGATGATCCTTGGGGTCTCTTCCAACCTTGGTTATACTGTGATACTGTGATACTGTGAGTTTCTTCCTAACATCCAGCCTAAACCTGCCCCGGTGCAGCTTAAGACTGTGTCCTCTTGTTCTGTTGCTGGTTGCCTGGGAGAAGAGGCAACTTGAGCAGCTGAATCTAGCTAAGAGGCATCCCTGCCCCTGCCCATGACAGGGAAGTTGGAGTAGATGATCTCAAAGGCCCCTGAGATGGTCCCTGAAAGGTCCCCAATGATCTGAGAAATCTGCTTCAACTCCTGTGAGTTCTCTGCAATCCTGCAAACTCTCATTGTGTGTGGTGGATTCCAAGCAGCAAATTGAGTGAAGGTTTTGTCTATCTGGGTATCTTCATCAGTACAGAAGCAGAAAGTGATACTGGGGAAGGCTGTGAGTCCCTGGTGATCAGACATTTACCTGGCAGCACCACTGGCAGCTCTTGCAGAAGAGACAGCCCAGCCAAGGGTACAGTAACTATCAGTCAGTCGCTTGACAAAGCAGAGCAGAGGGCTGCTTGTCCAAAGGAGGAGGTATTTGTTTTGTCAAGGGCTTAAGGCTGGTTGTTTCAGACAGGGGAAAAGACAGAAAAGGAACAAGGTGTGGAAAAACGCCCACCCAACCATCCAAGTAAAAGGTGGAGAATCCTGACCAGTCCTTTAAAGTGGCACCAATGCTCCTAAGAGGTGAGGAAGGCAGGCAGCTGAAGCAGGGACAGGCACATGGGCATTCTGCTTTTCTGTCTCATCTGCTGTGAGTTCTTTTCCAGGTTCGCAGCTCAGATTCAGTAGGATAAGGTCTCCTGTTCCACGTGGCCCTCTGGATTGAATTTGCTGATGAATCAATACAAATTACTGCACTGGCAGCAGCTGCTAGCTGTTTGCAAGGCTTCAGCTGTACAGTGCACATATCCCCATTGCTCCTGGGAGCCCTATGTGCAGGACTACCAGGCCCGGTGATCAGGCCCATTCAGCAGGGGCTCATGAATGGCAGGACCTGCTTGATGGACCTGATCTTCTTCCATGACAAAGTGAGCTGCTTAGTAAATGAGAGAAAGGCTGTGGGTGGTGTCTGTCTGGGCTTCAGTAAAGCATTTGACACTTGCCCATAGCATTCTTCTGGAGAAAGTGTGTGGTGGGTTGACATTTCCCCCCCCCCCCCAACATTAACTTTGCCACCCCAGCCCAGTTAGAAGACTATGGAAGCTGTATTTACAGGCAACACTTCAATCTACAGTGGACTGCAATGAATGTGCACAAAATATCCAGGATTTACAATCTACAGGTATTGATTTATTATGAAATGATATGATATGATTATATACATATTAATAGATTAATATAGAATAATTAGTAAACAGGTCAAGAACCCCTCTGGTCAAAGACCAGGGGAAGCTACTAGCTTCCCCTTTTCTGCCCCCCTGCCCTACCTCCCTTTACAGAAGAAGGGAGAAAGCAGCAGAGAGGTTAATACCAAAACAATGCAGCCAAGGTGAAGCAGAAGCAAGCTAGTATCTCTCCAGAACAAAGAAGCAAGAAGAGAAGAATATATTGTTCTGGTACAACCAATCTTATGGTAGGTATGTCTTCAAAGGGATTGTTAGAATTATCTCTACTATCCTTTTGATGTCCAACAGTGACTTATTTACATTTTGCTACTTTTCTGCCCAAGATCTGTCAAAAATTTTAAAGGCATAGCCCAAAACTACCACAAAGTAGTGACTTGGGTGGGTGGATGCTTCACTGGATAGGATAGGATAGGATAGGATAGGATAGGATAGGATAGGATAGGATAGGATAGGATAGGATAGAATAGGATAGGATAGGATAGGATAGAATAGGGTAGGGTAGAGTAGAGTAGAGTAGAGTAGAGTAGAATGGCATAGAATAGAATAGAACAGAACAGAATAGAATAGAATACAATACAAAATACAATACAATACAATACAATTCACCAGGTTTAATTAACCTTTGATATAATTGAGTGCAACCTATCACCCAACACCATCTAATCAACTAAACCATGGCACCAAGTGCCCCATCCAGTCTCTTCCTAAACACCTCCAGTGATGGTGACTCCACCACCTCCCTGGGCAGCACATTCCAATGGCCAATCTCTCTTTCTGGGAAGAACTTCCTAACATCCAGCCTAAACCTCCCTTGGCACAGCTTGAGACTGTGTCCTCGTGTTCTGGTTGCCTGGGAGAAGAGACCAACCCCCTCCTGGCTACAACCTCCCTTCAGGGAGTTGTAGAGAGCAAGAAGGTCACCCCTGAGCCTCCTCTTCTCCAGGCTAAGCAACCCCAGCTCCCTCAGCCTCTCCTCACAGGGCTGTGCTCAAGGCCTCTCCCCAGCCTTGTTGCCCTTCTCTGGACACGTTCAAGTGTCTCGATGTCTTTCCTAAACTGAGGGGCCCAGAACTGGACACAGGACTCAAGGTGTGGCCTAACCAGTGCAGAGTACAGGGGCACAATGACCTCCCTGCTCCTGCTGGCCACACTATTCCTAATGCAGGCCAGGATGCCACCTGGACTTCTTGGCCACCTGGGCACACTGCTGGCTCATGTTCAGGTGGCTGTCAATCAGCACCCCCAGGTCCCTCTCTGTTTGGCAGCTCTCCAGCCACTCTGACCCCAGCCTGTAGCTCTGCATGGGGTTGCTGTGGCCAAAGTGCAGCACCTGGCACTTGGACTTGTTGAATGCCATGCACATGCATACTACATGTGGTAGTTTAAAGCTAAGTGCCTTAGCTTAGTGTCATAGAATCATAGAATCAATAAGGTTGGAAAACACCTCAAAGATCATCAAGTCCAACCTGTCACCCAACACCTCATGACTACACATTCCAATGGCTAACAACTGTCTCTGTGAAGAACTTTCTCCTCACCTCCAGCCTAAGCTTCCCCTGGTGCAGCTTGAGACTGTGTCCTTTAAGGCAGTGGCAAACTGATGTTGCTCCCCTCTCCTATTTTTCTCTCCTGGAGAAGAGCTCTCATTCCTCTTTAGCTCATGCTTTGTGTGTGGGAGATGGCTCTGGCTGGCAGGGAAGTTCTGAGCTGCATCACAAGGCCTGGTAGGTCTGCAGAGGTGGAGGTGGGGGTGAAGTTGTTACCCACTCTTGGGCTGCTGAGGCTGGTGGGGGTGGAAGATCTTGGAAGGCTTTGGCCTGGTAGGCTCAGCTTAATTTGTGAAAGCATTTATTCTAACTGAGTGCCTTCTGTATCATAGAATTGTCAGGGCTGGAAGGGACCTCAAGGATCATCCATTTACAAGCCCCCCAGCCATGGGCAGGGACACCGCGCACTAGATCAGGTTGCTCAGAGCCGCTTCCAGCCGGCCTTCAAAACCTCTCCGGGGATGAGGCTTCCACCACCTCCCTGGGCAACCTGTGCCAGGGTCTCATAGAATCTCCATTTAAACTCCCAATCTAATTGTGCAGCCTTTTTATTTCTGCTCCCCAAGAAGGGGTGGGATATCTTCCTGCCCTCTGGTCTGGAGCAGCTGATGGCTCTAAACTGGGCCAGCAGCCTAGGAGGGGTGCTAGTAAAACACTGCTGCCAGAGGAACTTCCATGAAGGGCCAGTTGCTTGCCACCCCAAAGTTGCCTTCTCCTGAGAAAAAAAGGGAAGGTGTAACTTTGCAGAGCTTTGTGATCTCTCTGTGGCAAACCCTCATTAGTCAGAGAGTGTGGATAAGCTGCCTGGGTGCAGTGCAGAAAGAGAGCATATTCTGTAAGGAATGTTATTAATATTGAAGACAAAAAGATAATGGAACTTTGTAATGTACATGTGTGAATTCTTCTGGCAACTCCATCAAACCACAGCCCTTGGAAAGCTGATTTGGAAAACTGCTTGGAAAAGTGACCATGTGCCAAAGGCTGGTTAGGATTAGTCACTGGAAGAATAGAATCATAGAAGTGTTAGGGTTGGAAGGGACCTCAAGGATCATCCAGTTCCAACCCCCCTGCCATGGGCAGGGACACCTCACACTACAGCAGGTTGCTCAGAGACACATCCATATCCAGCCTGGCCTTAAAACCCTTCAGGGATGAGGCTTCCACCACCTCCCTGGGCAACCTGTGCCAGTGTCTCACCACCCTCATAGGGAAGAACTTCTTCCTAACATCCAATCTGAATCTACCCACTTCTATTTCTGCTCCATTCTCTCCAGTCCTATCACCCCTTGACACACCAAAAAGTCCCTCCCCAGTTTCCTGTAGCCCCCTTCAGATAGTGGAAGGCCACAAAAAGGTCTCCTGGGAGCCTTCTCTTTTCCAGACTGAGCAGCCCCAACTCCCTCAGTCTGTCTCCATAGCAGAGCAGCTCCAGCCCTCTGCTCATCCTCGTGGCCCTTCTCTGGACACCTTCCAGCACTACCAGATCCTTCCTGTGATAGGATCTCCAGACCTGGAGGCAGTACTCCAGGTGGAGTCTCAGCCTCATGAGAACAATTGCTTGCTTGCACGCTGCTCTGTGTAATTTCTTAGCATCACAGTATCAGTCAGGGTTGGAAGGGACCACAAGGATCATCCAGTTCCAACCCCCCTGCCATGGGCAGGGACACCCCACACTAGATCAGGCTGGCCAGAGCCTCATCCAGCCTGGGCTTAAACACCTCCAGGGATGGGGCCTCAACCACCTCCCTGGACAACCCATTCCAGGGCTTCACCACTCTCATGGGGAAGAACTTCCTCCTCACGTCCAGTCTGACTTTCAAGAGGTATTACTAATAGCTTAGTTATCTTAAGAGACTCATTTCCACATCATCCTTTTGTGAGCCTGTCACTTGCCCTGCTATGGAATGCACTACTGCATTTCAACAGAGCACAATAAAATCCATCTCTCCTCGCATGCATTGAGCCAGTTTAATGGTTAACACTGCTAAGCTACCAGCCACACCTAAAATCTCTTCTAAATGAATAGCTAATACCTCAAAGGTATAATTCCAAACTTTGCAAATTTAGGCAGAAACAACTATTTCAGCACTTGACATTCTGCAGTTGTTTTTTTGCAAAGCAGTAGCAGCAGCAAACCAGCTGAGACCAAAGAACAGCAGAAAGCTCAGTCCTGGAGCTCCATCCATTCCAGAATTTAGAGCATTGCTGTTCATGGCAGTGAATCAGACTTTTCAGCTGACCTTCTGTTTTACCTTTGGGGAAGCTAGTGCTTGCACTGGAGAGGGGGAAGCTGGTTGGTTGTCTTTCATCATGGGATTGTGCCACAGATGAGATGCAGTGCTACAGGCTGGGCCCCATGCTCTTTAACATCTTTATTGATGATCTGGATGAGGGCATCGAGTCCATCAGCAGTAAATTTGCGGACGACACCAAGCTGGGGGCAGGAGTTGATCTGCTGGAGGGCAGAGAGGCTTTGCAGAGGGACCTCGACAGGCTGGACAGATGGGCAGAGTCCAAGGGCAGGAGATTGAACACATCCAAGTGCCAGGTTCTGCACATTGGCCACAGCAACCGCATGCAGGGCTACAGGCTGGGGACAGAGTGGCTGGAGAGCGGCCAGGCAGAGAGGGACCTGGGGGTGCTGGTCGATGGTAGGCTGAACATGAGCCTGCAGTGTGCCCAGGCAGCCAAGAGGGCCAATGGCATCCTGGCCTGCATCAGGAACATGTGGCCAGCAGGAGCTGGGAGGTCATTCTGCCCCTGTCCACTGCACTGGTTAGGCCACCCCTTGAGTCCTGTGTCCAGTTCTGGGCCCCTCAGTTTAGGAAGGAGGTGCTGGAGCATGTCCAGAGAAGGGCAACAAAGTTGGTGAGGGGTTTGGAACACAAGCCCGATGAGGAGAGACTGAGGGAGCTGGGGTTGCTTAGCCTGGAGAAAAGGAGTCTCAGGGGAGACCTTATTGCTGTCTACAACTACCTGAAGGGAGGTTGTGGACAGGTGGAGGTTGGTCTCTTCTCCCAGACATCCAGTACCAGAAGAAGAGGACACAGTCTCAAGCTGCACCAGGGAGGTTTAGGCTGGGTGTTAGGAAGAAGTTCTATACAGAGAGAGTGATTGCCCATTGAATGTGCTGCCTGGGTGGTGGTGGAGTCACCATCATTGGAGGTGTTCAGGAGGAGACTTGATGGGTGCTTGGTGCCATGGTTTAGTTGTTTAGGTGGGTTGGATTGGTTGATGGGTTGGATGTGATGATCTTGAAGGTCTCTTCCAACCTGGTGTATTGTATTATTATTATTGTATTACAGAATGCCAGGAAGGCCTGAAGTTCCCTCTCATTCCATCGATTAGCCTTAATGTTATTTTCATTAGGGTTTAACCGGGATTAATTAAGGGAATCTGTGAATAATATGCTGCACACATTTGATATGCAGAACCAAATCAACTGTACAATTCCTGTTTCCTTGCAGCTGGTGTTTCACATATTGACAGCCAGGAGTATAGGCTACATGCATTAGTCTGCACCACCTGTTTGTGAGTAGCAGCTTGCGTTTTTGAGCCAGGAGCTGCTCTGGGTGAGAGTGAAGCCTGGTGCTAGCCGCTGACTTTGCTGGACTCGGAGCTTCTGCAGTGGACAGTCACCTCAGAAAGCAATAGCTTCTTTTTCTTAATCACAGAGCTGTCAGGGTTTGTATAGGGTTGAACTGAGCTGGAGTTAATTCTCCTCACAGCATCTTTCTAGTGCTGTGTTATTGCAGCAGTAGTTGATAACACGGCAGTGTTTTGGCTACTGCTGAATCCAGCATCCAGGCTGTGTCCTTTCAACATTTCCCTGTCCCACGAGTACATTGAGGGGTGGGCAAAATCTAGGGAGGGGACATGGCTGAGCCAGCTGGCTCAGATTGGCCAAAGAGGGATTCCATACCATATGACATCAGCTCAGGTATCAGAATGAAGTGAAAGAAGGAAGTGTGGGGGATTCGTCCGTGGCGTTTATCCTCCCAAGGAACCACCAAGCTTAGAGAGCCCTGCTTCCTGAGATCAACCATTGTCCTGCTGATGGGAAGTAGAGACTAACATCTCTCTCTCTGCTTTTTGCTTCCATGTGGTATATTGCTGTTTGCTTATTAGTGTTATTGATTTTTTCCTATCCTATTCCTGGATTCTGTTATATTTTTTTCCCTTCTTCTCCTGTTCACTTAAGAGGGGGAGTGATAGAGCAGCTTTGGTGGGCATCTGGCCTCCAGGCCAGAGCCAAACCAACAGAGGGTTGGAAGGGACCTCAAGGATCATCCAGTTCCAACCCCCCTGCCATGGCCAGGGACACCTCACACTACAGCAGGTTGCTCACAGCCATATCCAGCCTGCCCTTATAACCTCCAGGGATGAGGCTTCCACCACCTCCCTGGGCAACCTGTGCCAGTGTCTCATGGGGAAGAACTTCTTCCTAACATCCAATCTGAATCTACCCACTTCTCATTTTGCTCCATTCCCCCCTGTCCCATCACTCCCTGACCCCTTAAAAATTCCCTTCCCAGCTTTCTTGTAGCCCCCTTCAGATACTGGAAGGCCACAAGAAGGTCTCCTTGGAGCCTGCATGTATAGATTATGTTGGTATAAATGTGTCTCAACTCTTGCATTAAAAATAGTTTGAGATAAATTTGTTTGCCGTGACTTTTTCAATGATCACTCTGAGAGACCTATAAACCACCTCGGTGACATGATTCATCAGTAAGTACACCCAAAAAAACCAGAGTATTTGGCTGCTTATAATGCTCAGAAAAGCTTTCACACCCAGCACAGAGACATTTCTGTTGATAGCAATGGGGATGTCCAATTAACCCCTCACTGAACAAGTATCTTCAAGGATGGGGCCCTCAACTACCTCCCTGGGCAGCCTGTTCCAGTGTTCCACAACCTACATAGTAAAGAATTTCCTTCCAATGTCCAACCTAAATCTACTCTTCTCTAATTTAAAACCATGCCCCTCACCCTACTCCACTGGCAGTGGTCCCTTTCCAGCCTTTTTGGACGTCCTCTTCAGGGACAGTATCACAGTATCACCAAGGTTGGAAGAGACCTCAAAGATCCTCAAGTCCAACCTGTCACCACAGACCCCACGACATCCAGTCCCCTCTTGAACACCTCCAGGGATGGGGACTCCACCACCTCCCTGAGCAGCACATTCCAATGGCAAATGACTCTCAGTGAAGAACTTCCATCTCACCTCCAGCCTCAACTTCCCCTGGTGCAGCTTGAGACTGTGTCCTCTTGTTCTGGTGCTGGTTGCTACATAGACCAACCCCTTCCTGGCTACAACCACCTTGCACTAGTTGTAGAGAGCAATGAGGTCTCCCCTGAGCCTCCTCTTCTCCAGGCTAAACAACCCCAGCTCCCTCAGCCTCTCCTCACAGGGCTGTGCTCAAGGCCTCTCCCCAGCCTTGTTGCCCTTCTCTGGACAGGTTCAAGTGTCTCAATGTCCTTCCTAAACTGAGGGTCCCAGAACTGGACACAGGACTCAAGGTGTGGCCTAACCAGTGCAGAGTACAGGGGCACAATGACTTCCCTGCTCCTGCTGGCCACACTATTCCTAATGCAGGCCAGGATGCCCTTGGCCTTCTTGGCCACCTGGGCACACTGCTGGCTCATGTTTAGGCGGCTGTCAATCAGCACCCCCAGGTCCCTCTCTGTTTGGCAGCTCTCCAGCCACTCTGACCCCAGGCTGTAGCTCTGCATGGGGTTGCTGTGGCCAAAGTGCAGCACCTGGCACTTGGATTTGTTGAATGTCATCATATTGGACTCTGCCCATCTGTCCATTCAGTCGAGGTCCCTCTGCAGAGCCCTTCTGCCCTCTAACAGATCAACATCTGCTCCCAAACGATACTGCAAGGATGCTATTAGGTCTCCCTGGAGACTTTTTATAGAAGCCAGTTTTTAACTCTCCCTTCTTTTCTATTTTGTTTGCATATCACAGGATAAAAAGTTGGAGTCCTCTGTACTTTTTCCCAACCATAGCAAACATCTTTACAGGCATCAAGTTTGCTGATGACACCAAACTGGGAGGCTCGGCTGATACAGCTAAAGGCTGTGTGGTGATCCATTGAGACCTGGACAGGCTGAGAGCTGGGCACAGAGGAACCAAATGAGGTTCAACAAGGACAAGTGCAGAGTCCTGTATCTGGGGAGGGATAATAAACTGCACCAGCACAGGCTGGGAGGTGATCTGCTGGAGAGCAGCCCTGTGGAGAGCGACCTGGGAGTCCTGGTGGATAACAAGTTCTGCATGGGACAGCAATGTGCCCTGGTGGCCAGGAAGGCCAAGGGGATCCTGGGGTGTATTTAGAAGAGTGTGTCCAGCAGATGGAGAGAGGCTCTCCTCCCCCTCTACTCTGCCCTGGTGAGAGCTCATCTTGAGTACTGTGTTCAGTTTTGGGCTCCCCAGTTCAGGAGGGACAGGGATCTGCTGGAGAGAGTCCAGCAGAGGGCTATGAGGATGGTTAGGGGGCCTGAGCACTGCCTGGTGAGGAGAAGCTGAGGGACCTGGGGCTGTTTAGTCTGGAAAAGAGAAGACTTAGAGGGGATTTCATGAATGTTTATAAATGCCTGAGGGCTGGGGGCCGGGAAGGAGGGGACAGGCTCTGCTCACTTGCTCCCTGGGATAGGACAAAGAGCAATGGATGTAAGCTGCAGCCTAGGAGGTTCCACCTCAGCACAAGGGGGAACTTCTTTACTGTAAGGGTACAGAGCACTGGAGCAGGCTGCCCAGAGAGTTTACAAGTTTTTTGTTGTATTGCTTGCATTATGTTCACATATTTTTAATCAAAATAGAGACAAATATTTATAGATGTGGGGTTTGTTGTCCCAGGGAGGTGGTGGAGTCACCATCCCTGGAGGTGTTCAAAAAGGGATGGGATGTGGCACTTGAAGCCATGGTTTACAAGTCATGAGGTGTTGGGTGACAGGTTGGACTTGGTGATCTTTGATGTCTTTTCCAACCTTATTGATTCTATTCTATGATTCTATGAGGGGTTGTGGAGTCTCCTTCTCTGGAGATTTTCAAGGCCCCTCTGGATGTGTTCCTGTGTGGCCTGAGCTTTATTGTGTGGTCCCTGCAGGGGGTTTGGACTTGATGATCTCTTTGGGTCCCTTCCAACCCCTGACATCCTGTGATCCTGTGAACAAGGCTTTGATGTATTGTTATGTTCTGAGGCACCGAAACACCAACACTGCAAATCTGTTTTCTGATCTCACTAGGCTTGGCACCAGCTCCTGGGTATTCACCTCTTCATTTCTTCCCCTCAGATGTGGCATTTGATTTGAGAGCTTGTGAAATCTAACAATCTGACAGTCCTGCGGCCGAATCTTCCATTTAGCCACCTGCTAATTCCAAAGTTCAGCTTTCTGTTTCCAAAGTGCCTGGATGAGGCACTTGGTGCCATGGTTTAGTTGATCAGATGGTGTTGGGTGATGGATTGGACTCGATGATCTCAAAGGTCTTCTCCAACCTGGTTAATTCTATTCTACATTGAGGGAGACACAAGGCCATCCAAATTTGGTTTTGTATATTTATCCTATTCATCCTTATTCCTTTTTTGACTTCTCCTCCTTCCAAACTGACTCCAGGTTATTATTTTTTTTTTTGGTAGATTAATCTCCAGTTAAGGCTTAAATCACCACATCAGCTAAGTTCTTTTTAGCAGATGAGAAGGAGTTTGTCACTGATATGTTTTCCCCCCACCCCCCTTCTCCTCCTCTGTTTCATACTTCTGAGAAGGACAGAAAAGAGCATAGATTGATTCTAAAGTAATGGAAGGAGAGGCCCAGAGACAAAGAATGTTCCAGCTGGGTGGATTATGGGAGAAGTCCAAAACCTCCAGGTTTTCATTTTCCCACAAGATACCCTGCTCTGGCACTTTAATATATAGACATGGATATGCCAGAGAGGGAGCTGCTGAATGAAGAGCCTCAGCACCTAAGACTCTTACTGGGAAGGTCGTGAGTTCAAGCCTGCAGTGGGCAGGAGTGTTCTCTCTGGGGAGCAATGTCCTTTCACTTGGTGCCATGGTCTAGTCATGGGGTTTGTGGAGACAGGTTGGACTCGATGATCTTTGAGGTCTCTTCCAACCTTAGCAATACTGTGGTACTGTGATGCTGTGATACTGTTGCAGGGAGGAAGGAGAGACCAGTGTGATGCATCCAACAGAAGCTGTGCTGATGCTCCCATCTGTGCTGTTGCGCCTTGTTTGAGATGGAAAGGAGCTTGTCTAGGACTTCTGCATGCTGTATGTAGCACACTTGGTCCTTGGTGTGCAACCCACAGAGGGGAGAAAGCCTCATTGTTCTTCATACATAAACATGGAAAGGAGCTTGTCCAGGACATCTGCATGCTGTGTGTAGCACATTTGGTCCTTGGTGTGCAACCCACAGAGGGGACAGAACCTCATTGTTCTTCTTACATAGACATGGAAAGGAGCTTGTCTAGGACTTCTGCATGCTGTATGTAGCACACTTGGTCCTTGGTGTGCAACCCACAGAGGGAGGAGGGCCTCATTGTTCTTCTTACATAGGCACACCTCTCTGAATTAAGAGTATTGATTTCTCTTGTGTTTTCCATTATATTGAGTGACTTGAAAAGCCACTATAAACTTCTTTGCTGGTAGGGAAAGCAGAAAAGTGTTAGTACTGCTACTGTGGGCTTTGAAAAAGGGTAGAGAAGGCAAGTGGGGCAACTCATAAAATCATAGAGTTGTTGAAACTAGAAAAGATGTTTAACAAGTCTAAACGTTGTCTGACTCTACCAAGCCTGGTGCTAAACTGTGTTCCTCAACATCACATCTCTGTGTCCTTTAAACAGCTCCAGGGATGGCAATTCAACCACCTCCCTGGGGAGCCTATTCCAGTGTTTGAGAAGCCTTTCAGTGAAAATGTTTCTTCTAATAGGCAATCTAAATCTCCCCTCGTGCAACCTGAGGCCATTTCATCTCATCCTGTCACTTTTTACTAGGGAGAAGAGACCAGTGCTCACCTCACTACAGCCTCCTTTCAGGTAGTTGTAGAGAGCAATTAGGTCTCCCTTCAACATGCTTTTCTGCAGACTAAACAACCCTGGTTCCCTCAGCTGCTCCCTGTAAGACCTGCTCTCCAGACCCTTCACCAGCTCCATTCATGGAACCATAGAAACATAGAATCACAGAATCAATGGTCCAGGCCAGAAGGGACCTCCAAAGGTCATCCAGTCTGACCTCCCCACAGTCAGCAGGGACATCCCCAACTAGATCAGGCTGCCCAGGGCCTCCTCCAGCCTCACCTGGAATATCTCCAGGGAAGGAGCCTCAACCACCCCCCTGGGAAACCCGTGCCAGTGTTCCTTCACCTCCATAGGAAAGAACTTGTTCCTAACATCCAATCTAAATCTGCTCTGCTCTGGTTTGAAGCCATTGTCCCTGGTCCTGTCCCTGCAGGCCTTTGCAAACAGTCTCTCTCCATCCTTCCTGTAGCCCCCTTCAGGTACTGGCAGGCTGCTCTTAGGTCTCCCTGGAGCCTCCTCTTCTCCAGGCTGAACATCCCCCAGCTACCTCAGCCTGTCCTTGTAGCAGAGGTGCTCCAACCCCTGATCATTCTCATGGCCCTCCTCTGGACCTGCTCCATCAGGTCCATGTCCTTCCTACATTGAGAGCTCCAGAGCTGCAAACAGTGCTCCAGGTGAGGTCTCACCAGAGCAAAGCAGCAGAAATTACTTCTATGGACCTGCTTCAGCACCTCAGCATCCATCTCTGGTCCTGCCTCAGCACCTCAATGTTTTCCTTGTAGTGAGGTCTCCAAGACTGAACACAGGACTCCAGGTGTGGCCTCACCAGTGCTGTGTCCAGGGGAACAATCATTTTCCTGATCTTGCTGCTTACACTGTTCCTGATCCAGGCCAGGTTGCTGTCGGCCGCCTTGGCCACTTGGGCAGACTGCTGGCTCGCGTTCAGCTGTCTGTCAATCAACACCCCAAATCCTTCTCAGCTGGGCAGCAGGTTTTATCAATCCTTTCCTCCAGAGTGGCAGATACTTCTGAAGTTACCCTGTTATCTTTTCTCTCTCTCCAACAAGACCACGTTTTCCTGCTCAAAATAAAGATGTACCTCGAGATTCTCATCTCTGCAGTTCTGATGCTGTAACACCTCCAGCTCACTAGGTAAAGTGATGATCATATCAGAAGAAGTTTTAGGCAGAGCATGCAAAAAGATGCTGTTTCATTATGCAGAGGTAACACACTTCTCATTCCAGGAAGTCTTCTGACCAAAAACATAAAAATGAAAGGCAATGAGAGATCTTGGACTAAAATCTCTACCTTTGACTACTCTTGAAGAGGCTTCTCCCCCGTGGTCATTTTAAGTGGCTATGAAAAGTTCTGCACTTTGCACAGGGAGTGGTATCACAGCTTGTCTTTCATTTTCCTGCATATTTGCAATCAGTGCTTGTGAAGGGCTAGGAATGAGGATGTGCAATGCTCCAGCTCTCTCCTTCTGCCACCAGCACTAGAGACTGCTGCATTTTAAATCACTTCAGCAGACTGCTTTCGCAGTGACTCAGCCCTGACAGGGGTGTCCACCCTGAGGGTGAGAAAATGATTCAGTATTCATTAGTCTACCTTAATGCAGTCTCCCCTCAGGGGGAAGAAGAGCCAATCCTGTGCCTTATCTCTGACTGTTTCTCTGTTTTATCCACTGAGGACTGACCTACAACCAAGAACTTTACTTAAAACATTTTGACAGGCAGTGAGCTGCTAGTCGGGAGATAAAGATGAGCTAAACTCACGCATCAGACTTTGCCTTCCTTTCATTCTGAGAGCTCTCCAAAAATAAAAAGGCAATTGAACAAAATAAGTTCATAGAATCAATAAGGTTGGAAAAGACCTCAGAGATCAAGTCCAACCTGTTACCTAATACCTCATGACTAACTAAACCATGGCTCCAAGTGCCGCATCCAATCCCTTTGTGAATGCCTCCAGGGATGGTGACTCCACCACCTCCCTGGGCAGCACATTCCAATGACAAATTACTCTTTCTGGGAAGAACTTTCTCCTCACCTCCAGCCTAAACTTCCCCCTGGCACAGCTTGAGACTGTGTCCTCTTGTTCTGCAAATGTTGCCTGGGAGAAGAGACCAACCCCCACCTGGCTACAACCTCCCTTCAGGTAGTTGTAGAGAGCAAGAGGTCTCCCTGAGCCTCCTCTTGGTGGTTTTGAAGGCCAGACTGGATGTGGCTCTGAGAAACATGATGTAGTGTGAAGCATCCTTGACCATGGCAAGGGGATTTGAACTGGAAGATCCTTCTTTCAGGTAGTTGTAGAGAGCAGTAAGGTCTTCCCTGAGCCTCCTCTTCTCCAGGCTAAGCAGGCACTCAGGATGTTTTATGTTTCTGCCAATGTCAAATTAGTGTCATTTTTTGGGGAAAAAAATCTTGCTGTTCAAACTCAGTTTTCTGACTTACTCCTGACTCAAAGAGAAAAAGAAGCAGTGGCCCATAATTAGCCTAAGCACAGAATCACAGCATCACAGAAACATTCAGGTTGGAAGAGACCCTCAGGATCACCAAGTCCAACCATTAACTAACTGTACCTACAAGGTTCACCTCTAAATCATATCCCCAAGCACCAAAACCAAGCCACCTTTAAACGCATCCAGGTTTGGTGACTCCAGCACCTCCCTGGGCAGCACATTCCGATGCCTGACCACTCTTGCCCTGAACAAATGTTTCCTAATATCCAGTCTAAACCTACCCAGTGGCAGCTTGAGGCCATTCCCTCTTGTTCTATCAGTAATTACTTGTGGGAAGAGACCAGCAGCAGCCTCTCCATAAGGTCCTTTCAGGTAGCTGTGGACAGCGATGAGGTCTCCCCTCAGCCTCCTCTGTTTCACACTAACCATCCCCAGCTCCTTAGGTCGCTCTTCATAAGATTTATTCTGCAAAACACAAACATGTTTGATTAGTTTTAACACCTCTCCCTTCTGTCAACTCCCAGCACTATCAGAGGGAGTTAATATTAGCCACCAGATAATTCTCTGTGTGATTTTAGAGTCTTCAAACTTAGGTAAGTTGTGCGATGTTTTCTTCAATTCAGCAAAGGATTTCCTCTAGCTCAGGACTAATAGGGTTTAGCTTTGAGGGTTTTGTGGAGCCTAAGAGGAAGCCATGAAATAAAACCCATGGAACTGAAAGCTGGTGTTGATGTTCAGCCCAATTATCTGTTCCTGGAATCAGGTTTTCAAGATGTCATCGTGGCTGGAGAGCTGCCAAACAGAGAGGGACCTGGGGGTGCTGATTGACATCTGCCTGAACATGAGCCAGCAGTGTGCCCAGGTGGCCCAGAAGGCCAATGGCATCCTGGCCTGCATTAGGAATAGTGTGGCCAGCAGGAGCAGGGAAGCCGTTGTGCTTCTGTACTCTGCACTGGTTAGGCCACACCTTGAGTCCTGTGTCCAGTTCTGGGCTCCTCAATTTAGGAGGGATGTTGAGACTCTTGAATGTGTCCACTGAAAGGGCTGGGGAGAGGCCTCAAGCACAGCCCTATGAGGAGAGGCTGAGGGAGCTGGGGTTGCTTAGCCTGGAGAAGAGGAGGCTCAGGAGAGACCTTCTTGATCTCCACAACTACCTGAAGGGAGGTTGTAGCCAGGTGGGGGTTGGTCTCTTCTCCCAGGCACCCAGCACCAGAACAAGAGGACACAGTCTCAAGCTGTGCCAGGGGAAGTTTAGACTGGAGGTGAGGAGAAAGGTCTTGCCAGAAAGAGAGATTGGCCATAGGAATGTGCTGCCCAGGGAGGTGGTGGAGTCAGCGTCCCTGGAGGTGTTTAGGAAGAGCCTGGATGAGGCACTTGGTGCCATGGTTTAGTTGATTAAATGGTGTTGGGTGATAGGTTGCATTTGATGACCTCTGAGGTCTCTTCCAACCTGGTTTATTATTCTATTCTATTCTATTCTATTCTATTCTATTCTATTCTATTCTATTCTATTCTATATATCACTGACTTTCTTGGTTGCTTGTGACTTCTTCACAGCTGTTCATAAACAAACCCTGTTGTTCAGGACTGGGCAGGCACTTGATAAGCTTTTCCATTTCCTCTTTGCGAGAGTTTAATTTCCTTTTCTCATTTAATTGCTTGTGGTTCCAAACTTTCAAAGCCTATCTGCTCAAACATGGACTGCAAAAGCAGAAGACAACCACTTCAAATTTTGAATTACCCTGATGGAATATAAATATACATTTTCCAAGACTAAACCAAGAAGGTATCTTTGCCTATAGCTATTCTGTTTAGTATGTAAATGTTAACAGTTCACCAGCTGCCCACAGCAGCTATTTGCTCTTCACAAGACAGAGGAATTTCAGTCAAGTTAGACTGTAGAATCATACAATTGTTAGGGCTGGAAGGGACCTCAAGGAGCATCCTGTTCCAAGCCCCCTGCCATGGGCAGGGACACCTCACACTACAGCAGGTTGCTCACAGCCACATCCAACCTGGCCTTCAAAACCTCCAGGGATGAGGCTTCCACCACCTCCCTGGGCAACCTGTGCCAGTCTCTCACCACCCTCATGGGGAACAACTTCTTCCTAACATCCAATCTGAATCTACCCACTTCTCATTTTGCTCCATTCCCCCCAGTCCTATAACTCCCTGACACCCTAAAAATTCCCTCCCCAGCTTTCTTGCAGCCCCCATCAGATACTGGAAGGCCACAATAAGGTCACTTGGGAGTCTTCTCTTCTCCAGACTGAACAGCCCCAACTCTCTCAGTTTGTCCTCATAGCAGAGCAGCTCCAGCCCTCTGATTATCCTCCTGGCCCTTCTCTGGACATGTTCCAGCACCTCCAGATCCTTCCTGTAATAGGAGCTCCAGAACTGGATGCAGTACTCACAGAATCACAAAATCAAGCAGGTTGGAAAAGACCTCAGAGGTCATCAAGTCCAACCTATTACCTGATACCTAACACCTCATGGCAACTAAACCATGGCTCCAAGTGCCACATCCAATCCTTTTTCGAACACCTCCAGGGACAGTGACTCCACCACCTCCCTGGGCAGCACATTCCAATGGCCAATTACTCTTTCTGGGAAGAACTTTCTCCTCACCTCCAGCTCAAACTTCCCTTGGTGCAGCTTGAGACTGTGTCCTCTTGTTCTGGTGCTGGTTGCCTAGGAGAAGAGACCAACCCCCTCCTGGCTACAACCTCCCTTCAGGTAGTTGTAGAGAGCGATGAGGTCTCCCTGAGCCTCCTCTTGGTTTTGAAGGCCAGGCTGGAGTGGCTCTGAGCAACCTGATGTAGTGTGAAGCATCCCTGCCCATGGCAGTGGGATTGGAACTGGAAGATCCTTGAGGTTACTGCTGGCAAAATAGATGAAACAGAACCAAACTGCAAACTCTGTATCAGTAAGGCCAGAGCTGAAGTTAAACTGTGCACTGCCATTCCCTATGGCTGCCATGCATAGGCTGTAGAGCTTTTTCATTTTAAATGAAACCAATTGGCTAAATAACCAGAAGTAAGACTCAGAGAGCATAGTTTATTGATGTAGCAATAGCTCCTGTGTCCTAAAAATGAGTTGCTGCTTCTGTGATTAGGTGATGGAGAGATGGGATGTGCTCACAGATACTCTAGTTTATTAAACCCCCTTTTTATTCCTTGATGTGTAACTCTTACAGTCTGAAGTGTCTGCCTGGCTTTGAGGGGTGATTTCCATCTCTGGGAATTCAGATCTGGCACAGCTGAGATTGTAGCCAGCAGTGATTCAGAACCCAAGCAGCGATAAAAAACAGTTGAAATGACTCTGAAGTTTGATCACAAGCCACTGAACTTTGTCAGCCTTACAGACTTATTTCTGCAGAGTGCTTGTTGACATTCATTTTACACTTTCCTGCAGCACATACACACCAAGAAGATTCAGGCTGTCTGCTTCCTCACAGCTCAACGGGAGAGCAAAAGATCTACTGCTGTATCATCTTAATTAATCATCTATCTAAAATACCTATAGATAAATATAGAATCATAGAATTGTCAGGGCTGGGAGGGACCTCAAGGATCAGCCAGTTCCAAGCCCCCTGCCATGGGCAGGGACACCTCACACTACAGCAGGTTGCTCACAGCCACATCCAGCCTGGCCTTCAAGACCTCCAGGCATGAGGCTTCCACCACCTCCCTGGGCAACCTGTGCCAGTCTCTCACCACCCTCCTGGGGAAGAACTTCTTCCTAACATCCAACCTGAATCTACCCATTTCTAGTTTTGCTCCATCCCCCCTCCCAGTCCTATCACTCCCTGACACCCTAAAAAAATCCCTCCCCACTTTCTCGTAGCCCCCATCAGATTCTGGAAGGCCACAATTAGGTTTCCTCGGAGCCTTCTCTTCTGCAGACTGAACAGCCCCAGCTCCCTCAGTCTGTCCTCATTGGAGAGGTGCTCCAGCCCTCTGATCATCCTCCTATGCCAATCTGCCAAAACATATGCCAAAAAACAATTACAGTGTCCAATGCTGTAGTAGTTTCAGGCTGTGCCTGGAAAATTTTCCACTGATCTTGAAAGAAAGTAGTAGAATGTAAATAAATCACCATTGGATGTAAAAAAGGAAACCAATCATAGAATCATTGAATTGTTAGTGTTGGAAGGGACCTCAAGGATCAGCCAGTTCCAACCCCCCCTGCCATGGGCAAGGACACCCCACACTGCAGCAGGTTGCTCACAGCCACATCCAGCCTGGCTTTAAACCTCCAGGGAGGAGGCTTCCAGCACCTCCTTGGGCAACCTGTGCCAGTGTCTCACCACCCTCATGGGGAAGTTTTCTTCCTAACATCCAATCTGAATCTACCCACTTCTAGTTTACTTCCATGATAAGTTCTAAACAATCCCCTTGGGCAGATTGCTAACAAAGTGGTTTTGCAGAGATTAGTTTTCTCTCTTTTGGCTTCCTCCCTCCAGCAGCTACTGACTTGTACTTCTGCTGGCTATTGCTGACCTTGAATGCATTCTTGTTGTGTCTAACAAATAACTCTCTGCTCTTTCCCTTGTCCCTTGTGTACAGGGGCGGAGGGAGGGGGAGTAGGGAAAGAAAAGCTACTATTAGCCCCCTGGTTTTGCCCAGGGGGGTTGGAGGGGGAGTAGGGAAAGAAAAGCTACTATTAGCCCCCTGGTTTTGTCCAGGGGGGTTGGGAGGGGGAGTAGGGAAAGAAAAGCTACTATTAGCCCCCTGGTTTTGTCCAGGGGGGTTGGGAGGGGAGTAGGGAAAGAAAAGCTACTATTAGCCCCCTGGTTTTGTCCAAAGGGGTTGGGAGGGGGAGTAGGGAAAGAAAAGCTACTATTAGCCCCCTGGTTTTGCCCAGGGGAGGTTGGAGGGGGAGTAGGGAAAGAAAAGCTACTATTAGCCCCCTGGTTTTGCCCAGGGGGGTTCTTGCACTGTTTGTAAATGGTAAATACCTGTGAATGTGTGTAAGTGTTGTATATTTTGTCTATATTCATTGCACTTGGTGGTAGATTGTAGTTTTACATGTACATACATCTTCATTTGCTTCCAGCTGGGTTGGTCAGGCAATTTTATGCTGGAGGGGTGGGGGGAATTTTCAACCCACCACAAATGCCTGCCTTACTTTTGATGTGTACTTCCTTCCATAGTCATCTTTCTGCCTTTTCTTCCCTGTTCAAGATTTACATGCTCCTCTTTGGCTATTATGACTGACTGTAAATAAGGTGGATCACTATGTTACTTTCAGGATATATCACCTGTCTCTCTGACTTATCACTCCCATTTTTTCATTTGCTTCCTATAGAGATGCCTGAATTTACTGTTGCTAGTCTTGTACATGAAGGAAAGCATTTTGGAGGTGGTAACTGATGCTGGAGCCACAGCCACCATGTTATAAAGTGCAGGGAACACGCAATTGAGCTCCTGTTGGTTTCACTGGGCTCACCTGCATCTGTTTTCTGCTCATTTCAAGTTTAAGCTTCACTGTCATCTAGAAAGGCTGAACCACACGATCCCTGGGGTGCCTTCCAACCTGGCATTGCTGTGATTCTGTGTGATTCTGAAAGGGGCCTACAAGAAAGCTGGGGAGGGAGTTTTTAGGCTGTCAGGTAATGATTGGACTGGGGGGAATGGAAAAAAACTAGAAATGGGTAGGAACAGATTGGATGTCAGGAAGAAGTTCTTCCCCAGGAGGGTGGTGAAACACTGGCACAGGTTGCCCAGGGAGGTGGTGGGAAGCCTCATCCCTGGAGGTTTTGAAGGGCAGGCTGGATGTGGCTGTGAGCAACCTGATCTACACAGCCTCAGGCTGCGCCAGGGGAGGTTTAGACTGGATGTTAGGAGGAAGTTCTATACAGAGAGAGTGATTGCCCATTGGAATGGGCTGCCTGGGGAGGTGGTGGAGTCACCATCATTGGAGGTGTTCAGGAGGAGACTTGATGGGGTGCTTGGTGCCATGGTTTAGTTGTTTGGGTGGGTTGGATTGGTTGATGGGTTGGACACGATGATCTTGAAGGTCTCTTCCAACCTGGATTTATTGTATTGTATTGTATTGTCCCTGGCCATGGTAGGGGGGTTGGAACTGGATGCTCCTTGAGGTCCCTTCCAACCCTGACTCTTCTATGATGTGGTGATCACTCAGCCTTCACAGTTACTGCTGCTGGTCCCACTTTCTTCCCAGGCTGTCCTTTGGTCTCTTGCTCTCAGGTTGGACCAAGTCTGCTGGGAGATGTGAAGGACCTTTAGGTCTCCTTAGCTGGCAGAGAGACCTGCCCCATGGCACCTGCAGGACCCAGCTGAGGCAGGCAGGTACCCAATTCCTGCCCCTGTATTAACTGCAAGACCTCCTACCAGGGACACAGAAACCATCTTCAAGGCAGACTTCCTCCACTCTGAGCAGCCACCCAGCCAAGACAGACTTACAGAATACAGAATTAACCAGGTTGGAAAAGACCTCAGAGATCATCACGTCCACCCTATCACCCAACACCATCTTATCATCTGAACCATGGCACTAAGTGCCTTACCCAGTCTCTTTTTACACATTTCCATTGATGGTGACTCCACCACCTCCCTGGGCAGCACATTCCAATGGCCAATCTCTCTTTCTGGGAAGAATTTCTCCTAAACCTCTCCTGGGGCAGCTTGAGACTGTGTCCCCTTGTTCTGTCACAGGTTGCCTGGGAGAAGAGACCAATCCCCACCTGGCTACATTCTCCCTTCAGGTATTTGTAGAGAGCAATGAGGTCTCCCCTGAGCCTCCTCTTCTCCAGGCTCAACACCCTCAGCATCTCCACATAGGGCTGTGCTCCAGACCCCTCACCAACCCCAACCCCTTCCCACTGTCATCATACACAACCAGCTGTACAAACCTCTTATGGAGACCCAGTGTGCTTCTTGCATCTGGCTGAACTACCTAAGCACATCTGTGGCAGCAGGGAGGCAAAAGTGGCTGTTTTGCAGCCTGGTGTTTCTGTTTCCTAGGGAGTGCACCTAGCCCAGGGTGCATCTCCCTGCTGCAGAGCCTGCTGCTGCCCTCACGGAGCCTAGAGACGGGTGGGAGGCGGTGGCTGCAGAGCCGAGTGTGCTGCTGTAATGTATGGGAGTGTGCAGACTGCAGGGCCTGACTGTGACCTTAAGCAGAAGGGATTTTATGAAAGAACATAAACAGTAGCTGTTTCCTTGTCCCCTGCAAAAATAGCACCCAGCAGCGGTGCCAGCGAGCTGGCTCATCAACATTTCTCATGAGCACTTCTCCCTCTCCTCATTATTCCCTGAGAGTGATTGTGCAAATGTCTACAGTTTTGAATAGATGGGTCTTACTGAGATTAGAGTCAAGAAATAGAGGCTCCTCCCTCCCTGCACAGACAATGATCCAGTCCTCCTTCTAGAGAGGAAATACACCCTGCTGCCCTGAAATTTTCTTTACAAAGATAATATCTACTCTTATGCAACAGGGAGCTTTTGTTTTCCTTTCTCCCCACTCCCACATCCTTTCTTTCCCCCCACCAAGTTTACCTTTCCCATCATCCTGGTTCTGTCATTTGCTTCACAAAATCACAGAATCACAGAATGTTAGGGGCCATAAGCCCTCAAAAGCTCAGCCAGCCCAACCCCCCTGCCAGAGCAGAATCACCTAGAACATCACACAGGAACTCATCCAGGCAGGTCTTGAATATCTCCAGACAGGGAGACTCCACAACCCCCCTGGGCAGCCTCTTCCAGGGTTCTATTGCCCTCACAGTGGAAAAATTCTTCCTCCTGTTTCCATGGAACTTCCCATGCCTCACCTTCCACCACTGCCCCTTGTGCGGTCATTGGGCATCACCCAGCAGAGCCTGGCTCCAGCCTCTGGGCACTCACCCTGCACATCTTTATCAACATCAATGAGGTCACCTCTCAGGCTCCTCCTCTCCAAGCTACAGAGTCCTCAGCTCCCTCAGGCTCTCCTCATAAGGAAGATGTTCCATTCCCCTAATCATCTTTGTGGCTCTCTGCTGGACTCTCTCTAGTAGTTCCCTGACTCTCTTGAACCGAGGGGCCCAGAACTGGACACAATATTCCAGATGCAGCCTCAGCAGGGCAGAGTAGAAGGGGAGGAGAACCTCTCTAGACCTACTTACCACAGCCCTTCTAATCCACCCCAGCATGCCATTGGCCTTTTTGGCCACAGGAGCACATTGCTGGCTCATGGTCAATGTCCCATCCACTAGGACCTCCAGGTCCTTTTCCCCTTCACTGCTCTCCAACAGCTCAGCCCCCAGCCTATACTGGTACATGGGGTTGTTCTTTCCCAGGTGCAAGACTCTATCCTTGTCCCTGTTGAATTTCATCCAATTTCTCCCTGCCCAACTCTCAGCCTGTCCACCCAGTTTGGTGCCTTCAGCAAACTTGCTGCCAGTGCTCTCTGTGCCCCCATCCAGGTCATTGAGGAATACATTGAACAGCTCTGGTCCCAGCACTGACCCCTGAGGGGCTCCACTAGGTACAGACCTCCAACTAGACTCTGTCCCATTGACCACAACTCTCTGACTTGACTTCTTCCCTTTCACTAGAGATCTCAAGTTTGTTACAACCCGAGCAAGAAAGGCCCTCCAACATCAGTAAACAAAATAAAGAGTAAAAATATTTGGCTCCTCAGCATTGAGAACTGTGCTGCTTCAAGAGCATGTGACCTCCTTTGTTCTTAAAGAGCCTGATTCACCTTTTGATGTTTTAAGCTGACTATGGCTGCATTCCACCTTCTGTTTGCTCAAGAATAGAAGGGTGCACAATTCTTTAGGATGGCTTGGATCTCATCTTTGTGTAATAACAGAT
>CM037632.1:54832335-54855658 GCA_015227895.2 Colaptes auratus
CCCCAGTCTAGCAGTTACTACACAATGCCATGGGAGCATCCCCAGGCAGTGTCTGTTGGAGTTTTTAGTGTAAAATTGCGTCCTTCCTGAGAGGATGTTCATGCAATGTATAGCAATCAGGAAGGATAAAGGATACATGTTAGTCTCTCTTTTGTGCATGTTTATCTCCTCCTTATGACAAAAGCTTCACAAAAGCTGATAGAAGCAGCTGATATCTCTGAGGACTCATTCAACTAAAATAATGGCAGTCTGAAGTCTGATTAAGTTGTACAGAGTTTATCAGTGGCCCTGACATAATTTACACCACTGCACGTTCTGGAGAGCCATCAGCAACTGTCTTGTCAAATATGTAGAGTAAATCATAGATGGAATTGTAGAATGCAGTAGGTTGGAAGGGACCTCTGGAGGTCATCTAGTACAGCCCCACTGCAGTAAGCAGGGGCAATCCCTGGCAGAGCCCCATCAAGCCTGACTTTGAATGTCTCAGAGAATGGGGCCTCCACTCACCTTCCTGGGCAATCTGTTCCAGTGTTCTGCTGCCCTCATAGTAAATAACTTCTTCCTAATAACTGGGGATTTGTTGTTGTTGGGTTTTGGGGTATTTGTTTGTTTTGTTGGTGTTTTGGGGGGGTTTTGGTTGCTGTTTTGTTGTTGTTCTTTAATGCTGTGTTTGTTGTGCACGTGTCCCGTGGACTCTTCCATGGTGCAATGTAAAATACTGAGACACAAATCTCAGTCTGTCAGCCAGAGGTTCAGTTAACCCAGGCTGCCTCCACTCACTGCAGCAGAGCTGGGGTTTGGTGTGCTCACAGTGAATGATGGAATGGTGGAAGGAAGCTGGAGGTGGGGAGATTCAGGCTGGATACGAGGAGGAAGTTCTTCCCCATGAGAGTAGTGAAGGCCTGGAATGGGTTGTCCAGGGAGGTGGTTGAGGCTCCATCCCTGGAGGTGTTTAAGCCCAGGCTGGATGAGGCTCTGGCCGGCCTGATCTAGTGTGTGGTGTCCCTGCCCATGGCAGGGGGGTTGGAACTAGCTGATCCTTGTGGTCCCTTCCAACCCTGACTGATACTATGATATATGATACTATGAATGACACAGAGTTTCTAAGCCTGGAAGAGAATTTTACAGCATGAGGCAGCTGTAAGCTGTGGCTTCTTGTATATGTCATGAGCAGATACGTCGTGTGACGCAGGCACCTACACACGGTCAGACCATTTCTTCCCCTTCCCTCTCTCAGGTGGGTGAGCCTTAAATTGGAGTCTCCCTCCCTCACCATGTAGGAAAGGGGAAGGTTCATGGAAGCATAGGATAGGATAGGATAGGATAGGATAGGATGGAATGGAATGGAATGGAATGGAATGGAATGGAATGGAATGGAATAGAATAGAATAGAATAGAATAGAATAGAATAGAATAGAAAGGAAAGGAATGGAATGGAATGGAATAGAATAGAAAGGAATGGAATGGAATAGAATAGAATAGAATAGAATAGAATAGAATGAATAGATAGAAAGGAATGGAATGGAATAGAATAGAATGGAATGGAATGGAATGGAATGGAATAGAATGGAATAGAATAGAATAGAATAGAATAGAATAGAATAGAATAGAATTAACCAGGTTGGAAAAGACCTTGGAGATCATCGTGTCCAACCTATCACCCAACACCATCTAATCAACTAAACCATGGCACCAAGCGCCAAATCCAGTCTCTTCCTAAACACCTGCAGTCATGGTGACTCCGCCACCGCCCTGGGCAGCCCATTCCAATGGCCAATCTCTCTTTCTGGGAAGAACTTCTTCCTAACCTCCAGCCTAAACCTCCCCTGGCACAGCTTGAGACTGTGTCCTCTTGTTCTGGTGCTGGTTACTAGAGGGAAGAGACCAGCCCCTGCCTGTCTACAACCTCCCTTCAGATAGTTGTAGAGCACAATAAGGTCTCCCCTGAGTCTCCTCTTCTCCAGGCTAAGCAACCCCAGCTCCCTCAGCCTCTCCTCACAGAGCTGTGCTCCAGACCCCTCCCCAGCTTTGTTGCCCTTCTCTGGACACCTTCCAACAACTCAACATCTTTCCTAAACTGAGGGGCCCAGAACTGGCCGCAGTATGCAGGCGCTTTACCAGGAATGACGTCTGGACAAAGTGGCTATGTAGAGTTAGTGCAATAAAAGCTATATTGACTTTATTTTAATATCCCACTTCCATCTCAAGTATTTTCACTGTCTTGTAACTCTCTAATTTCCTGGCAGGCAGTGATGATAACAAATAGCAGTTGTCAGCCTGTTTGTTTCCAGATACGTTCGAGGGAGATTTATAGATCTGAGTTACGATCTCTTGTAAAGCTTTGAGCTTTTGACAGTTTAATGTTAAGAGGAATAAGTAGGCAGCCTGAGGAAACTTGAGTGTTTTTTGGGCAAACAGCAGCTCAGTTGCTCTTTATGGACTGATTCAATACAGCTATTTAGCAAGATGATGCTCAGTTTTGAGGACCAGCGTGGTGAGATCTGTATTTCTTATCTTTCACCACGGTTTCTCAGTTGGAAGAAGCCAAAGGACTCTTTTCTTTTCTTCACTTTGAAAGTGTAATGAATCTGTGAATAGCAGGGGTTGGAAGGCACCTCCTCAGATCACTGAGTCCAACCCCCTGCCGAAACAGGTTCACCTCGGGCCACACAGGAACGCATCCAGGTGGTTCTTGAAACTTTGCAGAGGAGGAGACTCCACAACCTCTCTGTGGAGCCTGTTCCAGTGCTCTGTCACACTCAAATGTAAAGATTATTTTTTCCTCATGTTGAAGTGGAACTTCCTGTGTTCCACTTTGTGGCCACTGACCCTCATCCTATCACAGGACAGCATTGAAAAGAGACTGGCACCTTCTTGACACCAATTTCAAATATTTATGAACATCAATAAGATCTCCTCTCAGGCTTCTTTTCTCTAGACTAAACAGTCCCAGGCCTCTCAGCTTTTCCTTATAAGACAGAGATTCCAGTCCTTTAATCATCCTCACAGCCCTCTGTTGGACACACTCTAGTATATCCCTGTAAATAAATTACCATTGGATGTAAAAGGAAAATAGTAGAATAGAATAGAATAGAATAGAATAGAATAGAATAGAATAGAATAGAATAGAATAGAATAGAATAGAATAGAATAGAATTAACCAGGTTGGAAAAGACCTTTGTGATCATTGAGTCCAACCTATTACCAAACACCATCTAATCAACTAAACCATGGCACCAAGTGCCTCATCCAGGCTCTTCCTAAACACCTCCAGTGATGGTGACTCCACCACCTCCCTGGGCAGCACATTCCAATGGCCAATCTCTCTTTCTGAGAAGAACTTCTTCCTAACATCCAGCCTGAACCTCCCCTGGTGCAGCTTGAGACTGTGTCCTCTTGTTCTGGTGCTGCTTGCCTGGGAGAAGAGACCAGCTGCTGCCTGTCTACAACCTCCCCTAAGGTAGTGTCGTGGTTTGGGAGAGCAATCCTCCCACCACGGGCAGAAATAACGACTCAGACAAACAGATTGCAAAAGTGATGGAAAGTTTAAATAGAAAAACAAAAAGGAACAATGAAAGTTTTACAGAGAACCACAAGCACCGTGACAAAGAGAGAGAGATCCCATCACCACCTGGGGGTACACCCAAACCCCCCCCAGGGCTCTTCCTCCCCCCCCAACAACCCAGCCTTGGGCCTGGGCAGGCCCAAGGGAGGCAGCTCACGCCATTTTACCTAGGCAGCAGCAGGGGACGAAAGAGGAAGTGCAGACCCCGCGTGGATGTTTTATAGGGGAGCAGGGCAGTATGGGAAATGGAATACCTGGTTTTCCTGTGACCACCCCCCTGGGCTGGGCCCACCCCTTGGGACCTCCCAGGTGTGGTCTGGGCAGTGGCATCCGGGCCAGCGCCCAGCCTAAACCACCACAGGTAGTTATAGAGAGCAATAAGGTCACCCCTGAGTCTCTTCTTCTCCAGGCTAAGCAACCCCAGCTCCCTCAGCCTCTCCTCACAGGGCTATGCTCCAGACCCCTCCCCAGCCTTGTTGCCCTTCTCTGGACACCTTCCAGCAGCTCAACATCCTTCCTAATCTGAGGGGCCCAGAACTAGACACAGGACTCAAGGTGTGGCCTAACCAGTGCTGAGTACTGGGGATAAGGTCTAAATAATTCCATTGGCTTGCTAGTAGAAATAAAAGCAGTAGCATAAACTTCTGTCTCTTTCCCCATATCTACACTTGAGCTGCTGCTAGCTGGTAACTTTTGCTTGGCTTTTCTGACCTTGGTTGTATTCCTTGTTGAGGCTAAATACTAGCAAACAGTACTAGCTGCTTTCTTCTCTTCTCTTTTTTCCCCTCTTGTACAGGGGAAGGAGGGAGGGGATCCTCCCCTGGTTCATCCAGGGGGGGGGGTCCTTGTGTTGTTTCTATATTTACAAAATATATGTAAATATAAATCTTTGTGCATTTCATATTTCAAGATTTTAGTTTGCTGGTAAGTAGAGCTTCACTTGCTTCCAAATCCTTCTGAGCTAGTCTGGTGATTTATTTTGGGGTAATTCTCCAAATTGATGTTGTTCCTTAAACCCACCACAGGCTCACTGGTTGTTAGGGTTTGGAAGGAACCTCTGCAGATCATCCAGTCATAGAATCATAGGGAAGGGACCTCAGGGATCATCCAATTCCAACCCCCTGCTGTGGGCAGGGACACCTCACACTACAGCAGGTTGCTCACAGCCACATCCAGCCTGGCCTTCAAAACCTCCAGGGAGGAGGCTTCCACCACCTCCCTGAGCAACCTGTGCCAGTGTCTCAGCACCCTCATGGGGAAGAACTTCTTCCTAACATCCAATCTGAATCTACCCATTCCTAGTTTTGCTCTATCCCCCCCAGTCCTATCACTCCCTGACATCCCAAAAAGTCCCTCCCCAGCTTTCTTGTAGCCCCCTTCAGATGCTGGAAGGCCACATAAAAGTCTCCTTGGAGCCTTCTCTTCTCCAGGCTGAACAGCCCCAACACCCTCAGTCTGTCTCCATAGCAGAGCAGCTCCAGCCCTCTGCTCATCCTCGTGGCCCTTCTCTGGACACCTTCCAGCACCTCCAGATCCTTCTTGTAATAGGGTCTCCAGAACTGGACACAGTACTCCAGGTGGGGTCCAACCCCCCTGCCAGAGCAGGACCACCCAATCCCATGCAGGTCACACAGGAACACATCCAGATGGGTCCTGAAAGTTTCCAGATAAGGAGACTCCCCAACCTCTCTGGTCGTAATAAGGAGGATTAGTAGGACAGAAAGGGCTATGGTTTTGGGATTGTTTCCAGGCAGTTGGCATGAGCTCTGTAAGAATGAAATGGGGAGGTAAGGCTGCTGTGGGTTTATAATGCACCCTGTTGTGTCTAGGTAATGCAGCACATATGGCCCTCAGTCAGGAGCTGCGGGAACAGTGGGAGAGCGTAGGTGCCATATGTTCTGCTATACCTTGTCACTTGCAGGAAGTTAAGGATGATGTGGCAGTTTTAACTTACAATTTCCTTTTATTGGTGCACATCTCAACTTTAATGCCTTCATTTGCATAAGTTTAAATAACTCTGTAAATTATAGCTTTGAAACTGACATATGGTATTTTATGTGAGCATCTATCCTCTAATGTATACTTAAGGAATACAACACTTTGACTAATAGAGCCCAAATGCTGCACCAGAGACATGTTGCCTGCTTCTGGCATTCCTACATTTTGTGCATGAAAGAAAGGGGGGGGGAAAGAAAGTCCTTTTATTCCAGGACAGTTACATTCTGTAGGAGGCTGTTGAGTCTATCTGCAATTCAAACTGAACATGGTATAACATAAACAGTATGTCACTCCAGAGACAAGTGGTTTGAAGAAATCCAATTATTTAGATGTTATTTCTTTTTTTCCCAACTGAAATTTCCAATGCCTGAACTTTGGAGGAGGTTACTGGTGTAAAAGAATCATTTTTTGGTGCCACTCAGCTTCATCGTCTCATTTTCACACTGATGACGTTACAGTAGGAGCCACTACTACAGCTGCCTGAACATGAGCCAGCAGTGTGCCCAGGTGGCCAAGAAGGCCAAGGGCATCCTGGCCTGCATTAGGAATAGTGTGGCCAGCAGGAGCAGGGAAGTCATTGTGCCCCTGTACTCTGCACTGGTTAGGCCACACCTTGAGTCCTGTGTCCAGTTCTGGGCCCCTCAGTTTAGGAAGGATGTTGAGTTGCTGGAGGGTGTCCCGAGAAGGGCAACAGAGTCAGTGAGGGGCTTGGAACACAAGCCCTGTGAGGAGAGACTGAGGGAGCTGGGGTTGCTTAGCCTGGAGAGGAGGAGACTCAGGGGTGACCTTGCTCTCTACAACTACCTTAAAGGAGGTTGTAGCCAGGCAGAGGTTGGTCTCTTCTCCCCGGCAGCCAGCACCAGAACAAGAGGACACAGTCTCAGGCTGTGCCAGGGGAGGTTTATGCTGGAGGTTAGGAAGGAGTTCTACACAGAGAGAGTGATTGCCCATTGGAATGGGCTGCCTGGGGAGGTGGTGGAGTCACCATCATTGGAGGTGTTCAGGAGGAGACTTGGTAGGGTGCTTGATTGCATGGTTTAGTTGATTAGGTGGTGTTGGATGATAGTTTGGACATGATGATCTTGAAGGTCTCTTCCAACCTGGTTTATTTATTCTGTTCATCCAGCAGGCTTGATGTGTAGTTCAGAGGTTCTCAGCAGGCCAGGAATTCTGCATTCCTAAAACCTCTGGTTATGGTACTGACCAAGAACTCGTTCAGCTTGCTCAAGTAGCTGAGTTTGAGAGAAGGTGTGATGATAATTGTGGTGGGTTGAGATTAACCCCCAACTACTTCAAATTCACCCTCAGAGTAAATTGCCAAAACAAAAACCCCCAAACTCAGCACTCATAAGCAAAATGAAAGTCATATTTACAAAAGGCAAGCTAAAATCTAGGAGTATGAAATACAATTAATATGTATAAAATACATCTACATATATTTGCAATTCAGAAAAAAACACAAATACAGGGATCCCCTTGTACAGAATCACCCCCCTTGGACCTTCCAGGGGGACTGGTGGATGGATTTCATTGTGATAACCACTACTGTGCTTTATTACATGAAGTATTGATGGCTTTGTTCTTTTTGCATGGAGGCAAAGCAAACCTGGAGCTGCAGTTGTGCATTAGAAAAGATTTATGGAAAATAAGGGATTTTAAAGCCCTCTTCTTTCCTACCCTATCTGACCCTTCTCCACCCCACCCCCATTTTCCCCCTTTTATCCCTTTTTCCCCTCAAACCCAGAGCACCTGGGCTCTGTTGGAGTCTCCTCCCACCCCAGGTGTGGCCACTTGGCCCTCCCCACCCACAGCCCTATTTAATCCCACCAGGAAGGGCAGAAGCCCCAAGCTGAGCCCATCTGGGCTGGAGGATCCTCCTCTCATCACAGGTGAGTGCCCCTGGTGCACACTGGGTGATGGTGGTGGTGACAACAAAGGCCGGGGGGCCTGGTGGCCCCCCGGTTGTTAGGACTAGGCTTGCCAATTACTCCAATCTCATCCACGGGTGCTGGCTGGGGCTCCTTGCTGGAGCTGAGCTCCTCTGGGTGGTATCTTCTCCAGGCTGAACAGCCCCAGCTCTCCCAGACTGTCCCCACAGGGGAGGTTCTCCCAGCCATCTGGAGCAGTTTGTTCAGCTGCAGTTAGGGTAGGGGTGTGGGGGGTGGAATTTCAACCTACCCCAGTTCTTCATTGTAAGAAGGGGACTGTGGAAAGCTGTGATGGATGACAAGTGTGAGGAGCAGAATATTGACATGTGGCTTCAGATACTGGTGAACATAAACATCAAACAGCACAGCAGTCACATAATCTTCCAATTGCTGTAGCTGAAAACAGAGAGATTGACCCAGCCTGGTTTTATTTTCCCCATGTCTGTCAAGCAGTAACATGTATGCACTTGCTGGAAAAATGGCTGTGAATTTAAGTAACCCCCAAGGATCTTCAGATGGATTTTTATTGCCTTTTTTGGTTATTTTTTATTGGTTTTTTTTTGGTATTTTCTTTGTTTTGAAAGATGATAGCAGCCTACTGCTCTTAATTTAATTAAAGGTGAGGTGCTTTAATTTGTCTGAGAACTTCTAGAGCCAGAAATCTGAATCAGCTAGATTGTGTTGGTTTGTTGTTGTTTTTTTTCCTAGAGACTCTTCTGTTAATTGTGTTTAGAGTAAAAATCTATACTTTAAGTGTTTTAAATCCAACTTATAACAACAGGATCAAGTCAATAGTAAATGATTCTGTTTCTACTGCACCTGTAGGTGTTGTAACATGATTCAAATTGTGTCTGGCTTTCAGATATTGTATGGTAAAATGCTTGGCCTTTGTTTTGATCTAGCTTCATGAGCTATTAGTGTGGCAGGCTGTCATTCAGCAGAACTGAGTTACAGTTCCATCTCTACCCGGTGGCCTTTGCTGACCATGAGCAAGTTTTTCAGCATCTCCATCTATGCTATTGAGAGGGTGGTGCAGTTCTCCCTGGTAAAATGCTTTGAGGTTGAATCCGAAGTGCCCCTGGAAGGTGAGTTGCTGCTGCTTATGAGGCAGCACATGTCTTTCTGCCTTTCACAGTTAGTAGGTATTGTAGCAAAGGAGTCACCTCAAAAAGGTACCTGTTTAATGTTTACTTCTATTTTGACTCCAGTTCTGTTGGAGAAAAACATTACAGAGCCAGTGACATGACACTGGCATTAAGCTGGGCAAACTGAGATTGGTAGATAAAGCCTTTAATGATCTAAATCATGATCAGTGCTCTGTGCTGTGTCATCTAGCTCATTCCATTTTTTCTTGCTTGCCATCGTTAAGCCAACATTTCCTTTGTGTGTAGGGGAAGAGGGAGGGAGCAAAAAGGCTCAGGTGGCACAGAATGTGACCAGCTTTGCTGGTCTGGTAAGTTTAATGCTGGGAGGAATTTCCAACCCACCACAGTCTATATATATATATGTGTGTGTGTATGTATGTATATTTTAAGATCACACCAGCTTCTGCCCAGAGAAGGGCCACAAGGATCATCAGAGGGCTGGAGCACCTCTCCTATGAGGATAGACTGAGAGAGTTGGGGCTGTTCAGTCTGGAAAAGAGAAGGCTCCCAGGAGACCTTCTTGTGGTCTTCCAGTACCTCAAGGGGGCTACAAGGGAGGAGGAGGGACTTTTCAGGCTCTCAGGGAGTGATAGGACTAGGGGGAATGGGATGAAGCTGGAGGTGGGGAGATTCAGGCTGGACATGAGGAGGAAGTTCTTCACTGTGAGAGTGGTGAAGGCCTGGAATGGGTTGTCCAGGGAGGTGGTTGAGGCCCCGTCCCTTGCGGTGTTTAAGAGCAGGCTGGATGAGGCTCTGGCCAGCCTGATCTAGGGTAGAGTGTCCCTGCCCATGGCAGGGGGGTTGGAACTAGATGATCCTTGTGGTCCCTTCCAACCCTAACTGAAACTAAGAAACTAAGACTTTTTAGGGTGTCAGGGAGTGATAGGACTGAGGGGAGGAGGAGGGTGTTGGGGGGAGAAAAACTAGAAATGGGTATATTCAGATTGGATATTAGGAAGAAATTTTTCCCTATGAGGGAGTGAGACACTGGAACAGGTTGCCCAGGGACGTGGTGGAAGCCTTATCTCTGGAGGTGTTGAAGGCCAGGCTGGTTGTGGCTCTGAGCAAGCTGATCTAGTGTGGGGTGTCCCTGCCCGTGGCATGGGGGTTGGAACTAGATGATCCTTGAGGTCCCTTCCAATCCTAACAATTCTATGCTCTAGGATTCTAAGAATCTTCCACTCTTTCCTTGTCAGGAGCTATAGAAATAAGCTCTGTTAAGAGCCATCCATGAGACTGCAGCTAGCTTCTTTGTATCTGCTGCCCACTGAAGGTCCCTTGGCTAGCCTAAGCTCTAGCCCATGTTTTTCTTTCTGTCCTCCAGAGAAAACTCTTCTATGGAGTAACTTTTCTTTCTGCTTGGGGAGCTAATAACTTGTGTGTAAACATTAGTCTTTACAAGTATTGCTAGCAAAAAAACCCAACCCACAACAACATCTACCATACAGCCCTGCGATTTATCTGATGGTGTGAGACTGACTTTAGCTTCCTATTATTCCAGCCTTGGTGTCAACACAAAAGGGGGCATCAGGAGATAACCTGACTGGGGGATTCCCACAGTGCTTGAAGTTTGCTTCTCACATCAATGTTCTGGAGGGACTGAGACAACAAACTCACCTAAGTAATAACTGTGTGAAGCAGCTCTGATGTCTCCAGTCTTTGAGTATCTTTCAGTGAGACACCTGTGTAGCGATGCGAAACGACTCCAAGTCTTGAAGCCCAATGCCAGCACAAGGGGCAATGGTGGAAGATGAGGCATGGGGAGTTCCATGGAAACAGGAGGAAAAATGTTGTCCCTGTGAGGGTGACAGAACATTGGAACAGGCTGCCCTGGGGGGTTGTGGAGTCTCCCTCTCTGGAGATATTCAAGACCTCATGTTCACATAGAACTTCCTATGCCTCAGCTTCCACCACTGCCCCTTGTGCTGGCATTGGGCATCACCCAGCACAGCCTGGCTCCAACCTCTGGGCGCTCACCCTGCACCTCTTTATCAACATCAATGAGGTCACCTTTCAGGCTCCTCCTCTCCAAGCTACAGAGCCCCCAGATCCCTCAGGCTCTCCTCACAAAGATGTTCCACTCCCCTAATCATCTTCATGGCTCTGTGCTGGACTCTTTTCAAGCAGTTCCCTGAGGCCTTTCCTGAACTGAGTGGCCCAGAACTGGACACAATACTCCAGATGCAGCTCCACCATGGCAGAACAGATGGGTAGAAGAACCTCTCTTGACCTACTAACCACAGACTTTATAATCCACCCCAGATGTCATGGGCCTTCTTGGCCATGAGGGCACATTGCTGGCTCATGGTTATGCTTCTGTCCATTAGGCCCCCCCAGGTCCCTTTCCCTTTCACTGCTCTCCAAGAGGTCAGTCCCCAACCTATACTGGTACATGGGATTGATCCAAGCAGACAGCATAGCTTTCTGTTCTGAGAGAACACTGCTTTTTGCCAACTTCTCAGATAAAATACACTTTTTTTAATGGAACTTGCAGAATTTTCCTACTTTGAATTTCCCACTTAGCTGTGACATTGTTTGCATGGAGGGCAGGTGTAGGGGAATGTGTTTGGTTTAAGAAAAATCTATTGGCACAGAGGAAATAAAGACAAAATAGTGTCTCTTGTGGCCATAACTATGGACATTCAGTGCTCTTGGAGCTAACTGAGTGTAAGTTCCTTGGCACAAGAGGGCTTGAGGGTTCCTTGAGACTGTAACATGGAGCTAGTGATGATAATGGTGGCTAAGCCCTCCCTGAACTGTGCTTTGCATAGGCTGTGTGAATGATGGGGATGGGAGAGGCAGAGAAACAGGCAGGTAAAATGCTGGCAGCAGTGAAACTGGCAGTGAACACAAGGTATTAAATCATTACTGGAAACTTGGAATATGATTAGAGCAAGTTAATGGAAAGTGAAGCCACTGTGCCAAATGACTGTTGCTGGGTTAAAGGAGGGTAATTTGCACACCACAATGACATTAGGCATGCTGACTTTGTTGCTGACACTGAACAGTGCTAATAAAAAACAAAGAGAGAAACAAAGTTTGTTCTGTGCAGTTGTGGGTCCTCAACTTCTCTGCTGGATTTGAAAGCTGGAATGGCCTTGCCCAGCCTGAGTGACGGTGATTTCTCATGGGTGTCGGAAAGTAGTCGGCAATAGGTGTAGCATGCACCCACCAGCCGAGGACTGGTCTTAAAATGAAGAGATTGTGAAGTCACTTTTGTCTGTCCCTTAACTGCTCAAGAAAAATGCTTCCCAAGAGGTATTGGCATTCAACAAATCCAAGTGCCAGGTGCTGCACTTTGGCCACAGCAACCCCATGCAGAGCTACAGGCTGGGGTCAGAGTGGCTGGAGAGCAGCCAGGCAGAGAGGGACCTGGGGGTGCTGATTGACAGCCACCTAAATATGAGCCAACAGTGTGCCCAGGTGGCCAAGAAGGCCAATGGCATCCTGGCCTGCATTAGGAATAGTGTGGCCAGCAGGAGCAGGGAGGTCATTGTGCCCCTGTGCTCAGCATTGGTTAGGCCACACCTTGAGTCCTGTGTCCAGTTCTGGGCTCCTCAGTTTAGGAAAGATGTTGAGATGCTGGAAGGTGTCCAGAGAAGGGCAACAAGGCTGGGGAGGGGTCTGGAGCACAGCCCTGTGAGGAGAGGCTGAGGGAGCTGGGGTTGCTTAGCCTGGAGAGGAGGAAGCTCAGGGGAGACCTTATTGCTCTCTACAACTCCCTGAAGGGAGGCTATAGCCAGGAGGGGGTTGGTCTCTTCTCCCAGGCAACCAGCAGCAGAACAAGAGGACACAGTCTCAGGCTGTGCCAGGGGAGGTTTAAGCTGGAGGTTAGGAAGAAATTCTTCATAGAGTGATTGGCCATTGGAATGGTCTGCCCAGGGAGGTGGTGGAGTCACCATCACTGGAGGCGTTTAGGAGGAGACTGGATGGGGTGCTTGGTGCCATGGTTTAGTTGATTAAATGGTGTTGGGTGATAGGTTGGACTTGATGATCTTGAAGGTGTCTTCCAACCTGGTCTATTCTATTCTAAATACAATTAGTAGTTTAATTTTATGAATGTGTCTGTGAAGACTACTTGTAACTCAAATTGGGTGATTGGGTTTGAAGGGGGAACTTTAGCCTAGATCCTGACTGCAAGTAAAATTACCATTGGATACAAAAGAAAAATAATGCCAAGGTCTATAGAATTCATTGGCTTGGTAATGGGCATATAGAGTGGAGGTACAAACAGTTCTCTCTCTCTTCTGTTGCTTCTGCTTCCAACTTCTCTTCCTCTCTGTTCCATGGCCTTGCTGGGGGATCTCTGTTTTGACTGCTGTGTGAGGTAACAGGATGGAAGGAGCGGGTGGGGGGAGGAGGTGAATGGTCCCCCCTGGATCCATCCAGGGCAGGTCTGAGGAGTTTGTGTTGTTCATAAATTGTAAATCTACCTATACTGTACATCTAGTGTATATTTGGTACACATTCATTGCATTGCCTGTTTGTAGCTTGCTTGTAAACAGAGCTTCATTTGCTTCCATCCCGAAATGAGTCTGCCAATTTATTTTGGGGGTGGGTGGGTGTAATTTCAACCCCCCACATCAGTCTATTCAGTTTTGACTGTTTCTGAGATTGACCTAGCATAAGATACCTTCTTCAGATTTAAAACTTCTGATTTTTAACCTTATTTTTCCCATCTTAAATTGTAATGGATGGGTCCTGAATGTTTTAAAGAGTGTAAATATTTCATTAAGCCTGAGTGGCTATTTCAGAGGAGTAACAGAAGCAAATGTCAAAGCAGGATAACTGTTTTGCAACTCCCCCAAAAGGCTAATTATTTGACCCAGTGCACAGTTCCTCTAACAAGCAAGTAATGCATGTCTAAAACACTTCATCTTCTTAGTATTGTGTGGAAGCTCCTGACTCATGCTGTGCCAAATGAGTTGTTTGCATGCTGGGTTATATAGCAAATGGGTGTGTGTCTCCTTGACAGAGACAGACTCAATCTAACTGGGTTTTGGGATTGGAGTGTTTCATGAGGGCTGAGGGACATATTTTGGCTAGTGTTTAGTTGTTATTGCCTATTGGATTAATAAACTCCAGAAAGCAGGCATGAAGGAGCAGATCCAGAGGAGAGCCATGAAAGGATCCAGAGGGCTGGAACACCTCTTTATAAGGACAGGCTGAAGGAGCTAGGGTTCTTGAGCATGGAGAAGAGAAGGCTCCAGGGAGACCTAGGAACAGCCTGCCCGTACCAGCAGGATGAAGAGGGACTGTTTACAAAGGCCTACAGTGATAGGGCAAGGGGAAATGGTTTGAAATTAAAGAGTAGATTTAGGTTGGAAGTTAGGAACAAGCTCTGTACTATGAGGATGGTGGAACAGTGACACAGGCTGCCCAGGGAGGTGGTTGAGACTCCTTCCCTGGAGATATTCAAGGTGAGGCTGGACAAGGGCCTGGGCATCCTGACCTAGTTGGGGATGTCCCTGCTGACTGCAGAGGGTTGGACTGGATGAGCTTTGCAGGCCCCTTCCAACCCAAACCTTTGATATTTTGCACAGCCAAAGCACTGTGGGTTTCTGAGAAGCGTGGGTGAGATTTGTGCAAGCTCATGATACAAGACACAGACAATATGGTGCCTTTTTTTCAAGTCCCTGTGCAAAATGGGTGTCAGAGCAGCAAGGACAGCCAGAGCAGCTTACAGCTCAACAAGAGCAGGGCCAGAAACTCAGCAGACTTAAATGCAACTCTGTAGTTTATCAGACTTTTTAACACTTTCCAGGAAGGCTTTTTAGTTCTTATACCTTGTGTCCTTATACCATGCAAGTGACTGCCCTGGCTACATTCCCTTTTGGAAATGACCACAAAAAATTCCTGTGTCATGAATGTGTCCCTTGCATAATTTCATTTACATTCTTAACTCACATAGAATGTGTTTTGTGTTTTATGTGTGTATCTCATACTGAAGGTGGCATGGTGTCACTTGTCACTGATGCTCTCCTTTGTGGCAGCTAGGGTAAATGGGGGAACAAAGTGGTGGTTTTAGGCTCATGTGGAGCCACTTAAGGCTTTCTAGAATATAGATAAAAACATTTTCATCTGAAGATGAAGTGACTGTGCCCTTGTGTTGATAAAGGAATCACAGGCACTTGGTGCCACGGTCTAGTCATGAGGTCTGTGGTGACAGGTTGGACTCGATCTTTGAGGTCTTTTCCAACCTTGGTGATACTGTGAAACATTCAGGTTGGAAAAGACCCTCAGAATCACCAAGTCCAACCCAGAATCCTGCTCTTCCAGGTTCACCCCTAAACGTATCCCCAAGCAGCACATCCAGACCACCTTTAAACACTTCCAGGCTTGGTGACTCCACCTCCTTGGGCAGCATACTCCAATCCCTGACCACTCTTGCCCTGAAAAGATGTTTCCTAATGTCCGGGCTAAACCTACCCAGTGGCAGCTTGAAGCTGTTCCCTTTTGTTCTATCACTAATTACCTGTGAGAAGAGACCAGCGGCAGTCCCTCCACAAGGTTCTTTCAGGTAGTTGTAGACATTAAAGAGGTCTCCCCACAGTTTCTTCCTTAAAGGAGGCTCTCCCCTCAGCCCCCTGTTTAAAGCCTTCCCTTTAAAGGGAAAGGAGGGTAGGAAGGAGGAGAGATTTGAACACTTGGTGGGAGTCCATTTCTGCTACCCTGGATTCTGGGAGGAGAGAGCTTCCCAGCAGCTGTGCTGTGTGCCTTGCAGTCCTTCCTGATGAATCACCTGAGGCTTCCTGAGGGAGGCAGGAGGGCTTTCCAGGCAAAGAAGGCATTCTCTGCCTGGGGTTGGCTCATGTTGTGTTGCTCAGGGCCTCTCAGAGAACTGGCATGGTGAATTCCTGTAAGAAGAGCCCCATCAGCGCAAGGAGCTGGGCTGCACAGTGATGCTTGGCCTGAGGATGCTGGGGGAGACTGTCACCTGGGACAGAGACTAGACATGTGCAATTACAGCCTTCCCACATGTAATTACTCCAGAAATAGATAATTAAGTGCAGGTTTACTATGCCTAATGTAACACTAAATACTAGCAATTAGCAGAACTGCTTTCTGTTTGTGATATCTGGGGATACAGAATTGTAGAGGTGACTGTTTTGGGTTGGTTTTATTTTAATAGCTAGGAAATACTCCTTTTAGCAATCTCAAATCTGTCCTGTCCCAGTGAAATGGGTTATTTTAGTCTATAATTCACTGCAGTGATCATGTGGGGAACAATGTATGTTTACTTCAGTAAATTAAAAATGCATGGGGATTCAAGAACAAAAGTGATTTTTTTATGGTGCTTTAACTTGACATTTCAGGCATTTCACTGTTCAATCTATTGCCTTCTACTGATGTATGTTATATAAATGTGATCTACTGCTATCAAATAAACTGAGTTAGGAAAAGGCTACATGCAGTGCAAATTGATGATGCTTGATGGCTAGGTTGAAACCTTCAGAAAATACAGGGGAAATGCTTAAAGTGTCACAGAATCATCCAGGTTGGAAAAGACCTCAGAGATCATCAAGTCCAACCTAATACCTAACACCTCATGACAACTAAACCATGGCTTCAAGTATCATAGTAGTACTGGTGCTACATCCAACCCTCTTTTGAACACCCATTAAAGCCCTTTTAAAATTCCTTCACTAGCTGTGATGGCTTTAAGCAAAGCTTCGTGCCAAACAAGGCAGTCCAGTTTTCTAGAGGCATGGATTAGAGTGTGGGCAGGAGGCACAGACCAGAAGCTGATCACAAACACCTTACTGGCTAGTGGTCAGCATCCAGCAAAAATCCCCCCAGTTCTGTGATGGTGTAGAATCACAGAATCACCAAGGTTGGAAGAGACCTCAAAGATCGAGTCCAACCTGTCACCACAGACCCCATGACTAAACCATAGCACCGAGTGCCATGTCCAATCCCCTCTTGAACACCTCCAGGGATGGTGACTCCACCACCTCCCTGGGCAGCACATTCCAATGGCTAACAACTCTCCCCATGAAGAACTTTCTCCTCACCTCCAGCCTGAATTTCCCCTGGCACAGCTTGAGACTGTGTCCTCTTGTTCTGGTGCTGGTTGCTTGAGAGAAGAGACCAACTCCCTCGTGACTACAACCACCCTTCAGGTAGTTGTATACAGGAATAAGGTCTCCCCTGAGCCTCCTCTTCTCCAGGCTAAACAATCCCAGCTCCCTCAGCCTCTCCTCATAGGGCTTGTGCTCAAGGCCTCTCCCCAGCCTTGTTGCCCTGAAAGGAGGTGGGAATGATACCCATCCTTCATATCTGCCCTGCTCTCAGTGCTTCACAGAATCAGCCAGGTTGGAAAAGACCTCAGAGATCAAGTTCAACCTAATACCTAACACCTCATGTCAGCGACCCCCCCCCTCCAGCCCCCAACCTGCAGCCTGCCCTGCGTTAAAAATCAGTACCCCAAAACCTGGGAACTGGAATCAGCAGCCAGAGCAGGAAGCCTTTCATATTTCACTCTCAGCTTTCAAACCCCAGGATTCTTTGGTCCAGGCAGCACTTTCATTTTGAGGCTGCCAAGATGGTAGGATGGTATTGAACAGCAGCAGCAGGTTTAACTCAACTGATGGCCACATTTGAGCACTTTGATCTAAACCTGATTCTCCCCTCACTTCCCCCTGCTTTGTAACCACCCTCCCTTTTTTTTTTTTTAAACAAAATTTAGAAGACTAAGCAAATGAGACTTCAGAGATCTTTTATTTAAGAAGTATTGAAATCTTACATGCTATAATGAGATGAGGTATTAGTCTAGATGGTCCGTTTTAATTTGGAATTAGCCTAGGTTTGTGTCCATTGCTTAACACACTTTGGACCCCTGACTTTTTTGTTTACCTTGATAGATGTCAAGAAAGCCAATGGGATCCTGGGGTGCATCAGGAAAAGTGTGTCCAGCAGGGCTAGGGAGGTTCTTCTCTCCTGCTACTCTGCCCTGCTGAGACTGTGCAATACTGTGTCCAGTTTTGGGCTCCCCAGTTCAGGAGAGACGAAGACCTGCTGGAGAGAGTCCAACAGAGAGCCATGAGAATGATTAAGGAACTTGAGCATCTCCCCTGTGAAGAGAGGCGGACAGCCCTGGGGCTGTTTAGTCTGGAGAAGAGAAGGCTGAGAGGGGATCTGATCAATGTCTACCACTAGCTGAGGGGGGGGTGTTAAGTGGAGGGGGCCAAGCTCTTCAGTGAACTTGAATAGAGAAGGTTTCACCTCAGCATGATGAGAAACTTCTTTACAGTGAGGGTGACAGAGCCCTGGAGCAGGCTGCCCAGGGAGGCTGTGGAGTCTCCTTCTCTGGAGCCATTCAAAACCCACCTGGATGCATTCCTGTGCAGACTCCCCTGGATGATCCTGCTCTGGCAGGGAGGTTGGACTGGAGGTCTCATACAACCTCTACTGTGCTACCTTAGGTATTAACATGTAATTTTGTTCATTATGTTCCATTACCAAATGTTTTGGTCCATATAATGGCATGAAAATCACCAAACAATCAAGTAACCCCTGCTGCAAAATACACAGAAAAATAAATACATATTTTAAGCAACCTCTGTGTCTTTGGATTTGTTATTAAGGTGACATCTTTGGAAAACGTTCTGAGGTTTCATGAGGATGGAATTAACCAGGTTGGAAAAGACCTTTGTGGTTGAGTCCAGCCTATCATCCAGCTCTATCTAATCAACTAAACCATGGCACCAAGTGCCTCATCCAGTCTCCTCTTGAACACCCCCAGTGATGGTGACTCCACCACCTCCCTGGGCAGCACATTCCAATGGCCAATCTCTCTGTCTGTGAAGAGCTTCTTCCTAACCTTCAGCCTAAACCTCCCCTGGCACAGCTTGAGACTGTGTCCTCTTGTTCTGGTGCTGGTTGCCTGGGAGAAGAGACCAAACTCTGCCTGTCTACAACCTCCCTTCAGGTAGTTGTAGAGAGCAATAAGGTCACCCCTGAGCCTCCTCTTCTCCAGGCTAAGCAACCCCAGCTCCCTCAGCCTCTCCTCACCGGGCTGTGCTCCAAACCCCTCCGCAGCTTCGTTGCCCTTCTCTGGACACGTTCCAGCAAGTCAACATCTTCCTAAACTGAGGGCCCCAGTACTGGACACAGTATGCATCTGTCTTAAACAAAAAAATATGCTGCTATCAATTCAGTTACTCATGCCATAGGGTGAGAGTTACCTCAAAAGTGATGCATTTAGTTTGGGTTCTGGGGAGGCCTTAGCAGGCAGTAGCAACAACCCACAGCGTTTGCTCAGGGAGAGCTGCACATTTGCCATAGCAAGGGAACAGCTGCTCTCTTTGTGTGCTTTTGCAGCTCCCTTAACAAATAGCTGATTAGAAATTGAGGGGGGAAAAAAAAAAGCCAAGGAAAAAAAATTGATATTCAGCACCAAACAGGAAGGTGTCTTGTGCTTCTGAAGTGTGCATGTGACAGGGTGAGAGGGAAAGGACATGCAATAGAAGGAATCATTGTCTCTCTAAAGAGGTTTAGAGGCTTTTCAGAGTCACAGATAATCAGTCTTGCTTATTGTATCATGGAAAATCAGGCACTGCAACCCATCAGCAGCTTTTTTTTTGGGGGGAGGGGAAAAAAACCCATTAAGTGGAAAAAAATCAAATCAACATCTGTAAGGTCATGGCTGAGACAATGTTTTAGGGCTCACTGCTGTGAATTGCTGTAATTATTAGTATCCATGAGAAAGGCTCTCTTCCTTCTGTCATGTGAACGTACCTTTGGAAGTGAGCACCAGTGGTTCAGCTTGGAAGTTTCTTGTGAGTTGTAGTGTAGACAAACAATGCACATCACACTGACTGCTAGAGAGCTAACCTTGTGGGTTGCTCTCAGGTGTTGTCCTAGGTACTCATTGCTTCCTGTCAGAGGGTAGGAGGGCTCTGCAGGGAGACCTTGCCAGGCTGAATAGATGGGCAGCGTCCAAGGGCATGAGATTTAACAAGTCCAAGTGCTGGGTTTTGCCCTTTGACCACAACAACCCCATGCAGCGCTACAGGCTGGGGTCAGAGTGGCTGGAGAGCAGCCAGGCAGAGAGGGACCTGGGGGTACTGGTTGATTGTAGGCTGAACATGAGCCAGCAGTGTGCCCAGGTGGCCAAGAAGGCCCATGACATCCTGGCCTGCATCAGGAATAGTGTGGTCAGCAGGAGCAGGGAGGTCATTGTGCCCTGTGCTCAGCACTGGTTAGGCCACACCTTGAGTGCTGTGTCCAATTCTGGGCCCCTCAGATTAGGAAGGATGTTGAGATGCTGGAAGGTGTCCAGAGAAGGGCAACAAGGCTGGGGAGAGGTTTGGGGCACAGCCCTGTGAGGAGAGGCTGAGGGAGCTGGGGTTGCTTAGCCTGGAGAAGAGGAGGCTCAGGGAGACTTTCATGCTCTCTACAACTACCTGAAGGGAGGTTGTAGTGAGGTGGGGCTTGGTCTCTTCTCCCAGGCAACCAGAACAAGAGGACACAGCCTCAAGCTGTTCCAGGGGAAGTTTAGGCTGGATGTTAGGAAGAAGTTCTTCACAGACAGAGAGATTGGCCATTGTAATGGGCTGCCTGAGGAGGTGGTGGAGTCACCATCCCTGGAGGTGTTCAGTAAAGGCTTGGATGTGGCACTTGGAGCTATGGTTTAGTTGTCATGAGGTGTTAGGTATTAGGTTATCGGTTGGACTTGATCTGAGTCTTTTTCCAACCTGGCTGATTGTATGACTCTGTGAGTCAGGGAGGCCATGGTGGAAGGTGTCTAGTTGGTGGTGAATGGCAACCAATTTGCATTTCCAGGGAAGAGGAAAGGGTCAGCGTAAGAGCTGCTTTTGGTGCAGGGCTTGTCCTGAGTAAACCACCCAGGTGATCTGCCCTAGAAGATACATCCTGGTGGAACAGAGAGCTGCAGAGAAAAGCACCCTTGCTTATTAAGGGGTAGGGATTGTTGTTCTATATTATCTATTCAGCTCATGCCACCACCTTTGCCTGTCAATCTCCTCTGAAAATGGCAGCTATGCTTGCCTTTGGCATGGTAATGCTGTGATGACTGTGTCAAAAAGGGCAGTTTAGACTTGTTTAGAAATCTTCTGTGACCTTGAGGCCACAGGCCTGCAATTAGTGGAAGAGATTTTTATTTTTTAAAGAAAATTCTAGTTATTGGCACTTGTGTTGTCATGCATCACCTATGGGGCCCCATTTGTGTTTCAGCTAGGGCTGCCTCTCCATAGGCAAGTAGAGAGCACCTTGTTAATAGGGAGTAACAGGTTGGGGACCCACTGCTAATTCAGAATTAGCATTATTTAAAGGGCCCCTGTGCTGTAATCCTGACCATGGCTGCTGAGACTTCTGTTGTGACACAAAAATCTATTGTGAAAAGTAAGAATGGCTTTACAGCCCCTCCCTCCAGCCACCACTGCCTCCTGTGTCCCAGAAGTCATAGATATGTCAGGGTTGGAAGGGACCTCAAGGATCATCCAGTTACAATTACAATAAATCCAGGTTGGAAGAGACCTTCAAGATCATCGTGTCCAACCTATCAACCAATCCAACCCACCTAAACAACTAGATCATGGCACCCAGTACCCAATCAAGTCTCCTCCTGAACACCTCCAATGATGGTGACTCCACCACCTCCTCAGGCAGCCCATTCCAATGGGCAATCACTCTCTCTGTGTAGAACTCCTTCCTAACCTCCAGCCTAAACCTTCCCTGGTGCAGCCTGAGACTGTGTCCTCTTGTTCTGGTGCTGGCTGCCGGGGAGTAGAGAGCAGCCTCTGCCTGTCTACAATCTCCCTTGAGGTAGTTGTAGAGAGCAATAAGGTCACCCCTGAGTCTTCTCTTCTCCAGGCTAAGCAACCCCAGCTCCCTCAGCCTCTCCTCACAGGGCTTGTGTTCCAAACCCCTCACCAACTTTGTTGCCCTTCTCTGGACACCTTCCAGCAACTCAACATCCTTCCTAAACTGAGGGGCCCAGAACTGGACACAGGACTCAAGGTGTGGCCTAACCAGTGCAGTGGACAGGGGCAGAATGACCTCCCTGCTCCTGCTGGCCACACTGTTCCTGATGCAGGCCAGGATGCCATTGGCCCTCTTGCTGCATGTGCAGGGACACCTCACGCTACAGCAGGTTGCTCAGAGCCACATCCAGCCTGGCCTTCAAAACCTTAAAAGTTTATAAGGTTTTTCAGGTTTTAAAAACCTCCTTCAAAAGCCCAGGCCTCAGTGTGAACAGCCGTCCAGGCTGTTTACAAGGAGGGGACACCTCAATTCAAACAGCTGTCAGGGAGCAGGTATTAATCATGCCCATATTCAGCAAGCCATGTCTGAGAGCTTTCTTGTTTCTTTAAGCTTCATATGGATAAAGGCAGTAGAGAAAGAGAAATTGGAAAAGGTGGTTTAGCTGATAAGGGAAACCTACCATCAGCTCTGAATTAGAGACACTGCACAGCAGATTTGCCTCTGGAGCGTTTCATTAGCATTGTGTACTGCCTCGCCTGCAAGCTGGCTTTGTGCTGACTTGTCACCTGAGATAACAACATCATCTGTTTATAGGTCCAGCAAAGAAACAAATTAGTTTCCCTCTGTCCTAAGGAAAATGTGGATGTTCAACACAGGCTCCCAGGATGTTAGGGGCTGGAAGGGACCTCTGGAGATCATCGAGTCCAACCCACTCTGCTAGAGCAGGACCATAGAATCCAGCACAGGTCACACAGGAATGCATCCAGGTGGGTCTTGAAAGTCTCCAGAGAAGGAGACTCCACAACCTCTCTGGGCAGCCTTCTGTGACCCTCACAGTGAGGGAGTTCCTCCTCAAGTTGAGGTAGAACCTTCTGTGCTGTAGTTTCTATCTGTTGCCCCTAGTCCTATCTCGGGGTGCAACTGAGCAGAGCCTGTGCCCTGTCTCTTGACCCCCAGCCCTCAGATATTTATAGACATTGATCAGATCCCCTCTCAGTCTTCTCCTCTCCAGACTGAACAGCCCCAGGGCTCTCGGCCTCTCCTCATCAGGCAGTGCTCCAGTCCCTTCATCATCCTTGTAGCCCTCCCTTGGACTCCAGCAGATCCCTCGCTCTTGAATTGGGGAGCCCAAAACTGGATGCAATATTCCAGGTGAAGTCTCAGTAGGGCAGAGCAGAGGGGGAGGAGAACCTCCCTGGATCTGCTGGACACACTCCTCTTAACATTCATGACCACGTTCACCAGCATTTCTGCCCTCACTGGAAATTGTTCTGCATTTATGATTTGCACATTTTTTCTTAGTAAAGCAAAACTTCCTGTTCTGTTCTATTCTGTTCTGTTCTATTCTAGTCTAGTCTATTCTATTCTATTCTTTTAATTTTTTAATTTTTTTCCCCCAATCCTATGACAGATTGGATGAGGGAGGTAAAGCAATGTGCAATAACATTAGGGGACCAGCTGCTCTTTTTGTATAGTTTGCTACATAGTCTGCTGTTTTTTAAGAGCCCAACAAGGATGAAATTAGTTAGCTGATTAGAAAGGGCCAGAAATAAGAGAGAGTACTTACATGGCAACAGAAATAAATGCAGTTCTTCAGTCATTTTGCTCTGCAATACTGATCTAATGAAGCTCTGTTTACAAGCAAACTGCAATCTGGAAGTATGAAATGCAATGACTATGTACCAAATACACAATAGATGTACAATATAGAGATATTTACAATTTATAAACAACACAAA
>CM037632.1:54855668-54902532 GCA_015227895.2 Colaptes auratus
CTTGTGGAGAGGCTGCTGCTGGTCTCTTCTCAGAGGTAATTAGTGATAGAAAAAGAGGGAACAGCCTCAAGCTCTGACTGGGTAGGTTTAGACTGGACATTATAGTTTCATAGTTTCATAGTTTCAGTTAGGGTTGGAAGGGACCACAAGGATCAGCTAGTTCCAACCCCCCTGCTATGGGCAGGGACACTCTACACTAGATCAGGCTGGCCAGAGCCTCATCCAGCCTGGGCTTAAACACTTCCAGGGACGGGGCCTCACCACCTCCCTGGACAACCCATTCCAGGGTACTCACACCCTCACGGGAAAGAACTTCCTCCTCATGTCCAGCCTGAATCCCCACCTCCAGCTTCATTCCATTCCCCCTAGTCCTATCACTCCCTGATAGCCTGAAAAGTCCCTCCCCAGCCTTCTTGTAGGCCCCCTTCAGATACTGGAAGAGCCTTCTCTTCTCCAGACTGAACAGCCCCAACTCCCTCAGTCTGTCATTAGGAAACATCTTTTCAGGGCAAGAGTGGTCAGGCTTTGGAATGTTCTACCCAGGGAGGTGGTGGAGTCCCCAAGCCTGGATGTGTTTAAAGGTGGTTTGGATGTGGTGCTTGGGGCTATGGTTTAGGGGTGACTCTAGTAGAATAGGGTTCTGGGTTGGGCTTGGTGATCCTGAGGGTCTTTTTCAACCTGAATGTTTCTGTGATTCTGTTACCCAAGATGTTATTTTTTTTTCAAAAGACAGAGATTTTATCCTTTTTATACTTTCATTGAAAGGTTTTCTGTGTATTGTTTTCAATGTTACATTTTGATGGTTGCCTTTTGGAGAAAGAGATTTCTGATTGAAGTTGCTAAGGATGTTGTTGATTGTCTGGAGGTGACCACAGCTAAAGGGAAACAGCAGATTTCACTGATGTGACTAAGCTTGATGGGTACCTGACTCACATGAAAGCCTGTGGAAATAAGTTACTTACTCATTTAGATGCTTTTGTAAACTCTGTTGAGTGCTTTTGTGAATCTTTAGACATCTCAGTAGGGCAAAGAAAGAAGTGAGTGTGCTGGTAACACTTACAGTGATGGAAGTCAGGCATGGTTTTGACTCAGATCACTGGGCTCTGTTCATTTATGCCTCCATCTGAAAATATTCTAGCTGTAGTCTGTTTGCTTGCCATCTGACCAAAAAAACTAAAGCAACTGAAAAATGGTATTTCCAGAGGACTAATAAATGTATTTTGAAGACAGGGAGACAAAAAGTCAAATTCCTTCCCTGTGACATTGGAGGTCTGATAAAGCCAGATTAGTTTCATCTCTAACAATGGCTGGTAATAAATCTTTGGGGGAAAAAAATAGATAATTGGGATCACACAATACACAGCTCCTCAGTTTGGCATCCATTCCATAACACAATAAAACTCACCATTTGTAAGCTTGTCTGGTTCTCAGACAGAGAATGAGGACAATTTGATCTGTCCTGGTACATCAGACAATACGGCGCAGGTGGTTTAAAAACAAAACAGTTAATCAAGCGAATTTTTGCTTAAACTACCTGATGATTCATCATCCAGGCTATGCACACTGTCACTTCTGTGCCTTCCTGAGCCATTATTTATAGAATATTTAAATAGCCTGGACAGCATATACCATTACAGAGAACGCTGTTGTGTTATCAATTGCTTCTTCAGGTTGTTGCAGTTCAGTATGTGGTTAGGGTTTTAGGTGGTGTTGATACGCCAGAGGGAGGAGGTGGCATCCAGAGGGACCTGGACAGGCTGGAGGGATGGCCCAGGTGAACCTTATGAGGTTCAATAAGAGCAAGTGCAGGGTTCTGAGAGGTGGTTGTAGCCGGGAAGGGGTTGGGCTCTTCCCTCTAGCAACCAGCACCAGAACAAGAGGACACAGTCTCAAGCTGCACCAGGGGAAGGTTAGGCTCAAGGTGAGGAGAAAGTTCTCCACGGAGAGAGTCGTTCGCCATTGGAATGTGCTGCCCAGGGAGGTGGTGGAGTGATTGTCCCTGGAGGTGTTCAAGAGGGGACTGGATGTGGCACTTGGGTGCCATGGTCTAGCCATGAGGTCTGTGGTGACAGGTTGGGCTCGATGATCTTTGAGGTCTCTTCCAACCTTGGTGATTCTGTGATCCTGTGATTCTGCAGGAGGGCCAGAACAATCCTCACTATCAATACAGACTGGGGGAGGAGGTGAAAGAAAGCAGCCCTGAGGAAAAGGACTTGGGGGTGGTGGTGGATGAGAAGCTGGACAGGAGCAGGCAGTGTGAGCTTGCAGCACAGAAGGCAAATCACAGCCTGGGCTGCATCAAAAGATGCATTGCCAGCAAATCCAGAGAGGGGATTCTGCCACTTTGCTCTGCTGAGACCTCCATTGTGTGCAGGTCTGGAGCCCTCAATATAGGAAGGACATGGACCTGATGGAGAGGGTCCAGAGGAGGGCCACAAAAATGCCTGCAGGGACAGGACAAGGGCCAATGGCTTCAAACTAGAGCAGAGCAGATTTAGAATGGATGTGAGGAACAACTGCTTTCCTATGAGGGTGGTGGAACACTGGAGCAGGTTTCCCAGGGAGGTGGTTGAGGCTCCTTCCCTGGAGATATTCAAGGTGAGGCAGCCTTGACCTAGTTGGGCAGCCTGATCTAGTTGGGGATGTCCCTGCTGACTGTGGGGAGGTCAGACTGGATGACCTTTGGAGGTCCCTTCCAGCCTGGACCATTCTATGATTCTGTGGTTTAATGGTTCTATGATTCCACACTATAGACTGACAGCACTGCAGTGAATCAGCCTTCTATTTGGTTGAAATGCCATGCAATGTACCATTTGTACTGGAAATGAAGCTTTTCCTCACGTATTATTTTACCCATGTTATAATATTCCTGAAGTAAACTTCAAAATGGTGTGAAAATCAGAGCTGTTTCATCATCCTTCCTCTTCTTTGGTTTTTCCACATGTGTATTATCACAAACTGTAGAAGTTGCATTTAAGTCAATAAAGGGCCACTGTTCAGAAGTTACCTGCATGACTCCCTTTCAAGCACAAAATTGCTTGGAAACACCAACAGAGACTATGACAGAATAATTTCTTAGTGGGACTAGGTGGGTTTTGTAGAGACATTGAAGAAATAGATGGAGTAGGAGGAAGCTGAGAGATGTCAAATACACCTAGAATGAAATTGTCAAGAATTGGACAAGCTTTGACAGGCTGGAAATGAAGGGGAAGAATTTGGAGACAGTAGAAAGACACCTCCCCCCTCCCCCCCCCAAAATAAAACAAGGGGGGTGGGGAGAAGCATGATGAATCAGTTATGGACATGGGGTTTTTACAGTTTCTAGCATACAACCTGGAACAGAGACTGGCAAGTAATTTTTCTGGTGTTGGAATTTGGAGAGTGGAAGGAAGGTCAAGGGGATGGGATCTATCCTGGTGACAGCAGAGGTGAGGTCTAGTTTGGGGACTATGACCCCAATAGCTCCATGTAGACTGCATGAGTAGTGCTTTGGGGGATCCTGGCTGCCTGTTCATCAGTGTGCCTGGAAACCAGGCTATACATGATAGGAGAAAGAAGGTGAGAAGAGATCATTGTGTCTGAGTAGCTCTCATCCTGGCAAGCCAAGACATGAACAGTAGTGCAGATCTTGTATTGGGTCAAGGTCTGTCTGGGATAGAACTAAATTATTTCATCACAGGTTATGTGATGCTGGTTTAGATGTGATAATCTGTTGTGGTAGTTTCACAGATAGTTTCATAGTTTCAGTCAGGGTTGGAAGGGACCACAAGGATCATCTAGTTCCAACCCCCCTGCCATGGGCAGGGACACTCTACACTAGATCAGGCTGGCCAGAGCCTCATCCAGCCTGGGCTTAAACACCTCAAGGCGCAAGGCCTCAACCACCTCCCTGGACAACCCATTCCAGGGCTTCACCACTCTCATGGTGAAGAACTTCCTCCTCACATCCAGCCTGAATCTCCCCACCTCCAGCTTCATTCCATTCCCCCTAGTCCTATCACTACCCAATAGCCTGAAAAGTCCCTCCCCAGCCTTCTTGTAGGCCCCCTTCAGATACTGGAAGGCCACAATGAGGTCACCTTGGAGCCTTCTCTTCTCCAGACTGAACAGCCCCAACTCCTTCAGTCTGTCCTCACAGGAGAGGTGCTCCAGCCCTCTGATCATCCTCGTGGCCCTTCTCTGGACACCTTCCAGCACCTCCAGATCCCTCTTGGAATAGGGGCTCCAGAACTGGACGCAGTGTTCCAGCTATCTTGAGCAGAAAGGTAGTGAAACGTAAGTAAATCAGTATTGGGTGTAAAAAGGAAAATAAAGGTAATTCTACACAATCCCTTTGGAGAGATATGTACTTTAAGATCTTGTTCCCAAAACAATTCTTCTCTTCTCACTTCTTCTCTTAGGAGAGATACTATCTTGCTTCTGTTTGACCTTGGCTGCATTGTTTTGGTTAAGCCTAACAGGAACTTTCTCTGCTCCTTTATCCCTTTTGTACAGGGGCATCTGGGTAGGCAGCAGAGGAGAAGCTAGTAGCTTCTGCTGGTCTTTGACCAGGGGGGATTCTTGTGCTGTTTGTTAGTTGTGAATATCTGTGAACATTGTAGATCCTGTATATTTGGTACCTATTCATTGCATTCCACTGTAGATTGTAGTTTTGCCTGTAAATACAGCTTTCATTTGCTTCCAGCTGAGCTGGTCTGGCAAATTCAGTGTTTGGGGGGGGGGAAATTTCAACCCACCATATCTGCCAACGTTTTATCTGTTGCTGAATAATGCTTGCACAGTGTCAAAGCCTTCTGTTACTAGGCCCCCAGCAAGTGTGCTGGGAGTGGGCAAGAGGGCAGGAGGGGATGCAGCCAAGACAGATGACCCCAGCTGACAACAGGGCTGTTGTGTACCTCCTAATGTCCAACTTAGCAGTAAGATTTGGGGGAGAGTCCTTCCAAAGTACTTGTAGCTTGGAGGCTGCGTGAGCATTGATTGCAAAATTGAAAACACAAGGTGAAAGACTAATATTGACACAAATCATGTCGGCTAAACTGACCACAACAGGAACCATTTGGGCTTTTTTTAAAAGGTTTTAGTGACACTGTGTTATTACTTCTCTGATAAGATCTGAATCACTTAATACTCTCTCAGAGGTTCTCAGAAAACGCTTGTTCTTATGACATGTTTAGGCTGTGCCAAGCACCCCATCAAGTCTCCTCCTGAACACCTCCAGTGATGGTGACTCCACCACCTCCCCTAGCAGCCCATTCCAATGGGCAATCACTCTCTCTGTGTAAAATTTCCTCCTAACCTCCAGCATAAACCTCCCCTGGCACAGCTTGAGACTGTGTCCTCTTGTTCTTGTACTGGCTGCCTGGGAGAAGAGACCAACCCCTGCCTGGCTACAGCCTCCCTTCAGGTAGTTGTAGAGAGCAATAAGGTCACCCCTCAGTCTCCTCTTCTCCAGGCTAAGCAACCCCAGCTCCCTCAGTCTCTCCTCATAGGGCTTGTGTTCCAAACCCCTCACCAACTTTGTTGCCCTTCTCTGGACACCTTCCAGCAAGTCAACATCCTTCCTAAACTGAGGGGCCCAGAACTGGGCACAGGCCTCAAGGTGTGGCCTAACCAGTGCAGTGGACAGTGGCAGAATGACCTCCCTGCTCCTGCTGGCCACACTGTTCCTGATGCAGGCCAGGATGCCATTGGCCCTCCTGGCTGCCTGGGCACATGCAGGCTCATGTTCAGCCTCCATCGACCAGCCACCCCAGGTCCCTCTCTGCCTGGCTGCTCTCCAGCCACTCTGACCCCAGCCTGTAGCACTGCATGGGGTTGCTGTGGCCAATGTGCAGAACCCGGCACTTGGATGTGTTCAATCTCCTGCCCTTGGACTCTGCCCATCTGTCCAGCCTGTCGAGGTCCCTCTGCAAAGCCTCTCTGCCCTCCAGCAGATCAACTCCTGCCCCCAGCTTGGTGTCGTCCGCAAATTTACTGATGATGGACTCGATGCTCTCATCCAGGTCATCAATAAAGATGTTGAAGAGCATGGGGCCCAGCACTGATCCCTGGGGCACACCACTAGTGCCTGGCCACCAGCCGGATGTGGCACCATTCACCACCACTCTCTGGGCTCGGCCCTCCAGCCAGTTCCTAACCCAACACAGTGTGGTCTCATTGCATTTCATATTTCCACATTTTAGATTGCTTGTAAATAGAGCTTCATTTGCTTCCATCTGATTTCTTTTGGGAGTAATTCTCCAAATTTTTTTTTTTTTGGTGGGGGGAAGGAGGTATTCTAAACCCCACCATGGTCCCTTTGAATGTTGCAGTTGGGAAAAAAGGCTTTACAAGTGGATTTCTTTCTTTTTCTTTGTGTGTGTGAGAAGAAAGATAACTCAACTCATCAAGGCTGTTTGTAGGGACTTTTTAGAGTGTCAGGGAATGATAGGACTAGGGGGAATGGAAAAAAAAATAGAAATGGGCAGATTCAGATTGGATGTCAGGTAGAAGTTCTTCCCCATGAGGGTGGTGAGGCATTGGAACAGGTTGCCCAGGGAGGTGGTAGGCGACTCATCCCTGGAGGTTTTTAAGGGCAGGCTGGATGTGGCTGTGAGCAACCTGCTGGAGTGTGAGGTGTCCCTGCCCATGGCAGTGGGGTTGGAACTGGATGATCCTTGAGGTCCCTTCCAACCCTGACAATTCTAGGATTCTATGAAATTTGTCTTCCCAACCTGCTGACTAATGAACACTTGAAGAGAGCCCAGCCTGAGATAATGTACAGGATCTTGACAGACTCTGAGCTCTTGCCAGAGTTTTGTGAATATTGGCTTGTCACCTGACAGGGCATGCTGAGTTTTCTAGGTGGAGCATGCCACGTTGTAGATCAGCTGGATGTCGGCAAAGAGCGTTAAACTCTTAATTTGGCATTACAGGTTGTCAGCTGGTCACATCAGCTGACTTTAGTAACTGCTAATTGAGTGATCTGGAAAAGAGAACCTCAAAGCTTACTCTTTCTTTGTCAGCTTGGTAGTTTTATGTGTTTGGATTTTTTTAACTCAGTGGAGTCACCATCCCTGGAGGTGTTCAAGAGGGGATTGGACGTGGCACTTGGTGCCATGCTTTCGTCATGACATCGGTGGTGATGGGTTGGACTTGGTGATCTTTGAGGTCTCTTCCCACCTTGGTGATCCTGTGATTCTGTGTGATTGAAAAGAAAAATACATTGCTAGTTTCCTTCTTCAGTGAGTTCTATACCATCAGATTTATGTTGTGTTTGATGACTTTCATAAAGTGAAGTACACACTCACAGTTGAAGCTTGAAATTGTTCCTTAATAGCAAGGAAATTAGTTAATCAGTATGGAATTGGGATGGTAAAAGAGGTCGGGGCCCCTCAGTTTAAGAAGGACATCGAGTCACTTGAATGTGTCTAGAGAAGGGCAACGAGTCTGGGGAGAGGGCTTGAGCACAAGCCCTATGAGGAGAGGCTGAGGGAGCTGGGGTTGCTTAGCCTGGAGAAGAGGAGACTCAGGGGAGACCTTATTACTCTCTACAACTACCTGAAGGGTGGTTGTAGACAGGCAGAGGTTGGTCTCTTCTCCCAGGCAACCAGCAGCAGAACAAGAGGACACAGTCTCAAGCTGCACAAGGGGAGGTTTAGGCTGGAGGTTAGGAGGAAGTTTTACACAGAGAGAGTGATTGCCCATTGGAATGGGCTGCCCGGGGCAGTGGTGGAGTCACCATCATTGGAGGTGTTCAGGAGGAGACTTGCTAGGGTGCTTGGTTGCATGGTTTAGTTGATGAGGTGGTGTTGGATGATAGGTTGGACGTGATGATCTTGAAGGTCTCTTCCAACCTGGTTTACTCTATTTCTATTCTATTTCTGTTATCATTATTTTCCTTTTCACCACTTTCTGTTTGAGAGCTGTGGAAAATTTTCTAGGCACAGCCTAAAACTACCACAATAGTGAACCTAAAACATCAGCCAAGTGCAGTTTGAGCCCTCTGTTACAATACAAACTATTCAACAAGGTCACAGAAACTCAGCTTTACAACTGAATTTATTTACAAAGAGCTTTACAAAAGGAGAATATATTTTTTTTATTGCAGTAACAAGATAGAAATTGTTAGTTGATGTTTCTCCACCCAGAAGCTCTATCACACACCTGGTCCGGAGGGATGCTGTACAATAATATGCCCTGAGATCAGTAGCTCCATGATTTTATAAGTACTGGGATAGATGCTCATATGTAACATAAGTTATGTTAGAGAGCAACAAGGACAGATACAAGCTGGATTGTGCTCATAGTTTGAAGAGCAGCCAAGGTTTGAAATGGAAGGGCAGAGAGAGACCTGGTACAAGTAGCATAGGCTGGAATGATGTCTGTGTATCACAGTTCTCACTTTAGGTCATTTCTCAGGCTCACAGGATGTTAGGGGTTGGAAGGGACAGAGGACAGACTGAGGGAGTTGGGGCTCTTCAGTCTGGAGAAGAGAAGGCTCCGAGGTGACCTCATTGTGGCCTTCCAGTGTCTGAAGGGGGCCTACAAGAAGGCTGGGGAGGGACTTTTCAGGCTATCAGGGAGTGATAGGACTAGGGGGAATGGAATGAAGCTGGAGGGGGGGAGATTCAGGCTAGATGTGAGGAGGAAGTTCTTCACCATGAGAGTGGTGAGGCCCTGGAATGGGTTGTCCAGGGAGGTGGTTGAGGCCTTGTGCCTTGAGGTGTTTAAGCCCAGGCTGGATGAGGCTCTGGCCAGCCTGATCTAGTGTGAGGTGTCCCTGCCCATGGCAGGGGGGTTGGAACTAGCTGATCCTTGTGGTCCCTTCCAACCCTAACTGAAACTATGAAACTAAGGGACCTCCAGAGATCATCCAGTCCAACCCCCTGCTAGAGCAGGAGCATAGAATCTAGTGCAGGTCACACAGAAACATATCCAGGGTGTCCAATCACAGGGTGCAAGTGAGCACAGCCTGTCCCCTCCCTCTTGACCCCCAGCCCTCAGATACTTATAAGCATTTATTGAATCCCCACTCAGTCTTCTCCAGAGTAAACAGCCCCAGGGTTCTCAGCCTCCCCTCATCAGGCAGTGCTGCAGTCCCTTCATTATCCTCATAAACCTCCATTAGACTCTCTCCAGCAGATCCTTGTCCCTCTTGAACTGGGGAGTCCAGAACTGGATGCAATATTCTAGGTGGGGTCTCACTAGTGCAGGTCACATAGGAACACATCCAGGCAGGGCTGGAAAGTCTCCAGAGAAGGAGACTCCACAACCTCTCTGGGCAGCCTGTGCCAGTGCTCTCTGATCCTCACAGTGAAAAGATTCCTCCTAACGTTGAGGTGGAGCCTCCTGTGTTGTAGTTTGTATCCATTGCCCCTTGTCCTATCACAGGGTGCAACTGAGCAGAGCCTGTGCCCTCCCTCTTGACCCCCAGCCCTCAGATATTGTTAAACATTCATTAAATCCCCTTGCAGTCTTAGTTTCATAGTTTCAGTTAGGGAAGGGACCACAAGGATCATCTAGTTCCAACCCCCCTGCCATGGGCAGGGACACCCCACACTAGAGCAGGCTGGCCAGAGCCTCATCCAGCCCCCAGGGACAGGACCTCAACCACCTCCCTGCACAACCCATTCCAGGGCTTCACCACTCTCATGGGGAAGAACTTCCTCCTCACATCTAGCCTGAATCTCCCCACCTCCAGCTTCATTCCATTCCCCCTATTCCTATCACTACCTGATAGCCTGATAGTCTTCTCCTCTCCAGACTAAACAGCCCCAGGGCTGTCAGCCTCTCCTCACCAGGCAGTGCTCCAGTCCCTTCAGCATCCTTGTAGGCCCTGTTTGAGGTCTCACTAGGGCAGAGGAACTGTGTAACAAACACTTTTTAGTATTATTTTTTTGAGTTGAAACTTCAAACATTTGCTGCAGTGTAATTAAGAATCATTTGCAGTAAAAAAAAAGAGATTGTCACCTGATAAATTCAGGTCAAGGCTGGCTGGAAGATCTCACTGGTCTACAGATGCCAGGTTTGAAGAGACCTCTGCATTGGCTGCATAATGGAGAGAACTTTAATAGGCTTCAGACTGAAAGAAATGGGTTTGGTTTAGTACAGGTGATAAAAATGGAGCCAGAAGTACATGAAATAATAATAAAGAAATACCACTGCTGTCTTCCAGAGCTAAAAGAAAGTTTGGATTTTGAAGGGTTTGGGGCTTGTTTTGTTTCTTTCTTTGTAGTTTTCTTTGGTTTTGTTGTGATTTTTTGTTTTGTTTTGTTAGTTGAGGGGTTTAGTTGATTTCCCTGGGGCTTTGTTTGGTTTTGGTTTGGTTTTGGTTTGGAAGTGGTGCTGCATACAATTTTTTAGTGTTTTCAGCAGTGATAGAGGCTGGGCAGGGACTGGCTTGAGAGCAGCCATGATGAAAAGGCCTTGGGGGTGCTGGTGGATGAAAAGCTCAACATGAACCAGCACTGTGCACTTGCAGCCGAGAAAGCCACCCAGAGCCCGGGCTGCATCAGAAGTGTGGCCAGCACGTAAAGGGAGGTTATTCTCCCCCTCTACTCCACTCTGCTGAGACCCCACCTGGATAACTGCATCCAGATCTGGAGCCTCTATTACAGGAAGGATCTGGAAGTGCTGAAGCATGTCCAGAGAGGGGCCACAAGGACGATCAGAGGGCTGGAGCTGCTCTGCTATGAAAACAGTCTGAGGGAGTTGGGGCTGTTCAGTCTGGAGAAGGGAAGGCTCTGAGGAGACCTAATTGTGGCCTTCCAGTATCTGAAGGGGGCTACAAGAAAGCCAGGGAGGGACTTTTTAGGGTGTCAGGGAGTGATGGGACTGGGAGGAATGGAAAAAAATTAGAAATGGGTAGATTCAGATTGGATATTAAGCAGAAGTTCTTCCCCATGAGGGTGGTGAGAGACTGGCACAGGTTGCCCAGGGAGGTGGTGGAAGCCTCATCCCTGGAGGTTTTTCAGGCCAGGCTGGATGTGGCTGTGAGCAACCTGCTGTAGTGTGAGGTGTCTCTGCCCATGGCAGGGGGTTTGGAACTGGCTGATCCTTGAGATCCCTTCCAAACCCTAACCATTCTGTGATTCTGTTATTCTAAAAATCCTGGACTTTACAGAATGGAAACCAATGCGCATAGTACTGAGCTGCAGTGTGAAAACTAGCTGAAGGGTTTAAAGAATGTCTCAGTCTTGGATACATGCAGTCTTTGTTGGTAATAAAAATACACAGCATACTCTGGACTACTACATTGCAGGGTGAGCACTAAAAAAACAGGAGGATTTCACAGTCAACAAATTGCTGGGTGGGCTACAGCTGTAGCATTAGCATCAAGCATGGAACAGGCATTACCCTCACTAACAGGTGCGGGTAAATAAATAGTTTTCTTCTGAACATTGGTTAAAGTTATTTTGTTGACAAGATGTCCTTATGTTGCAGTCACAGGTAGTGTCTCTGCTTTCCTTCAGGAATGCCAAATGAAATGTCCTAGTGGGAAAAAAAATAAAAGCAAATCTCAGCTGTCAGAAAGTAAAGCAAGCAAAGTCGTTTCACCCCAATCATTTGTGGTGCAGAAGGCAGCAGGATGATATTGTAGAGTAGCTGAGATTACGGGCTCACAGGATGTTAGGGCTTGGAAGGGACCTCCAGAGATCATCAAGTGAGCCAGCAGTGTGCCCAGGTGGCCAAGAAGGCCAAGGGCATCCTGGCCTGCGTCAGGAGCAGTGTGGCCAGCAGGAGCAGGGAGGTCATTCTGCCCCTGTACACTGCATTGGTCAGGCCACACCTTGAGTCCTGTGTCCAGTTCTGGGCCCCTCAGTTTAGGAAAGATGTTGAGATGCTGGAAGGTGTCCAGAGAAGGGCAACAAAGCTGGGGAGGGATTTGGAGCACAAGCCCTATGAGGAGAGGCTGAGGGAGCTGGGGTTTCTGTGTTTTACCCCCAAATGCTCATTGATTCATAGAAACATGGAATTGTCAGGAGTGGAAGGGACCTCAAGGATCATCCAGTTCCAATCCCCCTGCCATGGGCAGGGACACCTCACACTAGATCAGGTTGCTCAGAGCCACATCCAGCCTGCCCTTCAAAATCTCCAGGCATGAGGCTTCCACCACCTCCCTGGGCAACCTGTGCCAGTGTCTCACCACCCTCATGGGGAAGAACTTCTTCCTAACATCCAATCTGAATCTCCCCATTTCTAGTTTTGCTCCATCCTCCCCACTCCTATCACTCCCTGACACTCTCAAAAGTCCCTCCCCAGGTTTCTTGTAGCCCCCTTCAGATATTAGAAGGCCACAAGAAAGGAGCCTTCTCCCAGGGAGGTCCTGGGAGCCTTCTCCTCTCCTGACTGACCAACCCCAACTCTTTCAGCCCATCTCCATGGCAGAGGATCTCATCCTCATGGCCCTTCTCTGGACATGTTCCAGCTGCTGAGAAATCCTGGGGAGGCCTCTCAGAACTAGACTGTTGGTGGAGAAAGAGCAGTTCATGACAAATGTACCAATAGTATCTTTTCATGCAGTGAAAAGAGGAAGATTGATGATCTGTGAGGTCTCTTCCAACCTTGGTGATTCTGTGATTAAAGAAAAATTGCAAAAATGGAACTCCTCCTCCCCTCTATTTTGTTTGCTTTTTGCATCTCTATGGAAGACACATAAAGGCTTTTGACTATCAGTATTCTGCCAAACTCTCTCTTGTGATCCATAGAGCCCCAAAGTGCTGACAGATACAGCGCTCGACGGAAATGCAGAGGTTGTGTTTGTGTTTCTCTATGTATCCTGCAAACCCCTGTAACGTTCAGATCTCTTTGACTCTGCTTCACATCACTCAGGCAATCTCATAGAATCTCATAGAATCCAACCTGTCACCCAACACCTCATGCTTACTAGACCATGGCACCAAGTGCCATGTCCATTCCCCTCTTGAACACCTCCAGGGATGGTGACTCCACCACCTCCCTGGGCAGCACATTCCAATGGCGAACAACTCTCTGTGTGAAGAACTTTCTCCTATTCTATTCTATTCTATTCTATTCTATTCTATTCTATTCTATTCTATTCTATTCTATTCTATTCTATTCCAATGGCCAATTACTCTTTCAGGTAGTTGTAGAGAGCAATGAGGTCTCCCCTGAGCCTCCTCTTCTCCAGGCTAAACAACCCAGCTCCCTCAGCCTCTCCTCACAGGACTGTGCTCAAGGCCTCTCCCCAGCCTTGTTGCCCTTCTCTGGACACGTTCAAGTGTCTCGATGTCCTTCTTAAACTGAGGGGCCCAGAACTGGACACAGGACTCAAGGTGTGGCCTAACCAATGCAGAGTACAGGGGCACAATGACTTCCCTGCTCTAGCTGGCCATACTATTCTTAATGCAGGCCAGGATGCCATTGGCCCTCTTGGCCACCTGGGCACACTGCTAGCTCATGTTTAGGTGGTTGCCAATCAGCACCCCCAGGTCCCTTTCTGCTGGCATCTCTCCAGCCACTAGTGCCATCCCTATTTGCAAAGGGAAAAAAAAAGTGTCAATAACATAGTAACAATCCTTTGGACCAGACAAAAAGCTGTCCAGTTGGGACACTGAAGCATCAAAGCCCATTTCTACAACTGTTTGGTTGGCAATATATTAAGTCTGCAAAACATTGTCATTTTCAAGGTGGATAGTTCTGGTGCTGGTTGCCTGGGAGAAGCGACCAACCCTCTCCTGGCTACAACCACCCCTCAGGTAGTTGTATACAGCCATAAGGTCTCCCCTGAGCCTCCTCTTCTCCAGGCTAAACAACCCCAACTCCCTCAGCCTCTCCTCACAGGGCTGTGCTCCAGACCCCTCCCCAGCCTCGTTGCCCTTCTCTGGACACATTCAAATGTCTCAATGTCCTTCCTAAATTGAGGGGTCCAGAACTGGACACAGTACTCAAGGTGTAGCCTGACCAGTGGCAGTTTTCCTGCTGCATTTGCTCTCATTAGTCATGTTCACATGTAGTTCAGGCTGCTTCATTTCGTTACACAGAGTATTATCCACTCTTCATCCAATAAATAAGAGAGGTTCATTCTGCTCCCCTTCCCCACCAAGGGACTTGTAAAAACTTCTTAAATCTCCAGGAAAAACCTGAAAAATCTTGTTGAAGCATGGATCACGTTTCACTCTTACCTTTATTAACATCATAAAACTTCCTTTATTGATTGAATTGCCTGTCTTTTCCTGAATCCCAAAGGCTAATGTCTGTCTCCTTTGCTTCTGACTAGGATTATTTAACACAAGATCTCAATACCAGAGAACACAGTCTCAAGCTGCACCAGGGGAAGTTTAGGCTGGGTGTTAGGAAGAAGTTCTTCACAGAAGGAGTGGCTGGCCATTGGAATGTGCTGCCCAGGGAGGTGGTGGAGTCACCATCACTGGAGGTGTTTAGAAAGAGACTGGATGAGGCACTTGGTGCCATGGTTTAGTTGATTAGATGGTGTTGGGTGATAGGTTGGACTCAATGATCTCAAAGGTCTTTTCAACCTGGTTAATTCTATTCTATATTCTATATTCTATATTCTATATACTATTCTATAACATAACATAACCAAGTGTGATGTTTAAAAGTTTTTGGGTTGGTGGAATTAACTTTTCTGCCTTGTTGTGTGGTTATCAGTTCTGAACAGCCTGTGCTTGTGCCCAGCCCTGTAAATATCCACTAAAAATAGCAAAACTAAAAAGCATCCACAGAGCAAAGAGAGTTGCACTAAATGCTGAAGATGTCCAGAGGAGGGCCACAAAAATTATAAGGATGTTGGAGCAGCTCTACTATGAGGACAGGCTGAGTGTTCAGCCTGGAGAAGAGGAGGCTCCAGGGAGACCTAAGAGCAGCCTGCCAGTACCTGAAGGGGACTACAGGAAGGCTGGAGAGAGACTGTTTGCAAAGCCCCGCAGGGACAGGACAAGGGACAATGGCTTCAAACTGGAGAAGAGCAGATTTAGATTGGATGTTGGGAACAAAGTTTTTTCCTATGAGGGTGGTGGAACACCGGAACAGGTTGCCCAGGGAGGTGGTTGAGGCTCCTTCCCTGGAGATATTCAAGGTGAGGCTGGACAAGGCCCTGGGCAACCTGATCTAGTTGGGGATGTCCCTGCTGACTTCAGGGAGGTTGGACTGGATGAGCTTTTGGAGGTCCCTTCCATCCCAGACCATTCTATGATTCTATGTAAAATCTCTGTTTGTGGTCATTGCTGAGCATGCTCAATCTTGTCAAAAACTCCTAAGGCTGACTGTGATCCAGGAAGGACCTTTTACAAGGGTTGGTAGTGATGGGGTGAGAGGGAATGAATTGAAGCTTGAGGAGGGCAGATTTACACATCATATTAGAAAGAAATTTGTTACAGTGAGGGTGGTGAGACACTGGAACAGGGTGCCCAGACAGGTTGTGGATGTCTCCTCCCTGGAGACATTCAAGGCCAGGTTGGATGAGGCCTTGAGCAGCCTGGGCTAGTGGAAGGTGTCCTTGCCCATGGCAGCAGGGTTGGAACTGGATGATCTATAAAGTCCCTTCCAGCCCATACCATTCTATGCATCTATGAATGTGTGATGAACTCCTGGCATTCCTGTTGAGCCACTCAATATACTCTTGTAGCAAGATGGAAAAGATCAAAACAAAGTTTCCTGTGATGGCTTTTGATAAGTCCTCTGTGTGATGGGAAGGAACCAGCTCCAGGAATGAGAGCTGGGAAACTGCTGGAACCCAAGTGGGAAGAGCAGTACAGTATGGGAGCAAAACAGGCAGCGTAGGGCTGGGGAGGGGGTGACTGAGACTTGGTGAGCAAAAGCAGTGGGTTAATAGTCACCCTGATGAATCAAAAGGGTCACAAAAATTGCACATGGAGGCTGGGGATGAGTAGACAAAAAAGCCTGGGAACTGGCAGAGAACTCTAGGGAAGAAGAGAGATTTAATAAGGCATTGGATATCCGGACAGCAGATGTAGAGCTGCCAGCACAACTGTCATTAGCATCAGGCAGTAATCCTAGCCTGAGAGAGCTGGCAGGAGTTGAGAAATGAGCCAAGAAGGCAGGAAAATGGAATTAAATGGGAACTGTGTTTGGGTATATGGGAACATGCAGCATATACTACATGCTCTAAAGAAATGAAAAGGGGGGTGGGTGGAATGAGGATCCATTATTGGATGCAAAAAATTAACCATTATTTGGTATTAAGGATGTAATCTATATGAATTATAGAGCATTCATAGTACAGCAGGAGTGGACCCTTTAAATTCCTTTTAAAACTAACCTAGGCATTGGATAAGCATAATTTTTAAAAGGGCAGGGCCTGAGGCCTGGAGGAAAGCCAGTGTCACACCAAGCTTGGAAAAGGGCAAGAAGGAGGACCGGGGAAGCTACAGGCCAGTTAGCCTCAGCTCCATTCCTGGATAGGTGATGGAACAGCTGATCCTGCAGGTCATCTCTAAGCACATGGAGGAGAAGATTATCAGGACTAGTCAGCATGGATTCACAATGGAGAAATCATGCTTGATCAGTCTGATAGCCTTCTGTGAGGTTGTGGCCAGTTGGGTAGGTGAGGGGAGAGTAGTGCTGGCAGCCCACGGCTTGAACAGGTGCACGCTGTGCTGGGATAGGAACTGGCTGCATGGCCAGGCCCAGTGAGTGGTGGTGAATGGTGCCACTGCCAGCTGGCAGCCAGTCACTAGTGGTGTGCCCCAGGGATCAATGCTGGGCCCCATGCTCTTTAACATCTTTATTGGTGATCTGGATGAGGGCGTTGAGTCCATCATCAGTAAATTTGCAGATGACACCAAGCTGGGGGCAGGAGTTGATCTGTTAGAGGGTAGGAGAGCTCTGCAGAGGGACCTTGCTAGGCTGGACAGATGGACAGAGTCCAAGGGCATGAGATTTAAGACATCTAAGTGCCAGGTTCTACACACTGGCCACAGCAACCCCATGCAGTGCTACAGGCTGGGATCAGAGTGGCTGGAGAGCAGCCAGGCAGAGAGGGACCTGGGGGTACTGGTAGACAGCAGCTGAACATGAGCCAGCAGTGTGCCCAGGTGGCCAAGAAGGCCAATGGCATCCTGGCCTGAATCAGGAACAGTGTGGCCAGCAGGAGCAGGGAAGTCATTGTGCCCTGCACTCAGCACTGGTTAGGCCACACCTTGAGTCCTGTGTCCAGTTCTGGGCCCCTCAATTTAAGAAAGATGTTGAGTTGCTGGAAGGTGTCCAGAGAAGGGCAACGAGACTGGGGAGAGGCCTTGAGCACAAGCCCTATGAGGAGAGGCTGAGGGAGCTGGGGTTGCTTAGCCTGGAGAAGAGGAGGCTCAGGGGAGACCTTCTTGCTGTCTAAAACTCCCTGAAGGGTGGTTGTAGCCAGGTGGGGGTTGGTCTCTTCTCTCTAGCAACCAGCACCAGAACAAGAAGACACAGTCTCAAGTTGCACCAGGGGAGGTTTAGGCTAGATGTTAGGAAGAAGTTCTTCCCAGCAAGAGAGATTGGCCATTGGAATGTGCTGCCCAGGGAGGTGGTGGAGTCACCATCACTGGAAGTGTTTAAAAAGATGATGCACTTGGTGCCATGGTTTAGTTGATTAGATGGTGTTGGGTGATAGGTTGGACTTGATGATCTCTAAGGTCTTTTCCAACCTGGTTAGTTCTCCTTGTATGTCATTCAACATAGTGTTTCATTTTTGTGTGTACCTCAGCTTCTGTCTGTATAACAAATATGTTGATGCAGCTTCCCTCCTATCTTCTTCCTGTCTCAGGGATTTGATTTATGAAAAATCCTAAGGCTTCTAGCAGTCTTGTTCAAACAATTTCCACCACAGTAAGCATTCAGTCTTCACTTCAGTGGAGCTTCTAAGTCGTAGCTGTGGGGGGAAAAAAAGCAATGTGAGTTCTCTTAGTTTATCAGAATAAGAGACCCTGTAGAAGGAAGATAGGAAAGCTGAGAATTAAATAAAATAAATAAATAAAGGTATAATCTGAATAGTACTCTGAAAGTGGTTGAGTCTCAGGATTTAATTGTCTTGTGTTACTTTTGCCTCAGAGCAAACTGTTTTATAAACATGAATGAGGTCACCTTTTGGTCTTCTCTTCTCCCAACTAAAGAGGCCCAGCTTCCTCTGTCCCTGCTTGTAAGGAAGATCAGGTGGTTCAGAATCACAGAGTGTTAGGGGCTGGAAGGGACCTCAAAAGCTCATCCAGTCCAAACCCCCCTGCCAGAGCAGGATCACCTACAGCAAATCACGCAGGGACACATACAGGCAGGTCTTGAATGAAGGGAGACTCCACAACCCTCCTGGGCAGCCTATTCCTGTGTTCTGTCGCCCTACCAATGAAAGCATTCTTCTTCATGTTTCCATGGAGCTTAGTATCATAGTGTCAGTCAGGGTTGGAAGGGACCACAAGGATCATCTAGTTCCAACCCCCCTGCCATGGGCAGGGACACCTCACACTAGAGCAGGCTGGCCAGAGCCTCATCCAGCCTGGGCTTAAACACCTCCAGGGATGGGGCCTCAAGCACCTCCCTGGACAACCCATTCCAGGGCTTCACCACTCTCATGGGGAAGAACTTCCTCCTCACGTCCAGCCTGAATCTCCCCACCTCCAGCTTCATTCCATTCCCCCTAGTCCTGTCACTACCTGATGTCCTGAGAAGTCCCTCCCCAGCCTTCTTGTAGGCCCCCTTCAGATACTGGAAGGCCACAATGAGGTCATCTCGGAGCCTTCTCTTCTCCAGACTGAACAGCCCCAACTCCTTCAGTCTGTCCTCATAGGAGAGGTGCTCCAGCCCTCTGATCATCCTCGTGGCCCTTCTCTGGACACCTTCCAGCACCTCCAGATCCCTCTTGGAATAGGGACTCCAGAACTAGATGCAGTGCTCCATGTGGGGTCTCACCAGAGCTGAGGAGAGGGGGAGAATCCCCTCCCTTGACCTGCTGGCCACACTTCTCTTGCTGCAGCCCAGGATCTGATTGGCTTTCCCGGGCTGCAAATGCACACTGAGAGCTCCTGTTGAGCTTCTTGTCCACCATCATCCCCAAGTCTCCTCAGGGCTGCTCTCCAGCCAGCTTCCTATGCCTCACCCTCCACCACTGCCCCTTGTGCTGGCATTGGGCATCACCTAGCAGAGCCTGGCTGCGTCCTCTTGGCACTCACCCTGCACATCTTTATCAAACATGAATGAGGAAATGAATAGTTTTGAAATGATCTGATTGTGTATAGAAGTTACAAAAATGTGCAATTATAAATCCATGTGGGTTTGGTATGAAATGAATTGACTGAGCAAGCTCAGTTAAGGAACCTGGAGGAAGGCAGCAGCTGGAAAATACGAGGTGTGCTGAGATCGCTGCAGTTCACCATACTTGCCTCACTCATGACACCTACATAAATATGGAACATCAGAGCTCACTAAGAAAACAATCCAACTGAGTCTGTGCTGAAGAAGACTTGTTGATTTGTTTTTTGTTTTGTTTCTTTGTGTCTTACCAATTTGATTAACTCTCATGATAACCAACTTCTGGCAATCAGCAGCTGAAGGGCACTAAACAAACCAAGTGTAATTAAAGGAGGTTTTTTCAGCAGCAGTTGGTGGTGGGCAACGATGGAAAGTACAACTGCATCAGTGCTGGCAAGTGTTTACATGCAATGTCTTTCTCTTAAAGGGAGAAAAGGATATTTTTGTGAGCTGTGAAGAAGCTGGAGAGTGACTGCCTAGAGCCTTCCTTCCAGATTCCCCTGTGAAAAGCAGGTTGATGCCAGTCTTATAAGGTACTTGAAACAAACATTCATTCTGCTGCCTATTTAGCCTGTTAAATGCTGTAGTGCATGGTGCTTTCTGCGAAAGAAAATGAAAATGGCTTTTCCTGACATGCAGTCTATTAGATTAGTGAAGGTGTGAGTTTGTGGTAATGCCTCATATTGCGTGCTGATGGTAAAGATGCAAACCAAAAGAATCCCCCCACTTTATATGCATTTGTTGGCTCTTCACAGAGTGGTTGTGTCCTTTGCCTTCTCTCACCATCAGCTTGCATTTTATCAAATCCCAAGCTGTCATGGTTCATTATCCATAGCTGATCTTGAGCAGCCTTGCATCATGAAAAAATATGCTGTGGCATCTGCCATTGTGCACCGAGCACCACACAGATCACTTCTGAGGAAGGTTTGTCGTTGATTTATGCATTCAGCACTGTGTGCTCTTACTTTTTTGCCTCTGACTATCTAGAGCAGCAGAAGCTGCCTGGCGTGTGTTCTGTGGTTTCTCAGGTTGCTGTGATTTCTCCTGTTGAAGATTTCACCTCTGCTGTGCCTTTTTAGCAAGGAAGTTCCATGTGAGTCAATGCTTGCACCCCTCAGTCTGTACCAGGCAGTCACGTCGCCTCTGTAGCTGTTTCGTGAGCTGCTGCAGCAGCGATGTAGAGCAGCACATTGAAATTAAGAGCACTGATTACAGTATCAGTCTTGCATTCTAGACCCTGTAGTTTTGACTCTTCTGATTTTAGGAGCCAGAAAGAGAATTTGTGTCACCATTTTATTAACAGAGAGCAATAATGTCCAGATATAAATGTATTCACTCAGGAAGCCTTTTGTCTTGGAAGGTAATTGCTTGGTGAGAGGCTAGCATTCTTTTTTGGAAAGGCAGTTAGTGAAAATGCACAGGGCTCACAGAAATGGAAGCAAAAAGAAGTAAATTAAAGTCCTCTTCGTTGTTCTAATGTATCACAGTATCACACAGTATCACCAAGGTTGGAAGAGATCTCAAAGATCATTGAGTCCAACTTGTCACCACAGACCCCATGACTAGACCATGGCACCAAGTGCCCTGTCCAGTCCCCTCTTGAACACCTCCAGGGACGGTGACTCCACCACCTCCCTGGGCAGCACATTCCAATGACAAAATGACGCTCTCTGTGAAGAACTTCCTCTTCACCTCCAGCCTAAACTTCCCCTGGTGCAGCTTGAGACTGTGTCCTCTTGTTCTGGTGCTGGGTGCTAGAGAGAAGAGACCAACCCCTTCCTGGCTACAAGCACCTTTCAGGTAGTTGTAGAGAGCAATGAGGTCTCCCCTGAGCCTCCAGGCTAAACAACCCCAGCTCCCTCAGCCTCTCCTTACAGGGCTGTGCTCAAGGCCTCTCCCCAGCCTTGTTGCCCTTCTCTGGACACGTTCAAGTGTCTCGATGTTCTGAGGGGCCCAGAACTGGACACAGGACTCAAGGTGTGGCCTAACCAATGCAGAGTACAGGGGCACAATGACCTCCCTGCTCCTGCTGGCCACACCATTCCTAATGCAGGGCCAGGATGCCATTGGCCTTCTTGGCCACCTGGGCACACTTCTGGCTCATGTTTAGGTGGCTGTCAAATCAGCACCCCCAGGTCCCTCTCTGTTTGGCAGCTCTCCAGCCACTCTGACCCCAGCCTGTAGCTCTGCATGGGGTTGTTGTGGTCAAAGTGCAGCACCTGGCACTTGGACTTGCTGAATGCCATCCTGTTGGACTCTGCCCATCTGTCCAGTCAGTCAAGGTCCCTCTGCAGAGCCCTTCTGCCCTCTAACAGGTCAACATCCACTCCCAACTTGGTGTCATCTGCAAATTTGCTGATGACTGTCTCAATCCCCTCATCCAGATCATTAATGAAGATATTAAAGAGGATGGGGCCCAGCAGTGATCCCTGGGGGACACCACTGGTGCCTGGCCTCCAGCTGGATGTGGCACCATTCACCACCACTCTCTGGGCTTGGACCTCCAGCCAGTTCCTGATCCAGCACAGAGTGTTGCTGTCTAAGCCACGGGCTGTCAGCTTGGCCAGCAGTTTGCTGTGGGGACGGTGTCAAAGGCCTTGCTGAAGTCCGGGTAGACGACATCCACAGGCCTCCCCACATCCACCATGTACATCTCTCTTGAACTGGTGTTGTGAGGGGAAAAGGAACTTGACTATTTTTAGGCATCTTCTCAGGTCATTTCACTGCTGCTTTGTTTCAGTGATGCATTTGGAAATCAATTCCTTCTATCGCTACTGCTTAACCTGAGCAAGAGTGGAAATTTATTAGTACCTGTTTGAGCTTTGTCTCAGTATTGCTCGACTTGGTTACTGTTTGAAATGAGTCAAAAGAAGCTGTGTTTAGGATATTACTTGGATGCTTTTCTGAATCTGTTGAATCTGAGCAGCATTGCTTGCTAGAGCCTAGCTAGGGCTTTCTTCACCCATTCGCATTGGTGCTTTCTCCAGGGATGAGGAGAGCAAAAAGAAAACAGTCTTGTCCTGTTAGGATTCCTTATTACTGCCAGGCTTGATGCAATTTCAGGGGAACATTACACTTAAACTGTTCCTTCTAATAGAAGAAAAGAATTTCAGTATCATCTGAAGGTATTTGCAAGACTTCTGTTTGCGTGTCACTGTTCCCAGACCACTTAATTGTTTCTATTTGATAAGGCTTTTAGGATGGATGTTAGGAAGAAGTTCTATACAGAGAGAGTGATTGCCCATTGGAATGGGCTGCCTGGGGAGGTGGTGGAGTCACCATCATTGGAGGTGTTCAGGAGGAGACTTGATGGGGTGCTTGGTGCCATGGTTTAGTTGTTTAGGTGGGTTGGATTAGTTGATGGGTTGGAGGCGCTGATCTTGAAGGTCTCTTCCAACCTGGTTTATTCTATTGTTTGTTCATCTGAGTTAGAGCTCTCTTTTTCCCTATGTGCAGATGTTTCACAGAGGGCTTCTGGAAATGGAGATCATTTACAGGTCAAATGAAAAGAAACAATCTATATGTATGTATATATAAACCCAGAAGTATCGGGGCCCTTCCCAAGGAAAGTTCCCAAAGCAAGTGAAAAGCCACACGAAAATACAAAGTAATATATCCCTCAAAGTAAATTGTCCCCAAAGAAAATAACCCACTTGGAAAGAGTGATGCTGTTTGGTGGTGTTGTGGAGCAGGTTATTGTGAGACTAACTTTCAGTGTATGGCTTCAGCAGTGGCTGTCACTTTGCCGACAGCCTACCTTTTATTTTCAGTAATAAAGCACAGCAGAGCTCTCTGATGAATTTGGGGGGAAGGAGGGGGGGGGAGAGAGAGTGAGAGAGAGATCGAAAAAAATATTTTATGTTCTAATTCCCCTGCATCTGTTCCTGTTCCAGTGGAACTTGCAAATGAAGTTTTATTGTAGTAGTGTGTTCATCACAGTGATGAAATTAATTTCCACCTCTGTTCACTGTCATGCGTGTCTCAGGTACAGACAGTGTCTGCTGAGAATATGAAACAGTTTCTGTGGATGTGTCTGGAAGGATGTCTCCAGTGTTAGAGAATCATAGAACTGTCAGGGTTGGAAGGGACCTCAAGGATCATCCAGGTCCAACCCACCTGCCATAGGCAGGGACACCTCACGCTACAGCAGGTTGCTCACAGCCACATCCAGCCTGGCCTGAAAAACCTCCAGGGATGAGGCTTCCACCACCACCCTGGGCAACCTGTGCCAGTGTCTCAGCACCCTCATGGGGAAGAACTTCTTCCTAACATCCAATTTGAATCTACCCACTTCTAGTTTTGCTCCATTCCCCCCCAGTCCTAGCACTCCCTGACACCCTAAACAGTCCCTCCCCAGCTTTCTTGCAGCCCCCTTCAGACACTGGAAGGCCACAATTAGTTCTCAGAGTCTTCTCTTCTCCAGACTGAAGAGCCCCAACTCCCTCAATATGTCTCCATAGCAGAGCAGCTCCAGCCCTCTGCTCATCCTCGTGGCCCTTCTCTAGACGTGTTCCAGCACCTCCAGATCCTTCCTGTCCTAGGGGCTCCAGAACTGGACACAGTGCTCCCGGTGGGGTCTCACCAGAGCTGAGGAGAGGGGGAGAATCACCTCCCTCCAGCTGCCGGCTGTGCTTCTCTTGCTGCAGCCCAGGATGCGATTAGCTCAAACTAATTTAAATAAAGGCAAGTGTTTGGGGATCTGCAAGTTGAATTTCCATTTGAACAATAGCTTCTAGGGCTTGCATGCTCATTTGACTGTCTTGTGCCCTGAGGTGGATTGCTACTGAAGAGATTACCCACGTATACCCATGAGCTACGATAAGGTTTGCAGGGAATGTGAAATAGAATAAAGTTGTCTGTAAGGTAAATATTAACTGGAAGAGCAAATTAAAGTAGAATAAGAGCAAATCAAGGAGAATTCTTTCTTTAAATGTACACTGGGAATTTAAGGATGCAACAAAACTTTAGGATCTTGTGCACAGAGCTGAGTAACAGAATCTTAGAATAGTGCAGGCTGGAAGGTACCTCCAAAGCTCATCCAGTGTGACCTCCCTGCAGTCAGCAGGGACATCCCCAATTGGATCAGGTTGCCCAGGGCCTTGTCCAGCCTCACCTTGAATATCTCCAGGGAAGGAGCCTCAACCACCTCCTTGGGAAACTTGTTCCAGTGTTCCACCACCCTCATAGTAAAGAATTTGTTCCTGATATCCAATCTAAATCTGCTCTTCTCCAGTTTGAAGCCATTGCTCCTTGTCCTGTCCCTGCAGGCCTTTGCAAACAGTCTCCCTCCATCCTTCCTGTGGGCCCCCTTCGGGTACTGGCAGGCTGCTCTTAGGTCTCCCTTGAGCCTCCTCTTCTCCAGGCTGAACACCCCCAGCTCCCTCAGCCTGTCCTCATAGTAGAGCTGCTCCAACCCCCTGATCATTTTCATGGCCCTCCTCTGGATCTGCTCCCAAACGCTTTTTTGGGGAAAAGGAAATTTCTCAAAGAAGTAATGCAATCAAGAACAGATCTTCCTCCCTACAAGAAAGGGAATAAAACTGCAGGTGCCAAGAAGGCTTCTTTCTTCCCCTAGCGCTCCATTTCTTGTGCTATAGTCCAAACCGGCGGCAATTATACATCAGCTGTTAAACAAAATGAGAACAATCAAAGTTGGCTCACTGAGCCAGAGGTGGTAGCTGGAGTCCTTGCTGTTTCTCCCAGTCAATCTCAGCATCACTGATGGTCAGAAAATAGGCACTCATTCTCCTGCATATGCTTGTGTGGCAGGGGGGGGACATGGCTTTGCTTTGCTTTTTGGCAAGAAAACAAAGTTTGGTTTGGGGAACAAAGCAACAGATTGACAAGCAAAGGCTGTGCCTACAAGTGCACACCATAACTGGGAGGAGAATTGTGGCTATTAATTGGCTGGATCAAGCAGCCATCAGATTACTCCAGGATGAAGTCCAGCAGCTGGCAAAACTCAAACAATTTATATGGCAGTGAGAATTGTGCAGTAAATCCCTGTGAGATTTTAGGGTTAGGAAAAAAGGAGAATCTCCTATGTCAGGCGAAACAAATGCCTGAGTGGGATGGATATTCTTTCATGGAGATTAATTATGTTCCAGATAACTATTGTGGCTTTCCAGTATCTTAAGGGGGCCCACAAGAAAGCTGATGAGGGACTTTTTCAGGTGTCAGGTGATGATAGGACTGGGGGGAATGGAAAAAAAACCTAGAAATGGGTAGATGCAGGTTGGATGTTATGAAGAAGTTCTTCCCCATGAGGGTGGTAAGACACTGGCACAGGTTGTCCAGGGAGGTTGTAGAAGCCTGATCCCTGGAGGTTTTGAAGGCCAGGCTGGATGTGTCTGTGAGCAACCTGCTGTAGTGTGAGGTGTCCCTGCCCATGGCAGGGGGTTGGAACTAGTTGATCCTTGAGGTTCCTTCTCAACCCTAACAATTCTATATTCCTGTGTTACAAAATTAGAGACACAAATGACGCCAAAGTATCAACAGCCCTTGAGGGCATTAATTAACAGAATCAAGTGGATGGAACACAAGAAGGGAGAGAGATAGGGGAAAAAATAGAAATAGGGAGAAGAGAGAGAGAGAAGTGGCCAGGAATTATACTACCACCCCCCACCCACCCCACCCCCCACAAGGCGGTTTGGGTCTGTGGGGGAAGAGTGCTGCCACTTTGGCTTGAAGGATGTGTCATCCTTGTTGGCTGTGCTGTCCTCCACTGGAGGAGGGGAGGGAGAGATCCCACAGTCCAAGTCCTTCTCTGAGCAGCATCTTCAGCTCCATGACTTGCAGCAGGCAGAACTTAGGACACAGAGAGAGGGTTCCTCCTGGTCTGCTGCCTCCAGGCTACATGGTGATGTCTTTTCTCCTGTGTCTGTCCTTTTCTCTCCTTGTCAGACCAGGCCTTGCTCAGGTCTTTTTTCTTCTCCTGAGCCAGTATTGCTCAGGTCTTTTATGCAGGTGTGTGTCTAGGTGGTGAATCCATTGTCCTTTTCACCATCCTCCCTTTCCAGGGTAGCTGATGGGTAGGGATGATGTTATCTATGCACATTCCAGAGAAGCCTTATCCAGTGGCTTCTGCCCAGTACATATCAGCTATTGTCTGGGCAAGCAGCAAAGGTGATTTTATCGTTGTTGATTCACATCAAGAGAGACAGGGTTTAGTTTCTTACGCCTTACTGCTCTCTACAGCTACCTGAAGGGAGGCTATAGCCAGGTGGGGGTTGAGCTCTTCTCCCAGGCAATCTGTGACAGAACAAGAGGACACAGTCTCAAGCTGTGCCAGGGGAGGTTTAGGCTGGATGTTAGGAAGAAATTCTTCACAGAAAGAGAGATTGGCCATTGGGATGTGCTGCCCAGAGAGGTGGTGGAGTCCCCATCACTGGAGGTGTTTAGGAAGAGACTGGATGAGGCACTTGGTGCCATGATTTAGTTGATCAGATGGTGTTGGATGATAGGTTGGACTTGATGATCTCAATGGTCTTTTTCCAACCTGGTTAAGCATGGTGGATTGACCTTGGCTGGTTGCCAGGCTCCCACCTAGCTGCTCTCCCATTCCCCCACAGGACAGGGGAGAAAGTAAAATGGAAAAGCTTGTGGATTAAGATGAGGACAGGGAGCTTGATTACAGTTTCTTTCACAGGCTAAACAGACTTGTCTTGAGGAAGATTAAGTTTATTTACATAAATTAACACAGTGAGCAATGAAGACAAAGCCAAATTCTTCCTGTGTTCCCCATGAAACTTTACTCCTTCATTCCCAGCTCCTCTTCCTCCCCCTACTGAGTTCTGTAGGGGGGATGGGGAATGAGGGCTGTGGTCAGCTCGTAACAGTTGGTCTCTGCCACTCCCCTTTCCTCTCACTTTTCCCCTTCTCCAGTGTGGGGTCCTCCATGCGCTGCAGCTCTTCAAGAACTGATCCATTGTGTGCTCTCTGTAGGCTGCTGTCCCTTCAGGCATATCCACGTGTTTTTGGTAGATGTAAAATGATTTTCTGTGTTACCAGTAGTAAGCATGGCTGAAAATTTTTGCTAAGAGTGCAAATAGTAAGTTGGGGCTTTTTTTTTTTTTTGCCATGCTGAAATTTGGAGCCCATCTGTCATGCAGTGCAGGAATTTCACTGTATGACACAATTTTGCCTGTAAGCTTTTACATACACATATGAGAAAAAACAATATTTTCCTTTCTCTGACATACTGGAAATTATTTGCCTTCTGTATCACTTTGAATCTAGAATTTGCACAACCCAGAGAGGCACAACATGAAAAAAGAGAGAAGTGGGTGCCAGATGACAGGCAAGCCCTTGACTTACAAGAAAGTTTACAAGAAAGCTGGGGAGGGACTTTTTAGGGTGTCAGGGAGTGATAGGACTAGGGGGGAATGATAAAAACTAGAAATGGGCAGATTCAGTTGGATGTTAGGAAGAAGTTCTTCTCCATGAGGGTGGTGAGAGACTGGCACAGGTTGCCCAGGGAGGTGGTGGAAGCCTCATGCCTGGAGGTTTTGAAGGCCAGGCTGAATGTGGCAACCTGATGTAGTGTGAGGTGTCCCTGCTCATGGCAGTGGGGCTGGAACTGGATGATCCTTGAGGTCCCTTCCAAACCCTAACAATTCTATGATTCCATGATTCTATGACTCTGGCAGGCTCTCAGCTGGCAAGTGGGAGGTGAATGTACAGGTTTCCAGTTTGGGTCAGGCAGATCTGCTGTCCCCCTTCTGGTGCCCACCTCTGCTTTTGAGGCTGTGTGTTTGAGTACTGTGTCCAGTTCTGGGCCCCTCAGTTTAAGAAGGACATTGAGACACTTGAATGTGTCCTGAGAAGGGCAAAAAGGCTGGGGGAGAGGCCTTGAGCACAAGCCCTACGAGGAGAGTCTGAGGGAGCTGGGGTTGTTTAGCCTGGAGGAGACTCAGGGGAGACCTCATTGCTCTCTACAATTACCTGCAAGGTGGTTGTAGCCAGGTGGGTGTTGGTCTCTTCTCTCAGGCAACCAGCACCAGAACAAGAGGACACAGTCTCAAGCTGCACCAGGGGAAGTTTAGGCTTGAGGTGAGGAGAAAGTTCTTCCCAGAGAGAGTCATTCACCATTGGAATGGGCTGCTCAGGGAAATGGTGGAGTCACCATCCCTGGAGGTGTTCAAGAGGGGGATTGGATGTGACACTTGGTGTCATGGTTTAGTCATGAGGTCTGTGGTGACAGGTTGGACTTGATGATCTTTGAGGTCTCTTCCAGCCTTGGTGATACTGTGATCCTGTGTTCTTTGGGCCATTTGTTAAGACACTATCCTGAGATAAGTTCATCCTCTGTCATTCTCTAGGTGAGTACTAGTTCCTGCTTTATTATTTATAACTTCTGTCTCTCGGTGTCAGCGAGGTGGTAGCCCAACCTGAGTGATATTGACCGTCACTGCATTACAAACTGGTTGGAAGTGTTGGCACAAACAACTGAGTTATTTCATTCTCCCATTAAAAAAAAACCCAACCAAAACAAGCCAACAAAAGATGTAATGTGAATCCTTGTATATTGTTAAAATACAAATTCTTATCTGTGTGCCTGACAGATCTCATCACTGTGAGAGTTCCCAAACCTGTGGCTCTCTCTCAAATTTAATTACCTGGCACTTTCCAACAGCAGCTTGTCTGCTATTTGCACGTAGAATTTAATTTTCCTCAAACATCTTGTGTGTGTGCGTCTCCTTGATATTGATAACAGTGGCTTGTGGTAATGCTTATCTCCTCCTCATCCTGAAAATGTAATAAAGAAGGAAAATGCAAAGTAATAGCCACATGTATTAGTTAGGCAGGCATCCATCTCTGATCTCAGCTTTCCAGCTGAGATCAGAAAAGTAGCTTTGCCATGGCAAACGTGCCCACAAAACCAACTAAATCATTCTCCAAACAAGGAGCCACCCAGGATAGATCTTTCCTGCTCCTTCAGGATTTTCTTTGGTCCCTTCTCTCAATAGTTTTCTGAACAAATTGTTAACTTGGAGGCCTGTGGCCATTGGTGTTCCCCAGGGATCGGTACTGGGTTCAGTTTTGTTCAGTGTCTTTATCAATGACCTGGCTGAAGGGATTGAGAGTACCCTCAGCAAGTTCCTGATGATCTACAACTACCTGAAGGGAGGTTGTAGCCAGGCAGAGGTTGGTCTCTTCTCCCAGGCAGCCAGTACCAGAACAAGAGGACACAGTCTCAGGCTGCACCAGGGGAGGTTTAGGCTGGAGGTTAGGAGGAAGTTCTATACAGAGAGAGTGATTGCCCATTGGAATGGGCTGCCCCTGGAGGTGGTGGAGTCACCATCATTGGAGGTGTTCAGGAGGAGACTTGATGGGGTGCTTGGTGCCATGGTTTAGTTGTTTAGGTGGGTTGGATTGGTTGATGGGTTGGACACGATGATCTTGAAGGTCTCTTTCAACCTGGTGTATCGTATCGTATTGTATTGTATTGTATTGTATTGCATTGCATTGTATTGTACCAGACAGGGGGGAGGTGGCTGACACCTGTCAGGCTGTGTTGCCATCCCAAGATCTGAGAGACAGGCTGAGAGCTGGGTGCAGGCAAACCTCATGAAGTGCAATAAGGACAAGTGCAGGGTCCTGCATCTGGGGAGGAATATTAGCAGGCACCAATACAGTCTAGGGGTGGTGCTGCTGGAAAGCAGCTTCATGGAGAAAGACCTTGAAGTGCTGGTGGACAGCAAATTTTGCATGGGACAGCAATGTGCCCTTGTCGCCAAAAGAGCCAATGGGATCCTGGGGGCATCTCATCAATATCAATCAACATCTGAGGGGTGGGTGTCAAGCGGAGGGGGCCAAGCTCTTTTGGGTGGTGCACAGTAATAAGCCAAGGAACAATGGATGCAAACTTGAACACAGAAGATTTCAGCTCAACATGAGGAGAACAGTGGCTGCAACATCCAAGAGAGGAGACGATGTGCTCATTGACAAGCGTGTTCTCTTATTTCTGCATTTATTAGAAAGAATGGTCAGGAGGGTCAGTTACAGCAAGTGTCAGCACAGCCAGCAGTTGGGACAGTCAAGGGTGTCTGGTATGTTGGCTTTTCTAAGTGAGGTTTAATGTGTACTGGCATAATACTAAATAAAAGTTACAGAGGGAGCAGGTGGAGACAGGAAAGAGAGAGCTTCCATCTTGTCACTCACATCTCTGTGCTAGGAACAGATGGCTGCAGTGAAACAGGGTTCCTTCCCATTCAGACTTGTTTGTTTTTAATAAAAAACCCCAACCAACCCACCACCAACAAAACAAAACAAAAAACCAAACCAAAAACCAACCAACCAAAGAAACCCAACCCCACAACCAAAAAACCCACAGAGTTTCTTGTGGAGAAATTACCACTGTAGAGAATGCTGCACTGCTTTTCAGGGGCAGAAGAAGAGATACATAGAATCACAGAGTCACAGAATCACAGTCACTGAGTCACAGTCACAAAATCACAGAGTCACAGAATCATAGAGTCACAGAGTCATAGAATCATAGAGTCATAGAATCACAGTCATAGAATCACAGAATCATAGAATCACAGTCACAGAATCACAGAGTCACAGAATCATAGAGTCACAGAGTCATAGAATCATAGAGTCATAGAATCACAGAATCATAGAATCACAGTCACAGAATCATAGAGTCACAGAGTCATAGAATCATAGAGTCATAGAATCACAGAATCATAGAATCACAGTCACAGAATCACAGAGTCACAGAATCATAGAGTCACAGAGTCATAGAATCATAGAGTCATAGAATCACAGAATCATAGAATCACAATCACAGAGTCACAGAATCACAGAGTCACAGAGTCATAGAATCATAGAGTCATAGAATCACAGTCATAGAATCACAGAATCATAGAATCACAGTCACAGAATCACAGTCACAGAATCATAGTCACAGAGTCATAGAATCATAGAGTCATAGAATCACAGACATAGAATCACAGAATCATAGAATCACAGAGTCACAGAATCATAGAGTCACAGAGTCGTAGAATCATAGAGCCGTAGAATCATAGAGTCATAGAATCACAGTCATAGAATCAGAGTCACAGAATCACAGAGTCATAGAATCACAGTCACAGAATCACAGAGTCACAGAGTCACAGTCACAGAATCATAGAGTCACAGAATCACAGAGGCACAGAATCACAGAGGCACAGAATCACAGAGGCACAGAATCACAGAGGCACAGAATCATAGAGTCACAGAATCACAGAGGCACAGAATCACAGTCACAGAATCACAGTCACAGAATCACAGAGTCATAGAATCACAGTCACAGAATCAGAGTCACAGAATCATAGAGTCACAGAATCATAGAGTCCCAGAATCACAGAGGCACAGAATCAGAGTCACAGAATCACAGAGTCATAGAATCACAGTCACAGAATCAGAGTCACAGAATCATAGAGTCACAGAATCATAGAGTCCCAGAATCACAGAGGCACAGAATCAGAGTCCAGAATCACAGAGGCACAGAATCACAGTCACAGAATCACAGAGGCACAGAATCACAGTCACAGAATCACAGAGGCACAGAATCACAGTCACAGAATCATAGAGTCACAGAATCACAGAGGCATAGAATCACAGAGTCATAGAATCACAGAGTCGCAGAATCACAGAATGAGAGTGTCATAGAATCACAGAACCATAGAATCATAGAATGGTCTGGGTTGGAAGGGACTTCCAAAGGTCCAACCCCCTCTGCAGTCAGCAGTGATATCCCCAACTAGATCAGGTTGCCCAAGGCCTCATCCAGCCTCACCTTGAATATCACTAGGAAAGGAGCCTCAACAGCCTTGGGCAGCCTATTCTAGTGTTCCACCACCCTCATAGCTAAGAACTCGTTACTAACATCTAGTCTAAATCTGCTTTTCTCCAGTTTGAAGCCATTGACCCTTGTCCTGTCACTGCAGGCCTTTGCAAACAGTCTCACTCCAGCCTTCCCTTAAGGCTTCAGGTAGAACTTCTCATCACCCATGAGAGCACATGGACCTCCTTAGAATATGTGATTGTTGTGCCAGGGAGGATGCATGTTTAGCTTTACTGTATGTTGTGAAAGACAGCTGTGACTACTTCTATTTGACAGCAGAAGTCTATCTCCATCAGCTGGGACATCCACGTATTGCAGCAATACAGTGACAGTTAAATGAGAAGACAAATTGTTTCAGCACAAAGTAAGGGTTGGCTTCAAAAATCCATTCCAGTTCTGCAAAACTGTGTGTAACTCACATACAAGTGCAGGCCTACTTGTCCAGAGAAGGGCAACAAAGCTGGTGAGGGGTTTGGAGCACAGGCCCTGTGAGGAGAGGCTGAGGGAGCTGGGGTTGCTTAGCCTGGAGAAGAGGAGGAAGAGGAGGCTTAGGAGAGACTTTTGCTGTCTACAACTACCTCAAGGGAGGTTATAGTGAGGTTATAGTCTTTTCTGTCATGCAAGCAGCATCAGAACAAGAGGACACAGTCTCCAGCTGCACCAGGGGAAATTTAGGCTGGATGATAGGAAGAAATTCTTCACAGAAGGAGTGATTGGTCATTGGGATGTGCTGCCCAGGGAGGTGGTGGAGTCCCCATCACTGAGGGTGTTTAGGAAGAGACTGGATGAGGCACTTAATAATAATACAATACACCAGGTTGAAAGAGACCTTCAAGATCATTGCATCCAACCCACCTAAACAACTAAACCATGCAGCCAAGCACCCCATCAAGTCTCCTCCTGAACACCTCCAATGAAGGTGACTCCACCACCTCCACGGGTAGCCAATTCCAATGGGCAGTCATTCTCTCTTGGTGCCGTGGTTTAGTTGATTAGATAGTGTTGGATAATAGTTTGGACTTGATGATCTCAAAGGTCTTTACCAACCTGGTCTGGTCTATTCTATTCTATTCTATTCTATTCTATTCTATTCTATTCTATTCTATTCATTCTTTACCAATGTTGGTTTAGGGTGGGGTTTTTTGGGTTGTTTTGTAAGCTCAAACTATGTAGCAAATAAACCATTTACAACACAGCAATGCACAGATATGTAAGAAACAATTTCATTCTTTCTCTCTGCACTGCTGTGCATTCTGCTGTTTCTTTTTCCACTACCCAACCAAATGGTTACTTCTAGATTAATACATTCGCCATATGTTTTGCTGAAAGAGGGAGATTCACATCATGCTACAGTGAGCAGTGTTTCTCTGATTCTATGATTGTTTACAGAATTATACAGAATACAGAATAAACCAGGTTGGAAGAGAGCTTTGAGATCATTGAGTCCAACCTATCACCCAACATCATATGAGCAACTAAACCGTGGCACCGAGTGCCTCATTCAGTCTCTTCTTGAACACTTCCAGTGATGGTGACTCCACCACCTCCCTGGGCAGCACATTCCAATAGCCAATCTCTCTCTCTGTGAAGAATTTCTTCCTAACATCCAGCCTAAACCTCCCTTGGCACAGCTTGAGACTGTGTCTTCTTGTTCTGGTGCTGGTTGCCTGGGAGAAGAGACCAACCCCCACCTTCAGATAGTTGTAGAGAGCAAGAAGGTCTCCCCTGAGCAACCTCCCTTCAGATAGTTGTAGAGAGCAAGAAGGTCTCCCCTGAGCCTCCTCTTCTCCAGGCTAAGCAATCCCAGCTCCCTCAACCTCTCCTCACAGGTCTTGGGCTCCCAACCCCTCAAACTTACCATTATTTTCCTTCTTACAGCCAAGGGTGATGTGTTTACATTCTACCACTTTCTGTTCAAGATCTGTGGAAAATTCTGGAGGTACAGCCTAAACCTACCACGCTATGCAATGTGAATTCTCTTAATCTAATTGAAGTGAATCTTGTGAAAGGAGGACACCTTGAACTGCACGCTGTATCCCACCTGAGGTGGCTGAGCCAACTTTTGCACGCTTGGTTGCATTGATTTTAGTGGGAAAATTTGTGGATTAAGATGCTAGCCACACACAGCAGTCATTGTCAGCAGCTAATGAACTCAGTGCTTGGCTAGGACTGGAGATAAATCTGAATCTAGTTAAAATTACAACATGGTGTTCATTAGCTTCAGCAAGGGTAATTTCTGAGATGAAGTGTTGCTATCACCCAATGTGTTAAATAAACAGTTGGTCTAAGCAGGTGGTGGGCAGAGATCAATGGCTTTCCATTAAACAATAGGTAATTTCTCAGCAGGAAATTACTCCTATTCCCAAAAAGGGGTCACATACCAAATTTCTTTTGCTGGTTTCTAGTTGTGAGAAATTTGCCACTCAGGTGTGTGTGGTCTGGAAACACGAAGAGGCAGAAATCCTTATTTTCAGCTTTTTTTCTTATGGTACCCCTTAAGGCTTTATTGTGCTTGGTGCTGCATGAACATCAAGTCTCAGCTTTACACTGAAGCTCACCATTAACTTACTCATGTGCTGAGTGTTTCCTGGTACTACAGCAAAACTGTGCTGTTGTAAAATGCCACCCTTACACAGGATATGAAGTCTGTAGAACATTGGGTTCACAGTATCACAGAACATTAGAGGTTGGAAGGGACCTCCAGAGGTCATCGGGTCCAACCTCCCTGCCAGAGCAGGATCACCCAGGGTAATCTGCAGAGGAATGCATCCAGATGGGTTTGGAATGTCTCCAGAGCAGGAGACTCCACAACCTCTCTGGGCAGCCTGCTCCAGAGCTCTGTCACCCTCACTCTAAGGAAGTTTCTCCTCATGTTGAGCTGCAATGTTCTCTGTTCAAGTTTCTTCACATATACGTAACTTAACAGTGGACTAAAGTGAGATGACTTGAAAAGGATCACAGGATGTTAGGGGTTGGAAGGGACCTCTGGAGATTGAGTCCAATCCCCTGCCAGAGCAGGGCCACATAACTATATAATCTGGTGCAGGTCATTGTGTCTTGAACGTTCTGATAGATGACATCATCCCTGAGGCTGTCACGGCCAACCTGTAGGTTTGCCATAGCCTGCCTTTGGTTTACCACAATGCAATGGCTTCAAAGTAGAGCAGAGCAGATTTAGATTGGATGTTAGGCACAAGTCCTTTCCTATGAGGGTGGTGTAACACTGGAACAGGTTTCCCAGGGAGGTGTTTGAGGCTCCTTCCCTGGAGATAGTCAAGGCGAGACTTGACAGGGCCCTGGGCAGCTGATCTAGTTAGGGATGTCCCTGCTGACTTCAGGGGAGGTCTGACTGGATGAGCTTTGGAGGTTCCTTCCAGCCTGGACCATGATTCTATGGTCCTATGACCAAAAATATTCTCTTTTTAAATGTTTTGGTCTTTTGGTTTGTTGGGTTTTTTTTTCAATCAGACTGTAGTGGTTTTTCAGGCCAGAGAATTTGATTCCATTTTGAAAAGAAGAATGTTTGTTTTGCATGGATTGAGATGAATGATAGGGTTAACCAACAGATCTGCATTAGAAAATGTCAGGGTTTCATGATTTTTCATTAAGTAAATCTCCTTTAATCATTTACATAGCACAAGATTTTGCATTTTGTAGGATGCAAGGCAAAGCAGAAAATCTCCCAATCATTATTTCATAAATCAAGCATCTATGTTATCTGGTATGCTAGAAAAATGCTCAATTAAAACCACTTTGAAATAGTTTGACTCTAGATGCATTTTTCTGGGGGGGGGGGGAGAAATCCTAAGGAAAGCATCAATTTCATAAGGGAATAAAAGATGTCAGAGCAGTGTCCCAGTAGCTCAGTTGGAGTAGTAAATCAAAACTCATCAAGCCAGATGCTTTCTACTGATTCTTCATAATTCATTAACCAGTTTTGTCTCATCAATGGTTATTTTGGAGATAGAATACCAAAACATTCCTGGCTTCAAAATGCAGGATTGAGTATGCCACATCTAGCCTTCCAAGACTGATTTCTGTCTATGCTTATTGTGGAAATAATTTGCGGATGACACCAAGCTGGGGGCAGGAGTTGATCTGCTGGAGGGCAGAGAGGCTTTGCAGAGAGACCTGGACAGGCTGGACAGATGGGCAGAGTCCAAGGGCAGGAGACTGAACACAGCCAAGTGCCGGGTTCTGCACATTGGCCACAGCAACCCCATGCAGTGCTACAGGCTGGGGTCAGAGTGGCTGGAGAGCAGCCAGGCAGAGAGGGACCTGGGGGTGCTGGTCGATGGTAGGCTGAACATGAGCCTGCAGTGTGCCCAGGCAGCCAAGAGGGCCAATGGCATCCTGGCCTGCATCAGGAACAGTGTGGCCAGCAGGAGCAGGGAGGTCATTCTGCCCCTGTCTACTGCACTGGTTAGGCCACACCTTGAGTCCTGTGTACAGTTCTGGGCCCCTCAGTTTAGGAAAGAGGTGCTGCAACATGTCCAGAGAAGGGCAACAAAGTTGGTGAGGGGTTTGGAACACAAGCCCTATGAGGAGAGACTGAGGGAGCTGGGGTTGCTTAGCCTGGAGAAGAGGAGACTCAGGGGAGACCTTCTTGCTGTCTACAACTCCCTGAAGGGAGGTTGTAGCCAGGTGGAGGTTGGTCTCTTCTCCCAGGCAGCCAGTACCAGAACAAGAGGACACAGTCTCAAGCTGTGCCAGGGGCAGTTTAGGGTGGAGGTTAGTAAGAAGTTCTACACAGAGAGAGTGATTGCCCATTGGAGACTTGATGGGGTGCTTGGTGCCATGGTCTAGTTGTTTAGGTGGGTTGGATTGGTTGATGGGTTGGACGCGATGATCTCGAAGGTCTCTTCCAACCTGGTGTATTGTATTGTATGCCTGGAATTATTTATTTATTTGTTTATGTAACCTCTTTGCTTACTAATCCTGAAAATATGTGGCTTTTGAGCATCAACTTCAACATTCAGCTGATGGTGCTGTAAAAAAATCTGAGTCTGTACTTACTGAGTTGCCCTGAACTCCTGCCTCCAGCTGATTCAACTTACATTCCACGTCAACATTAGCAGGGCACGTGGAATACAGCCTTGCTGAACACTACATTTATTTGATGGTTGCACAGAATCACAGAATGTTAAGGGCTGGAAGGGATCTCCAGTCCAGCCCCCACTGCCAGAGCAGGATCACCTGGACCAGATCACACAGGAACACATCCAGGCAGGTCTTGAATATCTTCAGACAAGGAGACTCCAAAAACGCCCTGGGCAGCCTGTTCCAGTGTTCTGTCACCCTCACAGGGAAATAATTCTTCCTCTTGTTTTCATGGAACTTCCTATGCCTCACCTTCCACCGTTGCCCTTTGTGCTGGCACTGGGCATCCCCCAGCAGAGCCTGGCTCCAGCCTCTGGGCACCCACCCTGCACATCTTTATCAACATGAATGAGGTCACCTCTCAGGCTTCTCCTCTCCATGCTGCAGAGCCTCATCTCCCTCAGGCTCTCCTCATAAAGAAGATGTTCCGCTCCCCTAATCATCTTTGTGGCTCTGCACTGAGCTCTTTCAAGCAGTTCCCTGAGGTCCTTCCTGAACTGAGGAGCCCAAAACTGGACACAATACTGCAGATATGGCCTCACCAGGGCAGAGCACAGGAGGAGGAAACTTCTCATGGCCTGCAGCCCTACTAATCCACTGCAGAATGGCATTGGCCTTCTTGGCCAGAAGAGCACATTGTCTGTACTGCTAAATTCTTATAGGAGACTGTTAGGGTTCCTGTTAGGAACATGACCAGAGAAGGGCAACAAAGCTGGGAAGGGGTCTGGAGCACAGCCCTGTGAGGAGAGGCTGAGGGAGCTGGGGTTGCTTAGCCTGGAGCAGAGGAGGCTCAGGGAAGACCTTCTTGCTGTCTACAACTCCCTGAAGGGAGTTTGTAGCCAGGTGGGGGTGGTCTCTTCTGCCAGGCAACCAGTAACAGAAGGAGAGGACACAGTCTCAGGCTGAACCGGGGGAGGTTTAGGCTGAATGTTAGGAGGAAATCCTTCACAGAGAGAGAGATTGGCCATTGGAATGTGCTGCCCAGGGAGGTGGTGGATTCTCCATCACTGGAGGTGTTTAAGAAGAGACTAGATGAGGCCCTTGGTGCCATGGTTTAGTTCATCATATGGTGGTGGTGGCAAGTGCCATATCCAGTCCCCTCTTGAACGCCTCCAGGGATGGTGACTCCACCACCTCCCTGGGCAGCACATTCCAATGAAGCATGACTCTCTCTGTGAAGAACTTTCTCCTCCCTCCAGTCTGAACTTCCCCCCTGGTGCAGCTTGAGACTGTGTCCTCTTGTTCTGGTGCCTGTTGCCTGAGAGAAGAGACCAGCCCCTTCCTGGCTACAACCACCTTTCAGGTAGTTGTAGAGAGCAATGAGGTCTCCCCTGAGCCTCCTCTTCTCCAGGCTAAACAACCCCTGCTCCCTCAGCCTCTCCTCACAGGGCTGTGCTCAAGGCCTCTCCCCAGCCTCGTTGCCCTTCTCTGGACACATTCAAGTGTCTCAATGACCTTCCTAAACTGAGGGGCCCAGCACCGGACACAGGACTCAAGGTGTGGCCTAACCAGTGCAGAGTACAGGGGCACAATGACCTCCCTGCTCCTGCTGGCCACACCATTCCTAATGCAGACCAGTATGCCATTGGCCTTCTTGGCCACCTGGGCACACTGCTGGCTCATGTTTAGGTGGCTGTCAATCAGCACCCCCAGGTCCCTCTCTGTTTGGCAGCTCTCCAGCCACTCTGACCCCAGCCTGTAGCTCTGCATGGGGTTGTTGTGGTCAAAGTGCAGCACCTGGCACTTGGACTTGTTGAATGCCATCCTGTTGGATTCTGCCCATCTGTCCAGTCAGTTGAGGTCCCTCTGCAGAGCCCTTCTGCCCTCTAACTGGTCATATCTGCTGCCAACTTGGTGTCATCTGCAAATTTGCTGATGACTGTCTCAATCCCCTCATCCAGATCATTAATGAAGATATTAAAGAGGATGTGGCCCAGCACTGATCCCTGTGGTATACCACTGGTGCCTGGCCTCCAGCTGGATGTGGCACCATTCGCCACCGCTCTCTGGGCTTGGCCCTCCAGCCAGTTCCTAACCCAGTGCAGAGTGCTGCTGTCCAAGCCACGAGCTGTCAGCTTGGCCAGCAGTTTGCTGTGGGTGACGGTGTCAAAGGCCTTGCTGAAGTCCTTGTAGACCACATCCACAGGCCTGCCTTGTAGTGGAATGAGAATTGTGCACCTGTTTATGAGTAGAAAGCTCAGTAATATTTCAGAGTGTGGGAGAAACAGCCAATATTGTCCTGTATCTGCAGAGTTCCAGCCTCTGCAGATATTTTACAAGTAGGGATAACTTTTTATGTGCTGCACGGGGCCATACATAATCTTTTGGCAGAAGACTATACATCTGGTGTGAAATGAGACTAGCAGACAATATGTATGAAAAAGAGCTGTGGATGCAGAAGTCTTCAGAGGTGTTAAATAATGCACAGATAACAGGAGATTCCCTTGTTGTATGGACTGCTACAGTTGTACTTCCCTCACTTTTAGGAGCCATTTGTTCTTCAGTTCTTTCTCCAGCAGGTGATATTGCTTACTTGCAGTGCTTCTCACAGAACTGTTATTTCTAATCTGATTTAGTTTTCCCCTTCTCATTTATATTAATAATCTTACTCGATGATGTGAGCTTAAAATCAGGTTTGTTTTCCCTCGTTCTTCCTCTTGTGTCCTCTTTTCCTTTCACTGAACTGATAGTAGTTAATTTTTAATTTGAGGTACCAACACCTCTGTGTTTGTTAATGTCTGGCAGCTTTTGTTTTGAGCCTATTAAAGATAAGACTGTGTCTGGAGAGAAGGCTTTTCAAATCTCCTACATGCTTTTCCCTGTAGAGATAAAGCTTCTGTCTGTCTTTTTTGGTTTTTGTTTTTTTTTTAGTTTCTGTGGTAATCTGTTACTCACCTTCTTTAACTCTGAACATTTTTGAAGTAGCAGAAACACTCCAGAGCAAGCAGATGGAAAAATGTCCTTAAATTACTTCAGGCTAGGACTCGTCTTCTAAAACGAGGAAAAAAAGGATTAGGCTGCAGCATCGTAGAATCACAGAATCAAGCAGGTTGGAAAAGACCTCAGAGATCATCAAGTCCAACCTATTACCTGATACCTAACACCTCATGGCAACTAAACCATGGCACCAAGCACCTCATCCAGTCTCTAGTTCCTAAACACCTCCAGGGATGGTGACTCCACCACCTCCCTGGGCAGCACATTCCAATGGCCAACTACTCTTTCTGGGAAGAACTTTCTCCTCACCTCCAGTCTAACCTTCCCCTGGTGCAGCTTGAGACTGTGTCCTCTTCTGCCACATCATTAATCCATGAAGTGGATATCTTAGAAATTATGTTGCTATTGTTATGCTGGGACTAATAAACATCACATTATTTTGGAGCAGCTTGAAAGAAGTCACAAAATTAACTAGAGGAAGAGAAATTGTGATTTTTGATCAGACTGTTGGACCTCTAAGAAATGAGATCTGAAGAGGAAATAAGGAGAGGCTTATGATAGATGAGCACGAGTTGAGGAGAAGGCAAGAAGGTGGAGGTTAACAGGAAAGAAATAAGTGAGAATGTGGACAGTGGTTGTTTTTTTACTCTGAAGAGAAAAAGTGCTCTTTATTTGTTGTGGTCGTGTGCTTTTTTGTTAAAGAAGGAAGAAATTGAGTGAAGGGCAAGAGTTAATGAATGTCCCCCACCACAGCAAAGAACTTCCTATTATGAGGCTAAGCAGTGAAGAAGAGATGATCCAGAATGCAGTTAAGGATTTGCAGAAGTTATTCTGGGCTTAGCTGTGGTTTTTCCGGAGCATATTGAGCTATCTTCTGATTGCAGACCTGCTGGTCCCAGCAGGGAGAGCAGAAATACAACTGATAGAACAGCTGCCAGGAGGTGACCACTGCCACATGGGGGGCAAATGGCCAGACCTGCAGAGCTGTGGCTGTTTATTGAGGCATAGGTGAATGTTCAATTCCACTTCCTCTCCCCAGTTGCCTTCCCATCAGTTTCTAAGAGACAACATTCCTTATTTTTTGCTCCCATCCCTTTCTCACCCAGTTTGGAAGTACAACATCCCTTATCACTTCCAGGGCCTCGCAGACATGAAGGACATCTGTGCATTCCATTATTCCTCCCTTTCTGGGTTTCCACACTTAGCCATAGTAAGTCTGAGCTGCTAACAGGCCATTCCAAGTAATGCATGGGACAGGAAATCAGGCATGCTTAACAGGGAGCTGTCTGGTTGTGAGAAAGAGATGAACCTTCTGGAAGGTGTCCAGAGAAGGACCACGAGGATGATCAGAGGGCTGGAGCTGCTCTGCTATGGAGGCAGACTGAGAGAGTTGGGGCTGTTTGGTCTGGAGAAGAGAAGGCTCCCACGAGACCTTCTTGTGGATTTCCAGTATCTGAAGGGGGCTACCAGAAAGCTGGGGAGAGACTTTTTAGGTTGTCAGGGAGCGATAGGACTGGGGGGAATGGAGCAAAACTAGAAATGGGTAGATTCAGATTGGATGTTAGAAAGAAGTTCTTCCCCATGAGGGTGGTGAGAGACTGGCACAGGTTGCCCAGGGAGGTGGTGGAAGCTTCATCTCTGGAGGTTTTTCAGGCCAGGCTGGATGTGGCTGTGAGCAACCTGCTGTAGTGTGAGGTGTCCCTGCCCATGGCAGTGGGGTTGGAACTGGCTGATCCTTGAGGTCCCTTCCAACCCTGACAATTCTGTGATGCTCTGAGTTAGCAGTGATGTTTTTGGAATTCTTGGAATGGATTTGTAGACTAAAATCATTCCAATGTGCCCTAAAATTAAGGCCTGATGTAGAGCTTAAAGGGGTTTTAGAATGCAAAATTAGGCATTTTCTGTTTGCTTAGAGTCTTGCAAAACATATGGATGGATAAAATGTTTGGGGGTTTTCTGTTTTAGGTATTAAATAAAGAATTAAACAAAAAAAAGAATGCTTCTTTTGTCCCTCACACCAAACTGGGTTTCTCTCTCCCCCATTCTGAAAGTAGGGTTTGTTTTTTTCCAGTTTTGCCAGAAGTTCCATGTCATCACTGTCCTTTCTAAGAGCTTTTGTGGTAGACCTTTATGATTTGAAACTTCCACTCTGAGGCAGAAGAGCTGCATAGAAAATGCAGCTGGAATACATTGAGCCTGCCCAGGAGCTGCTGAAGCAGGGCGGCCAAATAGATTCCCCATGGTTTCTTTCTGCCTATCTGCTTAGTGTCCACTGCATGACTTCTGTAAAGCCATGCTCTCCTTCCCCTCTCTCCTATCATCCAGTGGATCTTCCAGGTAGCCAGAGAATTCTGCCCACACTCCTCTCAGCTGGATAACTGCAGCTCACAGTAGCAGCTTGAGTGCATAGAGGGGAAAAAATAAATCTCCCCTGTAGGTTTTGAGCTTCAGCCTCTTCTTGTGATACATATTTATTTGCCTGCTTTAACTTGTTTTTGAACTGCTGTAACCATGCAAACATATCCTCCAAAGCATTCGTGTCCTCCATTGTGGGTATGAAAGTCTGATGCCCTATTAATAATTTAATGTGACAGATGCATTGCCTCGGGGGCAAAACATTTCTTGGGGACGAGCTAAGGGTACAGCATTTCTGCACTTTCAGCTCTTTGGCTTTGCAGCTTTGAGGAAGCCATGCTGAGCATTTATTTAGGCTGTACAAGTGAGTCTGTAAACAATTCTGCATTTTGATTGAGTAACCTGTATATTAAAGAAGAGCTTCCTATTGCTGCTCTATAAAATATACTCTCCTTAAAGTAACTAACAAATTACTGTAATTGAATGAGGTTCAACAAAGCCAAGTGCAAGATCCTGCACCTGGTTTGGAAAAGCCTCATTATCAATACAGGTTGGGGGAGGATGGGATACAGAGCAGCCCTACAGAAGAGGGCTTGGGGTACTAGTGGATGAGAAGCTGGAGATGAGCCACCAATGTGCACTTGCAGCCCAGAAGGGAAACCCCATCTTGGGCTGCATTAAAAGCAGTGTGGCCAGCAGGTTGAGAGAGGTGATCCTGCCCCTCTACTCTGCTCTGGTGAGACCTCACCCAGAGCACTGTGTCCAGCTCTGGGACCCTCAGCACAAGAAAAGCATGAATCTGATGGAAACAGTTCACAAAGGGCTGGGGCACCTTTCCTATGAAGAGAGGCCTTATAGCAGCATTTCAGTATATGAAAGGTACCTACAAGAAAGCTGAACAATTTTCAAAGGCATGTAGTACTAAGACAAGGGTCAATGGTTTTGAACTAGCAAAGGGTAGCTTTAGAATGGGCATTAGGTTAAAATGATTTACTATGAGGATGGTGGAGCTCTGGAACAGCTTGCCCAGGAAGGTGGGGGGGCCTCATCCCTGGAGACGCTCAGGTCAGGCTTGATGGGACTCTGATGGGAATGTGCCTGCTTACTGCAGGGGGAGTGGACTACAGTACCTTGAGAAGTCCAATCAATCTAGTGCATTCTATGACTCTATTCTATGAAGTTAAGTCTGGTAGCTTATTAGGATAGCTCAAAGAGTTACTAGAGTCTCCAGTAGCACAAACATTACAAGCATGTCACCAGTGTCTGACGGAAACACTGCATCTGCCCTGAACAGCTTGATGAATACTTGCAGCATGCTGGAACCCTGTCTCCAGGTCTAACCTTCCCAGATTCCCATAAGGAACTCTCTTCTTGCATTGCAGCAGACACAGAGTTTGGGAAAGAGTATGGAAAGGTTGTTTGACTCTACTTGTATAAAATGTTTTCCTTTTTCATGCCTCGTTTTATTAGCAGCTATTTCCATGCTGGCATAAATAGAATAATCTTTTCTCCCACCAGCCTTACAGATTGCTTCAGAATGCCACACTTGGCTGTGTAGTGACACTTGCACTCTGAGCTGCTGCAAACCTCATTTTGTGAAACAAAACCCATGTCACTTTACGTGGCAAGAGAGTGACTCCGACATTCATAGCTCGTATAGAACCTGACAGTTTCAAACTAAAACAAATTACCTGGAAGGTCAAATCTCTCTTCTTCGTTGACCTTGATATTAATGAGTGTGTGCCCTGCAATGTAATGAAACATGTTACCCAAGGTCCCTCTTCCTCAAAATAAATTAACAGCTGTTTAATTTACCTGTCTGTGAATTCTGGTTGATTTCAAAACATGTAATTTCCATCTACCTGCATCAATTTAGACCGGGGACAAGGCTAGGGTGTGACTCATTTGCTTCGTGCCAGTGGATGGCATTAGGCTGCTAAAGGAAGAAATTCTGACAGATTTGTGTGCCTGAGAACCTTCTTTGGCTGTTTCCAGTTGACAAAATTTCCACAGCAGCTAATGTCCAAGTGTAGCATGTGAAAAACATCCCATCTGAGGGAAATGTGCACATTATTCATGCTCAAAGAGACTGGGACAATTCCTTGCAATAATTCTTCCTTTAACATCAAAAGATTCTTTCTGATGTAGCTCAGCTTTGTACCAAGAGAAACCAAATTAGAGATGTAGGTAATTGTAGAATAAAGATGGCAATACAAGAATGTTCCTCAATTGCCAGCAGATTAAGGAATGCAATTACATGGAGTCAGTGCAGAGTCACACTCTGATATCTGTTCTTACTGCTTGGCTCCACAGAGAGTAAGCTGAAAGGGATTCAGTAATTCTGAGAGGGAAGGCAGTCAGCAGTTCTTGTGAAGAGCTTTCAGGCTTTCCGGAAAAGTATTCTTGTCTTTACCCTGTTCTGTCCCTTTTTTCATGGCAGGGAGCTGGAATCCTGGCCTGAAAAACCATTACAAATTCATAGAATCATAGAATCAACAAGGTTGGAAGACACCTCAGAGATCAAGTCCAACCTATTACCTGATACTTAACACCTCATGACAAGTAATCCATGGCTTCAAGGGCCACATCCAATCCTTTTTCAGAATAGAATAGAGAATAGAACAGACCAGGTTGGAAGAGACCTTCAAGATCATTGCATCCAACCTAATCCAACCACCTAGTAACTAAACCATGCACCCAAGCACCCTAGCAAGTCTCCTCCTAAACCCCTCCAACGATGGTGACTCCACCCACCTCCCTGGCAGCCCATTCCAATGGGCATCACTCTCTCTGTGTAGAACTTCTTCCTAACGTCCAGCCTAAACCTCCCCTGGCACAGCTTGAGCTGTGTCCTCTTGTTCTGCTGCTGGTTGCCTGGGAGAAGAGACCAACCTCTGCCTGTCTACAACCTCCCTTCAGGTAGTTGTAGAGAGCAATAAGGTCACCCCTGAGTCTCCTCTTCTCCAGGCTAAGCAATCCCATCTCCCTAGCCTCTCCAGGGACAGTGACTCCACCACCTCCCTGGGTACCACATTCCAATGGCCAATTTCCAAATTCTGTGTTTGGAATCATAACTCAAGCTTTCGTTATTTATGCTACATTCATAAATAATAGCAAAATATCAGGGCTACAAGGATGATGAAGGGACTGGAGCACTGCCTGATGAGGAGAGGCTGAGAGCCCTGGGCCTGTTTAGTCTGGAGAGGAGAAGACTGAGCGGGGATCTAATAAATGTCTATCAGTATCTGAGGGCTGGGGTTCAGGAGGGAGGGCACAGGCTCTGCTCAGCTGCACCCTAGGATAGGACAAGGGACAAAGGATAGAAACTCCAGCACAGGAGTTTCCACCTCAATATGAGGAGGAACTTCTTTACTGTGAGGCTCACAGAGCACTGGAGCAGGCTGCCCAGAGAGGTTGTGAGTCTCCTTCTCTGGAGACTTTCAAGCCCCATCTGGATGTGTTCCTGTGTGACCTGCACTAGATTCTGTGGTGCTGCTGTGGCAGGGAGGTTGGACTTGATATCTCCGGAGATTCCTTCCAACCCTTAACATCCTCTGATCTGTGATCCTGTGATCAGCTTGGGCAGGAATATATATAGGCTAAAAGGCAAAAAGAATATTTTTTTTTGGGGTGGGGGAGGGTTTGGTTTCTTGTTGTTGTTGTTGGGTTTTATTTGGAGGGCTGTGGGAAGGGAGGGTAATCTGATGTTGCCAGTGTCCAGAGCTTATACATTGCAGATCTGCATTCTTCCCTGTATGCTCAAGTGAAGAGCTGCTTATTGTATCCAATGGTTTTTCACTGAAGTGCACATGACTTTATTTGCACCTGGGAAAAGTAAATCAGTGTGGTTATATCTGAAAGGACAGGGGAGGCTGTTAGGAAAAGCTGTTTCCTTTGTGTGTTTTGAATAGAAGTTTGGTTTATATCCTCTTACTTGAGCAAATTGTTGAGAAAGAATACCATGAAGCTCTAGGTGTGAAGGAAGAACAGATATAAATGCAAGTGCACTGTAACAAGGAAAACTGAGTGATAGTTGGAGATGGCTTGAGACTAATGAATATGAAGTGCACTTGTTTTTAAGACATGATACAAGGGTCCCATCATGGCCCTCACTGAAAGACTGATTAATGTCCAGCCTGGGTTGGGTTGTTCACTTTTCATCTTGAAGATCCAGAAATGAAAACAATTCTGTATCGTGGTGGATTTGATTCTGTTCCCTAGCACATATTGTATGTCACATCAGAGGTACACCTGCATCTGTCACTAGTTACCTGTGAGAAGAGACCAGCACCAGCCGTCTACAACTACCTGAAAGGACATTGTGAGAGGTTGTGTGGGTCTCTCTCTCACAGGTAATTAGTGACAGAACAAGAGGAAATGGCCTCAAGCTGCCACTGTGTAGGTTTTAGACTGGACATTAGGAAACATTTTTCATGGAAA